>JACCHV010000024.1:600000-1083193 GCA_018907245.1 Eupristina koningsbergeri | reverse complement strand
CGCCTTGATCTTGGAAGCCGCGCTTCAGTTCGTATCGCGCCTCCCGCCGCCGACGCCGTTACGCACCCCCGCACGCAACCCCCCCCCTCCCCCTCAACTCTCACCCTCCACTGAGTTTTGCGTGCCGCGCACCGCCGAGCGTCGACAGTCGGTGGTAAACAGTGCGGCGAGCGCATCTCCTGGCTGTCGGCCGATCGAGAGATGCGCTGATTGAGCGCCAGTTCAAGTTCCTCGGAGCCTCGGGACGAAGACCGGACAAACAACAGGTGAGCCTGACACTAGGTCGAGCGCAACTGGTTGATTGGTTGGTTGGTTGTGGGCATCCGGATCTCCCATTCCCCCGCCCGGGTGGTGATCGGGTTGCTCGTCGAACCACGAGGCCATGTTTACGCTCGGGGAATTAGGTTTCGAGACGACTCCGGTGCGTAAATTTACTCCTCATCAGGTGATGACACGAGTTTTTACCGTTTTTCCGGAGACGGAGGTACGGACGCTCGAGGTTGCGCCGTAGGTTCTGCCTTGATAACTATGTTCTTTCGGAAGCGGAATAACGCGTGTTGATTTTCCCGAGGTGGAGGATGCGCGCTTAATTGGGTTTGGGTGCGAAAAATGTTGAATTTCCCGCTCTCTCTTTATATTAGGTACATTAGTTTTGTGAGAGCTGAAGATGAAAATTCTATATCAAGAGATTTAGATGAAAGTAAGGAGAGTGAAATTGTGCAAAATGCGCGATTCTCGTATTTTATGTGCAAACGATCCATGAAAAATAATGATGCGAATATATTTCCTAAATGGCCTGCTTTCATTTATCAAATCGACTCTCGTTTCTTTATTACCTGCATGAATACATTTATTCTATAATAGAAAGCACGATTTTACATAGAGTATTATCCGAAAAATAGACCCTATGTTTTATCAGAATTTTTTTTTATCAACAAGAAATAATCTTAATTCTGAGTTTAGCTTGATCGTATATTCTCTCAATTTCCAATTATTTACTGCGATGATCATAAAACATATGTCTTTTTTCATAATTTTAAATGCTGCTTCTATACCAGTAATTGAAATACTAATAAGAATATGTAGCTGTTAGATGCAATTAAATTTGATATAATTTTATAGGAGAATAAAATAACTGTTTTTAAAAAATAAATTTCGTACTTGTTAACTTTATAAAAAGTTATGAGTTCTAATTCATTTATTTTTACATAAAGTTAGGAGCGAAAATTTATTCATTATTATCCCTTATAAATGAAAATATCAAAAAATTACTACGTTATTATCAAATCATTATATTACTGATTTTCATTTTTATTTATTATGGAAGTAATTCGTGTTTACTGAGATTAAATTACGTTTACAAAAGATAAGAACGATATGAAATTAATTACGCTGAAAATAAACTTTTCACGTGTTGATATAATATTTTATCTCATATACCTGAATTACTAAATTATTATGATGAACATTATATTTAATTAGCATTATATTTAAATTTTTTAACTAAAATAATGTTTATTTCATACGAATTTTATGCATAAATAATATTACTTACTTTTTCAGTTACAAACATTTGTATATTATTATTGTTAATTATATAATTTACTATTTGAAAGTTAATAACTGAAATTAATTAAATAAGTAGAAAAACAATCTCAGAATAATCGTGAAAAGTGTAAAGAAATAATTGTAATGTAAAAGTGACAACGAAAATGTGAAATATTGAACTCAATAAATTGAAACGATAGATAAGTGAAAAAAGTTACAATATAGCAAACAAGTAACTTTGAAAAATTAGCTGCTGCACTTACTGTGTCTATTAATACATGTTCATATCTTTGTATACAATGTCATCTTCAGAAAAATTATAAATTATGAAATATGCTACTATATATTAAATATTGTTTCAATGCTTGTGTACTTAAAAAAAAAAGAAAAAAAATTGAAAATCTCGTACTTTCAATTTAAAAATTCTAGAATATAATAAGTGTAATATTTAAAGATTTCGTAAATCTATTATTCTTCAATTAAATTTCGAACAAAACATCATAGTAATTTAATAATGAAAATAATTTACCACTTATTGATAAAAAAATTAAAATTATATTATCAGAAAAAAGATAAGAGCTTTGAGATTCAAAAAATATTTATTAAAATCTGGATGATGTTTGACTTAATAAACGAAGAATTTGAATATATTTTAGCAGTTACAAACACATCATATATTTAATATTATATATTAAACATTGGAGTTTTTTTTCATTTTATTTGTTTTTATTGGAAAAAAAACATTTAAAAAGAAATTAGAAAAAAGATTTTCTTAGTCACGTCAATTTTTTTTTTTTTTTAATAGGTCAGAAAATTTGTAGTTCTCAGTTTTTGAATCCATTTTATATACAAGTTTTATTTAGAGTTTTTATTTTAATTTCTAATAAGAAAATCTTTTATAATTAATAAAAAAATATTGAAAAATTTTATAAAAGATATTTAAATATGAAATTATTTTTGCTTAAATTAACGATTTTATAATATTACAATACAATTTTAATTTTATATTTTAGAAAATTTAATTTGAATTTATTATTTAAATGCAGAATATCAATTTTTTCTGGAAATTTTATCTTTATTAAAATTCAATTAAAAGGATTAAATAGTTAATTTAAACTATTACAAATTAATTTACAATTATTAGTAATAAATTTAATAATAATAATTTTATAACTTAAATCAACCTAATCAATTTATAAATTTATAAATTTATAACTTAATAAATTTCATTTCAATATCTTCTGAAATAATAATTTCACCAATGCATCATATTCACATTATACTTATATTTTACGTCTTATACATGTTACAAAATATGTAGGTTATACATAATTATGAAAGCGTCAACGTTTCTAGAAGTCTATATACTTTGAATAAGAACTTTCTATATTTGATATATTCTTCTGTGACTGAATAATGTAAAATTCTGTCATAAATTATCATACGTAAATATAAAGTTTTATTTTTTTCAAAGAACAATTGTGAGTTGAGTATGTCTTTTATAGTTCATAAATTTGTAAGTGAATAAAGTAATAAATAATGCACAAAAAAGTAGTAAATATTTGTAAAGTGTGCAAGTGAACTAAAGATACAACATGTATAATAATTAAATAGAAATATTCAATATCTATTGTATAATATTCCATTTTTTATTTTGTAATAATAAATTTAAAATGTATTTAAAAAAAAAATAATTATGAATCAATCAGTTTGATTCTATCAAGGATTGAGTTGACCCTCACCCTAAATTATCAAGACCCCAGTATGTATAATTTCGTTATGATTTTCTTATTAAAGATAAAATGAACACTTTATTAGATTAAAGAACGTCACAATATGGTTTACAAGTAATTCTCATATGTGATTACATATCCATACTCCAACAATCAATTCTGTATACTTTTATTCTCAATTTATTTTGTGTCCAGTACTAATTTTGAAACATTATTTCCCAATTTTCTGTTTTCAAATTATGGCCTACTAAACTTGAACTATTAATTTAGTATTTGTGAATGAGTTATTAAAGAAAGAAAGCGTATCTGGGATTTGAACTAATCCAGCGTTAATCAATTTTTTTCTTTTGACATAATTAAAATTATAATTTTATATTATAGATATAAATTTGTTAAATATAAAATACTATTTTTTAAATATTTCTAATGTTTTAAAATAAATAAAATTTTTTCATTACAAGTAAAACTTATGTATTTTTTACCAATACACTGTATAACAGCAAGTGTGAATAATCTACAAATGTATATAAATATAAATTGTTTTTATATAAGTTATAAAACTGATATATTATTGATTTCTTTTAAACACGTATAATTTAATAAAAATGAAGTTCAGTTGGTAAAGTTAACAAAAATTTTAGAAAAGAAATATCACGATTGAAAATTAAGGATTGTGTGCATGTGGATTCATATGTGAAAAACGAAAAATTTAAAAACGTGAGAGAAACCTTTCGAGAACGTGACAATGGATGGCAAAATGAGCATGAGAAATGAAGAGGAAAAATAGAAGATTAAGGACGAAAAAATCGAGTATTCGCTTAGGAATATGATTGAATGAGAAATAAAATCGGAAAAAGGTGTAAAAACGAAAAATTTAAGAGTAATAAATTTAATTTTAGTGGGAAAAGAATTCGGCTCTAAATATTATTGCATTCATATATGTTTTAATAATATAAATTTTTAAGTAATTAGTTTATAATAATAAGATGCGTCTAAAAATATTTATTTATAAATATTTTGTTATCTTATTGTATGTATTATTTATTTATAAATATTATATGGATTAATTAATATCTATTCCGCTTTTTATAATATGCTGATGAAAATATTTAAACGTGTAATAATTAATTTTAATATTTATAAATTAAATTAATTAAATTTCATTAAATTATACTGTTATTTTTATTCGTAATATATTAAAAAAAAATTTACGATTAATTCTTACAATACAGTTAAATAAAATCCATAAAAATATATTTATTTAACAAACAAATTGATTAAAATTGAAAAATAACCACTCAATATTGCAAATGAATAAAATTCTTTAGTACATCAAAAATCTAATAATCACAAAATAAATTAAACTTATCATTCTTCATTATAATTTAAAAATCAAATTTGAAAATACGTAAAATAGTATATAATAAAATTTTATTTCTTAATTTTGAGACATGTTCCATTGATTAAGATTTAAATCTTGTATATGTAACTCAATTAAATTTTTTTTTATTTATATACATATATGTAGTGAAATTTACAATTTTAGTTTATTAATTTTTGTTTTATGATAATTGTAATTTAATGAACGACTAAAAGATTTTAAATATTTTCTTTGTATGGAAGTTTTCATTTTTACAAAAATAAGTTTTGAAATTATTATTTAACAATGCAATGAATCATTACGTAAAACGAGCGACTCCTTGGAGTAGTTTCTGAAAAGAAAAAAATTATTTAAAAACACAAAAAAAAAAAAACGATCCCAAAATTGGTAACCTTTTATTATATATATTTAATTATTTGTATATATTTTAAAACAAATTTTAATATTAAAGAAAAAATTTCATCAAAATTTTTAAGTTTCCTATATGTTAATAAATAAATAATAATTCAATGTTCAGATTTTTACATTTATATCTATGAAACTTACATATTTGAGTGTTGGTACATATTCCAAAAGTATATAATAAAGAAAATGTATTTATGGTGTTTTTGGAAGAATAAAATATCGTGTCCATATAATAATAATATATTGGAAGAAACATAATATAATATCAATTAATACTAGTATTTATTAATGAGATCAATTAAACAATGAAATTAAATTGGATATAATTTAATAAAGCAATTAATTTTAATAAAATCAATTAAGTTAACTTTCAATATAAGATAAATTACATTTAAATTTACAATCATACCAAAAATTTAATAAATTTGAATAATGAAATGATAAAATCAATATGAGTATAATAGGTAAATTGCGTGTATTTAAATAGAAGTTACTAATAAAAAAAGAGGGAAACAGAAAAGAGTATTTAGCAAATATTTAAGATAAAAATGTAACACTGTGAATTAAGTTATTCAACAGGACCCATACAGAATGAATAACTGTCAGAATAAAGATTTCATCATAACAAATAAGCAAGAACTTGATTTAAAATCGATCCAATTGGTCTAGTCTCTAGTCTATCGTTTGTATAAACTATATTGAGAACTGAAAAAATAGTGGTTTTTAACAGAAAGAATAGACCATTTCTTTACTTATGATTTGACAGAAATATTAGATTTTATTTTCTTTACCTATATTCATAATAGAAATATTAAAAAATAAATATATTCTATATACATGAATTTAAAATGAGCTATGAATATGTTTAAAGTATATTAAAAATATTAATTCTATAATTCAAATTAATATAATAGAAGTATTTTAGAGTCCGTGGTAATCGTAATATTAGTAAATTAAAAATGAGTGTATCAACAAAATAAATTTTAAATTACAAATTGAATACAAAATTTAAGTTTACTTTATAAATATCTTAGAAAAATGAAATAATTTATCATTTCAAATATGTAGATAGATATTAATATCAATAATAATATTTATCTTATAATAAACTACTTAGAGAGAGTACTATTTTAAATATTTAATACTATTTTTTAAATTAATGTATAGACACTTTTTGTATCAAATTGAAAATTGAAGAAGAAGAAAAAAAGTAAAGCTTGAAGTGAAACAAATCTAAAATATTTTAAACGTGAATAAAAAAAATTGATCAACTTTAAGATATAATAATAATTTATAGTGCCAATTAATTCGAATCTTGGATTATTACTTCAAAATCTTTAAAATATTCAAAGGTATTATTTAATAATAACATGATTAATAATAGCATTGATCAACAAACATTTTAAAAGATGATTATCAACTTTATAAATAAATTGAAAACTGAAGACAATCTTTAATTCATATTTTATAGATAAATGAAAAGATTATTAAATCAATCGAGAATCTGAGTTAATAATAAACTTTTATTTGTTCGCAGATTATATTTCATATATTTGAAAAGCATAAGTTTGGTCTTTCATCTTCGACAATATGAATTGTTTACATATATTTATTATGATATTGCAGTAACATTTTAATTAAGTTTATTATCAACATTAGTTTAGAAATAATCTTGTAATAAATTTAGGTTTATTATTTCTCAAAAAAAAAAAAAAAATCAAATAAGTACTTTTATATAAAATTATTAAAATTAAAATTAAAACTACAATTTGGAAAAGTACATTTCCTTATAAAATATGATAATTAGTGCACAAAAGCTGAAATTAATAAGCATTGAGATTCAATAATCTGCAATCTCAGTTTTTATATAAAAATGGATTTAAATTATAGTTTCTTTCGAAGCTTTCTGGTTTTTTTTATCTAATTGGATGAATCTATAATTTTATTTTAATTCAAATATAAGATAGTTTTGTATTTACTACTCAATATCTCAAAACATATTATTATAAAAATTATTATAATTATTATAATTTTAAAGTAAATTTGTTCATCTAACTATACTGCGATAAATATTAAATGAACCTCTTTTTAATGTGGTGAATGAAGTATAGAATATAATGAAAATAACAATATAGAAAGTAGTACATGAGAATAATATCAAGTATAACTAAATTAAAATTGCTAATAAATACAAAAGAATACAGGAAATATTCATGATATTGTTAAAAATTATTTTATATAATTATTAAATATTTATATATTTATTAGTTTACTCTATTGTTCAACAATTAGAAAATAAAAATATGTATTTTATTTTAAATTATGCAAGATCAGAAAATACTAGTATATAATACTGTAAATACTAAACTTTTCCGTTATATTAATTAATATGCGTTCGTTTTCTTTTATAATCAATTATTCAATAAATCTCTATGGCAGTATATAATTTAATTTTTTTCACTTTTTAATTCAACTTCTAGTATTTTAAACTGTTTTTTAATTATTATTTTAATTTATTTTAGAATTAAAATTTCAATATTATTAATAATAATAAAGTGATTTTAAATTTAATTCTTAAATTCTTAATAATAATATAAAAAATTTAGACTCTAAAATTTTTAATTAGAATCTAGTCAAGAACATTATGTATGATAGGATTTATAAAAATGTATGTGTAGTACATTTACTCATTTAATAACACAATGTATTTACTTTTAATGAATATGTATTATAGATTTTTTCATTGTTATAGTTTATAGAAATTTTATAAATAATTATAACTATTTGAATAAATAAAACAAAATTTGTTTCAAATAAATATTGTTTCACTAACATATTGAATTTTTGATGCGTACATACTAAATTTTATGAATTCTCAAATAGTAAACTCATAATACTACAAGCTTTTACCTCAATGCTTGAAATAATTTAATTAATAATCCCTTTTCATTGTTGAATCATAATATAACTAGTTTTCGTCTTATGTATGTATATGTAATCATAATGCAGACTAAGCTTTGTTAAAAAAGTAAGAAGCTAGACTACATAGTTAAAATATTATCAGATAATTCTCTGCTCTTATAATATCTTATTTTGTAAACATTAATATTATTGAAAATCAATTGATAATTGTATAGAAATTTTCATTGATACTTTAAAGAAATTTTCTATTAAACAATTAGTTATTAAAAAAAAAAAATTAAACAATATTTTTCAATTACTATGAAAAATTTGAATAATCTTTTCAATTATTCAACTAATCAAAGGGATTATTTTAATATTTATTTGTGCTTTGTGTTGATTCTTTAAAACATAAATTAAATTAAAATTAGTAGAAAAAAAATTTATGAGTCAAAGTAATTATATCTAATGGTTAAATAGTACATGAGAAAAAACTTATTATTAAAATGATGACAATATCTTATTAATGCTAAGATAAAATGTTTAAAAGATAATATAATAATAAAAATAAAAATCTCATTAGATTATAAAATGATAAAATTTCTACTAATATTTTTTAAAAAAAGTATTTTTTATCTGCAGTTTTATTATTCTCAAAAAATACTATTAAATATTTTTTCACCTTAAATTTTTTATTTTAATTAATGCTAACTGTTATATAGTTTGAATTATTAGAGTCACATTAAAAATAATAGACACATATATTTAATTTTAGAAAAAATTTTGAAACATATTTTAATGAATTATTTTTAATAAATTAATAACCATTATTAACAGCGATAAATTAATTTATATTTGATAGTGTGCAAGAGCAGAAACTAAAAGTAAAGATATAAAGCGTGAAATCTTGTTTTTTCACGTAAACAAAATACTGTTTGAGAGTTTGATGGTATAAAATACTAATGAACATGCAACAGCAATATACTTAAATCGAGGTTTTAGCAAAAGTGCTTTGTACGTACAGACTACAATCATCTATCTAGAGAAATTATTTTTTTTAAAATAATTACTTTATTTTTGTTTTATATTGTATAAAAATTTTTTTCATTAATCTACATCAATCATTATACTTATCATTATTATTTTGTTCAACTATTGTTTTTATTAATTTACGTTAATTTATTTATACTAACATTTAAAGATTATTTTAATGTAACTTTATAATATGGTTATGAGCATGAAAAATAAAAATAAATTATTTTACTAGAGATTCTGCAGATCAGTCATAAATTTTATTTATCTTAAAACTGTTAGCACAAAAAAATATTTGCTTAACTTTAAATTTCCATTTATGAAAGTATTGAAATTTGTACCGAGAATTCTATTGAATAATTTATTTATAAGATGGGTATGAATTTAATATTTCTTATTTTAAGATATTTTAAAAAAAATTTATTCAATGAATGATTTTTCAAATTTACAACGTTTAAAAATGTTTAATTTATCTCTATGAGTAGAAATTATATAGTAAAATAATAAGATGAATTTTATTATGTTATTCATTAATATCTTACTTAGATACATAGTTAATTAAAATTTTTTTTATATAATATACTGTATGCGTATTTAGTTATATTTCATAGTAAAATACATAAAACAAATACACATATATGAATGAAGGTAAAGCTTACAAATAGTAAACATGAAATAACTTAATTTGATACCATAAATATATGATAAACAGATAACTGTATAGTCTTATACCATACATCAGATACATTTACTAGAATAAGGCTTCTAATGAAAATTTTAATTTCTTATCGAAAGCATAGAATTTGTATCTCGAAGTATCGAAGTTAATGTAATATTTTTTTAATGGGTCGTTAGAGTTGAAGCTTTTCATTTACTTGTACGCTTAAAAAAACATAAAAATAGAATAATTCAGTTTAAAGTTCTAATGAAAACGCGTTCATAAGCATATAATATAGAATAAATAATAAATTATGTTTTGCCAATCTTAACATTCACTTTATGGATGTATGACCCAGGCATTCTAGTTTCCACAGTAACCAATGCCATTATGCATTAGATCGCAATCTGATTGGTAAGTTAGAGGAGTTTCTCGACTGACGTTTGAAACTGGCACCAACACAATTGTCTTTGTCTTTTGAAAACAAGACTCCGCAATACGAATACGGTGACAGACCTCCTGTTTTTTGTTCGACTCCTCGATGGTAACACTAGTAGATACAGATAGGTATAGTCAGGCAGGTGGGAGTAATACATTAGTGCGTAAAAATTACGTGTTAAAAAAAATTAAAAGGTCTGTCAAAACTAAAGGTATATTTTTCCGTATGAATTTGCAGATGAATTCATGGGTTGAGGCAGGAGAGTATTCTTGTGTGTAAGGGAAATTTAATTACAATGAAACATGCGTGATTTGATTTTTTACCATTCGTATAAACAAATTACATTTTTACCTATATTTAGCTCTATTTTTTCAAGTTTCATCTTCCTATTTTTCGCTTCAGTTTGAAATTACATTTTAACTTGACTTTATAGAAAACCAAATTTGTATGTGAAACAGAGTCGAGAAGAAATTCTATGAATTCAAAATTTATCTCGTAAAATAGTTTTTATATGAATGACCGATTAAAATTAAATTTACAAAAATTTATTTTGAAAAACAAAATAAATATTTAATAATAAATAAAATAAAATAAAAAAAAAATAAAAGATATGCATTCTTAATATTAATAAATAAATGATTTAAAAGTGTATTTATTATTATAAAATGCTACAAAGGAATTAATTTATAAATTATTGTATAAAATATTTATAAACTCCATTATTATAATCATTTTTTACATAAATTTTATTTATAAAATTTGTTTTATTTTTAAATGAAATAACTATTTATTATTATTATAAAATATATCACTCCACCATTAAACTTGAAGATCTTTATTATAAAATAGGTCATATTGAATTAATTGAAACTACATTGAATTTTTCCAATTTATATTCTCAATATTATTAAAACATTTTCAACTGCATTTATTGTATACATATGATATAAAATTTTAATTTTGAAATATATCAAAATTTGTTTAATTTAGTAAACGAAAATTCAAATCAACTAGAAATTATTTTTTATTAAATAAGAAAAATAATTTTTGTAGAAATATATTAATTCTTTATACAATAAAAATTCTATTAATTAATTTGAATTTAAAAAAATATTTAACATTTTTTCTATTGCTTCTAAAGGTAACTAAAATTCTAAAAATTTAAATTTGAATTTTTTTAAATTATATATTTTTAGATAACATATAATAATATATTTGTGAATAATAATAAAATAAATTTTGGTTTTCATGATAGTAAAAACTATCAAGTTTAAAAAAATTTTTTTGCAAGTAATCAATGGAAATTGGATATAAAAAAATTTTTTTTTTTAGGTTAATTTTTAAAGATTAGAACACCATCACTAGGGAAAGCATTATAATGAATGTGCCTTAAACTTCCTTAGTACCTTAGTTTTTAGCTTGTTTATGTGATTATTTATAGTAAAATTTTTTCTACCTTTCAGGTACAATTTTTTTTTAAAGAGGTACTTTTTTTTAATCAGACCATAATTACTGAATCTAAAAATTTTACTTTTAAAAGATTTTTCACATTAAAAATTCTACATCATTGTCGAAATTCAAATACAGTAAAATATTGTTAATGCGTAGCTCGTGACTTTTTTATTTTAAAACAAAAACATTTCATTAAAATTCTAATTATTTAAAAGCCATAGATATATCTGATTTTTTCTATACATACATATTTAAAATCGTATCCAAAATGCATATTATGGTTTATATCGTACATAGTGTATAGAAATATTTATAATACGTTGACAATATTCCGAGCACGGAGAGGTTTCAAGTTCTCACACATAACGATGATTTAAACAAATGCACGTAGATACATTCAGAGGAACGGTACATATATGAATATCTTGCTCTGAGACCCCATCAACTTTCCTGTACAAGGGGTTGCTCCTGTGCATTGACCCACGCCCCCATGTGGTTTTCCCTCTATCGCTCTCTCGTGGCAACCCTTGCACATTCCCTCGCATTTACGAATGCCTCCCTCACTCGAACAATTTCCCCATTCTTTGAACATCATTCTGCATACAAAAATGGAACGCACAAACGATTCTGGGGCAAGATTTAACCGAATACCCGAACCATCTGGTTAGACTGTATAAACCACCGACAGCGTTTTTCAACGCTCTCGCTTTGAGTTTTCGATACTATTCTGTAGACTCGAACACCCATGAACACTTCCTATAGTTATTGTTGATTCTTAATGGACGTGTGGTTGGAAGCTTTTACTTTTTTGAAAGGTATACGCCGTGTGGAAGGACTCGGATTTAAACCGAGTGTCTGCCCTATATAACTATGAGTTTACCTGAATGTCGACAATGGGAATTTGATTCCCTTTGAAGACGAGAGCGACAAGGTATCGATAGTAAGAGGTTAAGAGGTTATCTTCGACTGTCTAAGCTGTGTAAACAACCTTGGTTTCATTGCGACTCGAGTTTCTCGTAAGCTCTTAGTCTGACGTGGAAATTAGCGAAGGAGTTTTGTTTCTCTTGTTCTAATCGCAGGCGCGAGTCGTAGCGAGTTCGTCGTGACAGTTGGAGGGTTTGTTGCTTGTTGAACGTCTGCATAACTACAGTTTGAGGTCAAAGTGTAAGCCACTTCCCCACTGAATTGGCATGAGTGATAGTCGTTCAAATTTTGCGAGTTAGTCGCTCGATTCTCGAGGGCAGTCATCCCTTTGTCACCATACTGATTAATCTTTGCACTGATCACAAATTACTTGAGAGATCTAAATCTGCTCACGAAAACGATACTCTTACCTCTAAATATTAAATTCTTATTGTTATCTTACTTTTAACTTGACTTTAAAATTTACAATAAATCTACAAGCTAATTATATATATATATATTTTTTTTTTCCTTCTTTTTGTTTTCAGGATTTTTATTCAAATGTAATTCAATGTAGTCTTGAGTTATTAATTTCTGATTTTTAATGTGTACCTATTCTTATTCACAATCGCGCTAAAGAACTAAGGGGTAGGTAAGCATCGTTCAGGAAAATGGATAAAGGAGAAGCCATTAAATCGTAAATGGCGACTTAGTTTAAGTTTATGACCAACGGCTTTTAGATGATAGAAGCAAGTATTGCAAAGTTATAAATTTACTTGAAATTATATTTCAAGTATTTTGAACTGGATAGTACCTATTAAATTCATCGATGTTTCTACAGTACTTAAAGTATTTCCAATTCTATTACTTGCTTATCACGATTAGAGATAACTTGTCCAATAAGATCCTTAAAAATTATCAATAGTCGACGCATTCAAAACATTGCTTAAGTTAATATTTAAAAATTATTTTATTTGGAGCAAACAATTTTATAAATAAATGAGCGTCACAAAATAAGCAAGTGAAAACTATTCATAATCTTTTCTATATTACAATCCCGTATTCGATATCTTTGTATGCAAGACGTACAAATTGCATTTTTTAGTTTTAGCATTTCCAATTTTTTTTTTTTTTTTTATATATAATAATCATCTTAAGCTTTTTATTCCAAAGATCAGGATAAAAACTAGAGTTTAAAGTGCATTTATAATCAGCGTCCATTTAGTTGCTCAATTATTTTTTGAGTTTCACTGACTTGAGGTGAACGTTGGTACATTCGATCCACTAATCTGACCATTAACAGGAGATTTAATCCTCGACGGAGACCGACAAAGGTGTGTATCTCGTAATTACGTGGTTGCGAATATTCATTTGCATTTTACCGCTCTAGATATTTTCAGTTTACTTCGACAGTATTCATGTGCACGTTGAGGGCTTAATTATTATAAGACCCAGTTGTTAGAAGTCTATCTTTCCTAATTTCTTTCTCCATCATCAACAATTTGTATTTTATAACGATGTATTTTACATTAAAGTTATGCTTTAGAGATGCAATGTTCCCTTTCCGTATTCCTCGTAGATTTTGTTTTAAAATTTTGAAATTATCGATTTTATTCTAATTGTTTGTTTTATGATTTAGTACATTGTTAATACAGTATAATATATAATTCTACGTCTGTATATAAATTCAAAGAAATCAAGCTTTTTTTAAATTTTGCATTTATTTATGTATTTTTGATTTTGGTATAATAATAAAAAGTTAACATTGCATAATATTTTAATTTGCGAATTATTTTACATTCGAATGATTCTCTCATATGCTTGTTGATTCTCTTTTTTTTAATACCAACGGGTATAATAAATCCGTATTATAATAGAAGGTGCTGCATAATTATAAATAATTTTTTAAAGAAATTATTTACATAATCGATTAATATTATACAGCAGAAAAAATTTACAATTTAGTAAAAGACCATGTTAATTAAAATAATAAAAAATTTAAATACATTTATAAAATCGAGTCCAGAAAATATGTAGCAAAAATCAATGCATGATTAAATTTAATTATTCAAATCAATAATAAAATTATATTGTGACATATAAATTTATAGTAATGATAAAATAAAAATTGATGTCATTCAATTTTCACATAATGCGATATGTATTTTAGTTTCAATTACCTGGTTTAAATATAAAAATACAGTTCATTCATTTAATTGAAGACTAGTTTAATATGCTTATCTATAATTAAAAAAGTTAAAAATTAAGCGTATTTGCATCCGTGTAATTCATATAATTTTTTATGTAAAATTTTAAATAACTACATTTTAAGAATTTAAAATAAAAGTATTTGTTATGAAATTTATACGCTAATTTTTCTTATTGATAACTAAAATTATTCCTACATCTGATTTTATACCCAAATTTAATAAAAGTATACATAATGATAAAATAATTATACATATATAAATATAGAGCGAATATTTAGTAGAAAAAACTTTGGTTTTTTTTACTATTAATTGAAGCATTGGATGAATATTTATACAAGACAAAATCCCAGTTTTATTGTATTTTATTTATTATTATATTATTTATATATTATTATATATAATTATAGAAACCAATATAAATTATATTATTGAATTTATTCCTAACTGTCTGCTTCTATATAGTAAATTTTTTTATCTATTTACATATTAAAGTAATGTTAATATAAATTTATATTTATAATTGATAAAGAAATATTAAGATATAAATAGCTGGGGATCAAATACATGTGGATTTGATGGATATGTTTATTATATACCAAATAGATCTTTTTGTTTATAATATGCAAAAAATTCTATGATATAACTATTCTTTATAGTGCATGAACGTACTTGAATGTTATATACTTTGTAATAATTTTATAACACGTTCTTGAATTTATAATATTATGTATATTGAATATACATTCTCATTAAAATTACATTTCTGTATTATAAATTTCTTTTGAAATATAAATTATTAAATTTTTGAATAGTAATTGTTCATTAATGTATCCATATCATAAAAAAATTAATAAATTATAGCAAAGAAATAAATTTTAATTAAAATTCTTAACTTAATTTATAAATAAAGACAATGATAAATATTTGTTAGTATTATACAATATATAATTAACTTTTATTGTTCGTGTTTTCCTGTTTACTTTCATGATAATATTTATTTAAAATAAATGAAAACAATGTATTATAATTTGATTAATTAGTAATATGAATTTGTCATTTAATATTTTCATTTAATAAATGAATTTTAATTAATATTTATATTCATTCGTGTTATTTAATGCAAATTGATTTTATATAAATTAAATATTCATTGATTTATTAAAATAAAATAAAGATAATAACAAATATCGGTGTTATCTGCTATGTATACTTTAGTCACACAATTCTTTGCTACATTGAAACTAATTGGTTTAATGTTGATTAAGTATGATAGTTCTGAAGAAATCTTCGTAATATAAAATATAGATTTCAATGAATATTGAAAATGACATTTTCAATATTTTATTGATTCAATAAAAATTGAAATAGTAGAAGCTTCTGGCAATCTTTTTTTTCATCATCAATTTTAATTTAAAAATCATTCTGTACTACACGATAGCGTTACATTAATTTTTTTTTATTTCTATTAAAATTTATTGTAAATTTAATTTAAATTTAAACTTAAGTTGTATTTTGAGTTGAAATTTTTCAACAGAAAATTGAATTTATTTATAAATATATGTACTTCTTAATAATACGAACTTGATTTCTGCATATTAATATATCTATTATATCTATATAGTAAGTTTATTGAACTAAAAATATTTTACTATTAAAATGGATTTTTTAATATTTGAAAAATAAATCATTTATAAATATAACATTATAAATAATAGAAGTATAGTCAAATGTGTTAATAAATTTGTAAAAAAATTTAACTACTAAAAATTTAAATACTACTATTTTAATTATATCCTGCGTAAATGTTTGATTATTACATGTTATTATTAATGTTTTATTATTATATGTTATTATTATTATTTTATTATTTATATATTCACTTAATATATTATTTTATCTATTATTGAATATAAAATGTTTGATTGTATTTTTATATTTCACGGAATAAAGTGTATGATTTCTATAATGAGAATAATTAAGGAACACAGTGTTAATTAACTCAATTCTGGATTCGAAGAAAGAGAAAAATCTAAAACAATGACTTTTAAAAGGAAATTTATTAAGTTGCTAGCATAAAAGAAAATATATGTCGCTAATCTAGAAAGAATTAAACTAAAAAATAATTTCCAAAATTTTTTCAACAGAAGTTCACTTATTTCACAATCTCAAACCCGAATTAATTTATACACCCCGTTGCTCATCCTTATATTTTTAAATTTTTATTTATAAATGATCATTTTAACATTTTTTACAACGATTCTTAGGTTTTAGTTTTTAAACATAGTACTAATTTTTATTATAAATCTAAAATATTTAATTTTAATTATATTATTATACCAAGAAACCAAGCATTTTATAGGTCTTTACCGAAAAAAAGCAAACTAAATACATGGAAATATTAAAAAATCAGTAGATTATTATTTTCTATATTTCATGATTTCATGAATTTGTCCAAAACACCTTATTGTAAAATATTATACATGTTCATTTTTAACAAGGAATACCAAGTATTATTCTTGATATTACTAATTAATATATTAACGTATAGTGTGAAATATTTCAGTCAAATATGATTTATTAATGAATATTTAATTCTATTTCCTAGTATTATTTAATATATTATTTAAAAATATTTTGATTAATGTTTTATATCAATAAACTAATTCATAGTATTCAACAGTTTACACATAATTTAGATTTATATAACTAATAGGATTATTTTAAAACTAAATAATAAATCACTTTAAAAAATTATTCTTTATTTTTATAAATTTTAATTAGAAATATTGATAATATCATTTGTATCAATATTTACAGTAACTATGATATATCTCGATATTGTTATTGTTATGGTTAAATTTTGAATAAGATTCGGTTTAGAAATTGATATTTTTGAATTTTCTTAGTTTAAACAAAAATTTATTAAACTTCTCAATTTTATTCAGTAAGATTAAAATAAATAAAATATTTTAGCAAGATATTACTTTGGAATTTCATGATAATTGAAGTTTATGTATATTATATTATAAATTTGGATAACAAAATTATGATTTAAAATCAAAATATTTACTGAGTATAGTATATAATATAAAAATTTAATATTTTCCTTCTTTTTTTTTCAGAATTTTCAACACAGATTTAGTACACGAAACGTAAGTTTTTATTCTTTGTCTATATATACATATATATAGCATTATATATATTTATTATAAATACTATCCATGCGTGTATCAATACTAAAGAATACGTTGATTTTAGCCTAGAAAACATTTTGTTATAAAAGTTATTAATTCTACTAAATTTAGTATTTTAATTATATAATTTTCAGTTAAATATTTATACGAATTTAATTTAATTATCAAATTAATTTTAATATTTTGTATATAAATAAATAATAATAATCTATTAATGCTTGAAAATTATTTTATGTTATCGAAATAACAAATTCATAATGGAAAAATTGTTGTTAAAAGGATTTTTGATAATCATATTGTTCAATTGTAAATATAGAATATTAATTATATAATCGAATGAGGGAAATATATAAATCTGTATTAACCAAAACTAAAATAAAAATGTGAGGAAACACTGAAATTTTATTTAGTTTTAAACATGATGATCTTTTAGTGGCATGAAAAAATTTAATTGACTTTGTTACAAGTGTTAAAAGATCTTCATTTTTTTATATTATTATAAGAGTAGACCATCGACTTTTTTATAGCTTAAGTATTTTTAACAAAATTTTTAAATCAATTAATATCAATATTACTGAAAATTTATATAATTATAAAGCTATTCTACATTTGGAATAACAAATATTATGTTATGCTACTATTTATGAATAATTATTTAGTATGACATTAGTTTGACAAAAAGATATATATTTTCTATACGTATATATATTTTTTTAGTGTAAAATATGCTGTATATAAAGTAAAGAATATTAATTAACTTAAAATATTTACTTCCATTTAATAATTATTGTACCATTCAATGCTATACTTAGTGTTGTAAAGTGTTGAAGGGTTTTTAATGAAATTCACATTTCTTTTTCTCTTTTTATTTAAAAGCTAAGACTAATTTAAGATTGTTTTAGATGTTATAAATTTTATTTTTATTACTGAAACATTATTATAATGTTACTTTGAAGTATTTTAATAAAAATTTACTGTGTATTTTTATAGAGTATTATATTACATGATTTCAAAGTAAAAATTATTTGTATGTATATTATAGAAAAAATTGTTTTAATTTTTTTTTAAAATTAATTTAATTTAATTTAATTTAATTTAATTCGATGTATCTATTAGGGTTTATTTCATAAATTTACTTAATTTATATTATTAATGAAGACGGTTAGTAAAAAAATTAAAATATTTGTTTTTATCATGTAATTAAGATAGAATATTTAAATAAAAAATGGTAATATTATCATAAAAGTCTCATAATTTTTAAATGCATGAAAAATAATATAAAATAAAAATATTGTTTTAATTTCCGTGATGTATATAAATTTTATATTACAGGATTCAAAAGGATAAAATGAAATTTATTACAAAGTTTCATTAATAAGAAAAGAGATTTTATTATTAGGAAAAGTAAGAAGTACTGTTAAAACTATAATAGAACTTATATGAATGAAAACTCAGAATATTAGTATAAAACAAATCCTACAAAATTATAAAATTATGTATTCGTATTTTATTCATTTTATTATAATATCGAATATTTTAATCTTTTTGCTTAAATATTAATCACCCATAAGTATGACTTATGCATACACAAATACATTAAAATTTTTGTTTCTTAATTACATAATTTTAAAATGTATCATAAAGTATATTCATAAAACTTTTAATTAGAACTATTTAAAAATATTTAAGAATTACTAATATAAATATATATTTTTCAATTATAAAAAATAATTTATAAACTTAAGCAAATTTAAAAATAAAAATAATTTTTCATAAATTTTAGTATTTTTATCATGATAATGAATTATTTTTTTAAAGTATTTTTTGAAGATATAAATTCAACAAATTCATAATATTTTTATACTTTCTTTAAGATATTATGAATAAAATTTTAAAGAAATAAAATTGAATTTATATAAATGATAAATTTTGCATACTTTAGAACTTTTAAACACCAATTAGACAAAATGAACAAATTTTAGTTATGCATATTGAAAATTTTAAAAGACTATCCTACGTTTAACGAAATGATGAAAAGAAACCTGTTCATTTTTCATCTAGAACATTCAATTTTATATATAGAACTTTTAAAATAATAGTAGATGTAAAAAAAGTTCAATTATTGAAATATGTCCGGTACTGATTTATACATTCATATCATGTAAATTTATAATAAATATGCATGAAATAAAATATCATAGACTTTAATCAAGAGAAAAATAAATAAAATAAATAATATTTATTTTTTTTCTATTTGCGAATTATAAATATAATTCGCAAATAGAAAAATATTGAAAAGATAACCTTTATTTTTAGCTACATTACGTTTTTTTAATGTAAAAAAGTTGAAAATATTCGAACATTTTAAAGTCTTTTTTACAATCAATTTTTGATGAAATAAATTAGCTGTTGAAAAAAAATACAAAAAATGTAGCTTTAATAAAAAATTTTTTTTTATGAAATATAATTGAGATTTTTTGGTAGTAAAAAAATGTTTGGAATGTAGCATAGAGTAAATAAGATAATATTTATAATATATGATGTCAGGAAAATTATATTTTAATTTTTTTATTTAATATTTTTTTAAATAAATAATTTCTAACGTTTTCCGTAGGATACATGTATAATACTTTTCAAAAACATTCATTGAATTTTTTTTCCACAATATACGAACTCTCGTATAGTGATAATTAAATAAACAAAATAATAATTTTACAAAAGCAGTTTATCAAAACTTCAATATTTTTTAAAATTGTTAATAAATTGAGGTGATTATAAGAGAATATTCAATTCTTAATCGATGATATACCAAAAATATTATAGATTACTGACTAAATATTCATATAAAATGTATAACATCTTGGAAAAACTTCATAATCATAATGGATGGTAAGAAAAAGTACAAGAAAGTTATTTATAATGTCATATTTTAAATTCGGAAGAATGAAAGTTCAAAATGAATTTAATAAAACAGGTGCTCGAAGAATCGATCGCAAAATACAGCATGAATTATATACCTTGTATAAGTAATATAAACTGTAAAATTTTGAAAGCTTTTATAAGTATAAATCTATGTAACATGATCCTGAAAAAATTGGAATGTATTTTAAATACTAAGAATCAATTAATTTAAAAATAAAAAAAATTTATTGTACAAGATAAACTTATTTTGTTTCCTAATGTATATAATACATTACTGGTAACTATTAAAAATAATTTAGTAATATGTTATAACATTATCTGTAAAAATATAAGAATTAATTATAAATAATTATTAAAAATTTTCAATAATACTTTTATCAAACCTAAGTTCGTTATTAATAATTATACTACTTAAAAGTTAAAAATGAATTACCTTATTTCGAAACGCATTGAGAATTTAGTATGATTGACCGCTGATGTAAGAAAACTATATTATATATATATTCAGTAAAGTAATAATGATATTTTTAATGAATTATATAATAATACTTTAAAGCTTCTAAACTAAAAGTGAATAATATATACAAAAATTCTAGAGTTCATGAAACCTACATTCTTAAAATATTTAGAAGTCATAAAAATGTTAATTCTAATTTTATAGCTTATTTAGAAAACAAGAAAGCAGTGACATGTAAGTTACTAAACGTTAACTATAACATAAAAAGTATGAGCTATAACATAAGAGTAAGAGTATATTAAATGCAGAATTCTGAACTAAATTAGATATAAATTGTTCGATAAAATAATAATAATATTATATATAATAAACAAAGTATTTCCTATTAATATAATTAACTGAATAAAAATATATTTGTCTATATATTAATCGTTTAGTAATTACTAAATTTTTTATTGATATGGATAAAAAAATAAACAATCTTTCTTAAATTACCGTATTACATTTAATTTAGAGAAATACTTATTTACAATTGTTACTTATTTATAATAACTATATAATAGCTAATATTGACAAATACATTTTTTATTTAAATCTTTTATTAAATTTTATTAAAATATTTTTTTTAATACCTGAAGTTAATTAGTTTTTAAACTATTAAATAAAAATTTTATTTAATATTTATTCAATTATAAATCTTGTTAAATATTTTAAAATAAATATCCAGGAAAATTCGCTTTACAATTAATAAAATATTTTTAATAACATAATAAATAAAGTGCACTGTATATATATTTAATTGTTGTTAATAAATAGTATTATAAAAAGTACTTTTTACCAAAAATTTAAACAACGTAAAGCAAATTACTTGATCTCTTACAAGTACTTTGATCATGCAAAAGTTTTTTAATTAACTTTCATTTTACTTTGACATAATTGACATTGAAATTTATTTCTATATAAATTAAAAATTTTAAATTACGAAAATGATGTGTACATATATTATAATTGTTTATACAAGCATTTTACTTAATGAAACTTTGAAAAAGTTGATGTAGCTCATGTATATTTTTTTGACTTTGCCTAATATTTCGTATGAATATGCCAAACATAAAATACCGTCAGTTATATCCTGTGGTGTTTCCTAATGCTATCGAAAACCTGTCCTGTTACAATTTGACAGCACAATGAAAGTTGACGACACCTGATTACTTTAGTCTAGATATTATATACGGAATAAAATGAGAATCTGGTACCACCCTTGAAGTATTTCATCAAATTCCCCTCCTGCACAATTCAAATTTGGTTCTCAAATATCAATCTGTCCTTTTCAGTGAGACAAACATTTCAATTACAAAATAGTTCGAGGGTAACCGAAATTGCCCTTTACGGGTCGAATAACATCACCTGATGAGTCGCCGCCAATTTATAGACGAAGAGTTGGATTATTGCTAGTTTAGACAACAGAGAGACATCGTGAAAGTTATTTTTTCACTTATTTTATTTTGAGTAAAGTTTTTCGAAGAAAACATTTTAGATATAAAATATACCGAATATGTGTATTACCAAGTCAAAATCAATATTAAAGCTACACTAGAATTTACTTTTTTTCAAGATAAAATAAGTTTCGTTTTATATAATTAACATTCCTAAAAACTAAAATATTTTTTTATATGAAAAAATTCAAATTAAATAGCAATTTGAACAGAAAACATTGTTATACTTACAAAATGGTCAAACTTATATTTGTATGTATAGAATATTGAGAAATTGATAAAACAGTTACGTATTAAATAAGGGCTAATATTACTTTATATAATTCTGAATTTAGCTTATAGAAAAAAGTATTTTATACGATTCTTTTTTTTATTTCTTGAAATATTATATTTGTAATTTTTATTAATATAATTTCGTAAATTGTTCAATTATAATAATTAAAAAAATGTTTATTATGTTCAAATTTTATTTTGAAAAAATCTATAAAAATTAAAACACATATGCTAAAATTCTATGGATATATTAAGGGGTAATGATGTTAAAAAAAAATTCGAAATATCAATAGTTTTATACGACAAATAAAAAGGAAATAAAGATGAAATGGAAAACTTTAATAGCAATTTCATTACAGTGTAATAATTATTTATGAATAAATATACATATATATACATATATATACATTTTTATATGTACTTGAATAAACTATGTTTATCTTTATTTTTCTATTAGATTAAAAAATTTAAAAAACATAAAAATAAAAATAAAAATTTTATTTAATTATAATAGTCACATATATATATATATATATAACAATTATTAAACTTTACTTTAAAAAATTATTATTACTATTATTTTAAACTTAAAAAATATAATTTATAATGCAATATAATAAAATAAGAAATAACTATTTTTTATAAAATTTTTTTTAGATTTTTAAACAAGTGTCAGAAGTATTTTTTTTAATCATATTATAGAATTTAAAATGAGTAAATTAAATCTTTTTTCCACAAAAGTTGTATGATAAAAAAAAACAATTTTTCGTTCTCCCTTTATATTTTAAAGTATTTATGTCAGTTATAAATTAATTTACAAGTATTTTGTAAATGAAATTGGATTTTATTATTGTTACATAATAATAATATAAAATAAATTAATACTTTATAAGATTTTTAGAAAAATAAAACTCATAAAAGTTTTTTTTCTAAAAAAGCAAAAATTCTATTATACGTAAAAGTATTTTCTTTTCTTTTTCATTCACTATATTTTTATAATTCCGCCACTCCCTCTATATGATCAAATCCAATCGTATCTCTTCAATTCGTTCAGTTAGAGGAAGTTTCGAAGGGTCAGAGGACTTACGTTTATAGCATCAATTCTCCGTTTTCTTTACTTTCTCACTCATTGACTCTTATTTTCTCTTTTTGATGGGAAACCTATAATAACGTGATGTTCCGCATTTTTTCCTCTTTTATTTCTGTATATTGAAAAAGATGTTGCTCATTACGCGTTTAACATGGTCACCCTATCTAAAACAATCATAATAATGCATCATTGAGGCCTTTTTATTACTTTATTTATTTCCTATTATTATGTTGGTTGATTGGTTAATGTAATGCGAGGAACATCATCTAAGATTTTATAAAAGTACCGGATCATGTAAATGCCTATGGCGTCTGCGAATGGGGAAAGAAATTATTTCGATTTGTACAAGAAGTTTCTGCCGATCTTAATCTACGGAAATAAAAAAGGCGTTCCCTTTTTTCTACCCTCATGTTAGCTGTATTAGTCTTCGCAACTATCTCCTATATTATTCTAAAATGAATGTAAATATTTTTCTAAGGTTTTATTTGTAATTTGAAATTAGGTAACTTACTTAATCTGTCACTCGTACATAATTTATTTCCCAACTTCAACGCATAGACAATATAATAATTTTATAAATATATAAAGTAAATCAAACAAAAGAATATTAAATATAATCATTAAATATTTTGACTCACAGAATTAAAATTTTCATTTTTCTTTTTCAAAATTTATTACTGTAACTACAAAAATTATCAATTATATTATATGATTATAATGTTTCTAATTACATAAAAATAATAAATGCTATTACTAAATATTATAATTATTTTTAGTAATACTATTAAATGATCATTAAAGAAGAAATTCATTAAAATTCTTTTTTCTTGAACTAAATTCTTTGTTCCTTCAAATTCAATCAAAATTCCAGTCAAAAATAAATGAACATAATATACAAAAAATATAAATTTAAAGAAATATTTCTGGAATACATAGAGCAAAAAGAATTTTTTAGTATTAAATGACCTTTTTTATCCTAATCACATACAATTATTATACTCCTAAACATTTTAAGCTATTTAAGTGATT
The DNA here is from genome assembly GCA_018907245.1 of Eupristina koningsbergeri. Taxonomy (NCBI): domain Eukaryota; kingdom Metazoa; phylum Arthropoda; class Insecta; order Hymenoptera; family Agaonidae; genus Eupristina; species Eupristina koningsbergeri. Next base: position 1,058,070 of record JACCHV010000024.1, on the reverse strand, counting down.
TAATAATTATTGATATATTTCAATTTTGTTGTTAATTATTTACACTATATTTACGTGTCCACATTTTTTATAGAGATTTTATTTATTATACATATTCAGATCAAATTTAATTATTGCATTACCTAATAGTAGTCTGTAATTGATTTATGCTTATTTCATTCAAATTATATTTTTTATAATCCAGAATCACGCAAAATCCATGTATATTCTAAATATTATAGAATCATACAAAATGAATTTACATAATAAATTTCTGATTAATGTAAATTTTTATTACTGACTATATGTTAATTTTAAATACATATATACACATAAATATATATCTAATAATAACAAATATTTGCATATTTTTATTTTACTTGATTATTATGAAAGTGCTGTTATTATTAATTCTAATATTAAAGTATATCTTGTAATTTGTAGTATTATATTGCGATATTTTTTATTAAAAAAATAATAAAATGGCACTTTAAAAAGTTGATAATGGTATCAATGTGACAAAAAAATGTTTTCACTTATATTTATCTATTTTGATGTTAAAACTTATAAGCTCATAAATATGCTTTGTTTATAACAAAATTGAAGAAACATGAATGTAAATTTTAATACTTGACTTGCAAAAAGTCAATCGACTTAGGACATATAAATAATTTTCACTGTATTGTATTTAATGCAAGTTCATTATTCTTAGTCAAATTTAAAGTATATTCGTAAAAAGACATTTCAATGATTTCATTTTCGTTCTTTGTATTTATTAATGATATACGAAGTTCTAAATTTGAATTATCTTTATTATTATAATCATCAACTTCAAGTGTTTATTCTTAAAATAAATTATATGTATGTAGAATTTATCAATGGTATATATTATATTATAAAAATAAATTGAATTTGGTAAAGTAACATCATTTTATTTATTGTAAATTAAAAAATTTTTATATTATATATTTTATGAATTCTTAAATATATATAATTCATTGTTTTCAAATAAAATCAATAAGAAAAAAATCGAAAACTCGTCACAATAAATACAGTTAAAGTGATCTGTTCACATAAGATAAAAGGAAATCGTGTGAGCTAAAATTTTACACCACTTTTATGATGATCGATTTTATAGTTATTTTAACACATAATATTTTATGATATTCTTTTCAATTATTTATATTTTATAAATTATGCGTTAATATTAAATAAAAATATGATAAATATTTAAATATTATTACATATTATTTTAAATATAAAAAAGAGTTATACTATAAATGAATAATTTATAAATGATTTGAAACTTCTATATTCATTAAAATTATTATCAGTTATTTAGTTTTATCTGGAAAAAGAAATTCAACTTGAAGTTCATATATTCATTCGAATTTGAAATTGTATTTTCATGCTCTAAGAATTTTTTAAGAATAGCAACCATTAGGTATAACACGAAGGACGTTTTTTAGGTAAAAACATTCTTACATTTTATAACTTCAACATTTTCGATATAATGTAGTTATCAAAGTTATATTTGCGAATGAAGATTTTCTCAAAATTTAAAGAAAAAATATATACGAAAATAATAATTTACGAACCTTTTATATCCGAAGTTTGGCAAATTAAAATTTGATCTAAATGTCTCTATATAAGAAATGAAAGCATTTTCTTCTTTTGAGTTTTTTTCTAAATAAAAATAAGTATATAAGTATTTATAATGATATCAATTAAAATCTCTGCAAAACTATGCCCATTAAAAATAATTTAAGATGTAGAAACATATAGGAACCGTAATTTATTAAAGTATTTATAAATTTAATTAAAAGAGAATTATGATATCAATATAAATAAAAAAAATGAAAAAAAAGATTTATTTTAACTACTTTATTTTTAAAAGATTTATACAGTATACATGGTTCATCCATGAAGTATCGAGTTTTTTTTTCATTTTGCAACTATTGGTCGTAGAAATTTGAGAGGGGTCTTAAAATGTTGACAAACTCTTTCCTCATCTGTTTTTTTTTTGTTTTGTTTTTTCGATAATTTGAAGCGGCAGGATTCTACTTCGCGCGAAGGGTGTTTTTCAGTTTTTTGACACAGCGCGATGGAGTGACTACTTGAACAGCATTACGCGATAAAGTTTTGTTTGCAATTAAAAAAAAAACAGTGTGGAAACGTATAAAATATTGCAAGAAGCGTATGGACATAATTGCATGTCAAAATCGCAAAGTGGAAAATGACAACATTTTTGAAAAACATCAAAGCTGAAGAGTTTGAAGATGCATTTGAAAGTTGGAAAACACGTCTTCAAAAATGTGTTGATACAGGAGAAAATTATTTTGAAGAATTTAAAATTTTTATTTCACACTGTTTATAAGTCCACCAATAAATCATCTTTTAAAAGAAAAGATAAGAATTTCTTTTTTTTTTAATCTTTGAACAAAACATTCTTGCGTAGTAGTTTTCCACTAATCGCTTCAGCGTGCCGTGTCAAAAATTTGAAAAACACCCTTCGCAGGAAGTAGAATCCTGTTGCTTCAAATTATCGAAAAAACAAAAAAAAAAGGGAAAAATGAGGAAAGAGTTTATCAAGATTTTAAGAACCCTCCCAAATTTCTACGACCAATAGTCGCAAAATGAAAAAAAAACTCGATACTTCGTGGATGAACCATGTATAATATATTTTGTATTAAATAATAAATTATGAGGATAAAAATGGTGATACTAGTGAAAATTTTAATACAACTAATTTATTTAAGAACTTATAAAAATGTCTGTAATAAAGTAAATAAAAAACCTTTAAAATATAAACATTGTAAGCAGCTATATTAAAATACACTTAAAATTTTTAATTACCCATATTTTATAATATTTATTATAAATTTTTATAAAATAATATTTGATGAAAATATTTTAATGAAAATATTTAAAAAATAATTTATAATTTTTCATTAAAATTCTTTAAAATTTGTCTACGGAATAAAAGTTTATGAACATAGAAAGGTACATTATGAAATATTATTACAGTCTTTCAGAGTAACATGTTTTATGTGTATAACATATATGGACAGATTGTTAGAATTTCGATTTTCGATTGGACAGCGTTTTATACGGGTGACTGAATTTAACTATATACTACCACTTACTGATTCATTGAGAAGGAAAGCTCTTTATTTATGATAAATATTTACACGTATAAACATAAATATTATATAAATGAAATTAAATAAATTTCTCCTGTTAAATATTTAAAAGAACATACAAAAGCATAAAAGAGAAATGAGAGAAGAACGAAGAAAGGGATAAAATGAAAAGTGTAAAAAGAAAATTAAGTGGGAAAATGTTTATAAAAAATGAATAAAACAATTTTTATTTTCTCTCAAGGTAGGAAATTTCAGCATATTAAATAACCAAGCAAATTTCTTCAATAAATTCAATGTCCCTACAAGTATTTTTTTGCAACTTTATCAAGTTGACCATTGGATGAACCGATTGTCTGTCGAAAAATATCAGAATTTTTACGGATAAATGAATGCAGAAACAGATGAATTTATAAAAAGATAAAAATGATATAAAGAAAAAGAATGAAACAATAGAAAGTAGGATATGAATTGAATTGTATAAACCGATGATTTTTATAAGAAGATAGTATTTATATTTTTACTATCCTAATTACTTTCTTGGTTATCTTTTTATTTATTTATTAATAAAGGGAAATCGATGTTTTCTATCACTACTTCATATATATTTTGATAAATTAAATAATAAAATATGGGTTAGTATTTCAAGATTTAATATATTATTTCCTGTGTAAATGTTGAAAATGGTTTTTATATAACACGTCTAATAATTAATAGAAACAAAGGATATTCTTATACAAAATGTGCATTGGTGAGAAATTATAAATGTATGTAATAATTAATAAATGTTTAAAAAATTAATGTAATTATCCATGGATAAAGATTTTTTTAAATTATAGCAAAAATCTATTATATTCTGAAGCATAAATCCTTTTTAAAAACTAATTTTAATTTCGATTATATACACTGTAAAGAGTTTAAGCGTCGTATGGAATAAAAAAAATTTCATTTGCTTGTTTTTTTAAATTAAAAACGAATTAAATTTTTTCTTTACCATTAATAACTACGTTATTTATTTGCTTCTTTTCTTTTTCTTCAGAAATAATTGTATATATTTTTGATTTAGTGGACATTTACATTATGTGTAGATGAAACTTTTACAGTAATTTCGTATCAATTTCATATACATATGTTGTTTTAATTAATTAAAATTATGCCTTAATGCAACAAGTCATAAAATAAAAAAAAATTTTTTCTTAATAAATTAATATAATGCAAATTTCATAATTGCTTAAATCATAAATTTTTTTTTTTAAACATGTATTTAACCGTTATTCATTATTTTGTTTTTAAAATTTTTACTATATAACATTATTGAGAACTATCTACAACAGTTTTATTTTAATTATGATATGGCAGTTCTGAAATTAGCAAAATAATATTTTTGATTACTTTTAAATGTAATATTAAACACGTTCAAATTTATTAAATTGTGCAAATATTACAAAATATTGAAAAGTGTTAATTTAACAAAACATTATTATTAATATTATTTACAATGAAATTATAGATTTTATAATAATATTTTTTTTATATGATTCAAATAATAATATTATTTTATATAATTTAAGAATATCAATATTGTCTGAATATTAAAAAAAAACTCTTCTCTCAATTATATTTTTAAACTTTGAATAAAGTTCATTTAACTATAGAAAATTTTAAATATATCTAAATATATTTCAATTCTGAAAAAGTTAATATAAATTATAATGAATTGTATAATAAGCATTTTGAATTTAAAAATATTATCTAACAATTAATAGACTTGGTAAATCCTTTTAATAAAATGAAAATGTTTAAGGTATTTACCAAAAAATATCGAGTTAACTAAACAACTTAAAAATATTAAGTCTATTAAAAATATGTTTTTATACGAATTCGTTATTAAAATGGAAATTTTATTTTCACGAAAATTAAATAGAGGTATAGTTATTTAATTATAATTGATGTTTAGTAAATATGGGTTGAAGTATATTATGATTGAATGGGGTGATAGTGAATAAGAATTTAAGTAGTGAAGTGAATGTAAGGCATCCGATATGAGGAAGGAAGGACACGGATCAAGAAGAACCCAAACGTGAGAGAGGAAACGTCTCCATCAAGAATCGTATTTCCTCTAGGAAACTACCGTGACCTTTTCTCCTGCTATCTATCTACTTTCTCTTTATCTCACTCACTTTCTCATTCTCTCGCTCTCTCTCTCTCTGTCTGTCTCTCTCTCTCTCTCTCTCTCTCTCTCTTTCTTCATCTCTTGTACGTGCATACATCTACTTCATTCCGCCCACGTTTCTTCACACATACGTACATTTTCACCATTTTTGCCTTCCATGATATCCTTTTCAGTTTATTTTTCGTATATATTTGTTTTTTGTATGTAACCCTCGTTTTTCTACTCTTGAATGTTGGCTTTATATATATAACAGCGCGCATTATTTTGAAAATTTTCAGTTTATCCGAATATTACCATTTTTCCTTTACATTTTTATATATCCGTTATTTCAAAGTTTTTATACATTTCTAGTTATTTTTTATATTTTATAGTTATTTTCAAAGTTTGTATAGATCCTTTTCCGTTTTAAACTAAACTGAAACTTTCTAAATTACGGATTAGTTTTAAATATCTCAATTTTTCGATATTTAATATTACTTTAATATTATGAAACTGAGCTATATCAAATAATGTTCATTTTAATTCATAGGTATTTTTTTAATTCAATGATTATTGCATGGTATACGTATATCATTATTTATATTTCTTAAGCACTCTTTCAAATTTCATTAAATTAAAATATTAAATTATACAAATTATACATGAAGTCACCTAGTCAATATTATTTAAAATTTATAATTTTTTGAAGAGTTTTAAATGTTTATAAAAAATTCAATAATTTTGGGAATAAATTTTATAATAGTTTTTCTAAATATCTCTTATTTAATAAGCTTTTTTTTTATTTTTCAAAAGTTCCTCATAGTTCAAAGTTGTTTGTCGAATTTGTGTAGTATATAATATACAAATAATGTAATAGTAAAAATAATATTGTCATATTAATTTTGCCTGGTTCTCAAGCATGGAACTGCAATTTCAATTTTTTACTTCATTTTATATCTGTCTTCAGAGGTTCAATTTTAAATATTTTGAAATCTTAGTAAAATTTAATAATACACTATTTATTTTACATTATTCTAATAAAAATTATTTTATATTTATTGTTAATCACTCACGCGGGGTGGATGAATGTTGGGATGCGGAGAATATTAAACAGTTCAAACGTTTTATTTATATAATCAATTTAATTTGTTCTTCAAGAAAATAATTGCCACTATACTATCGCGTATTACAAAAATTTGGAAACACGCTGAATCCAGGAAATCTTTCACAAGCGCGAGGCTATCGATGGGAAAAAAACAAAGTTCCGTTAAGGCCAAAGCTCGACAAAACGGAAGGAAAAGAAAAAGAGAGAAGTGAGTGTTTTTTCCTCCCACGTCCATACTTATAACGTGCCCATCTTGGCCCCTCCCTTGTGGAAATTTTCTAAATTTAACACAAATAATTTTCGTCATTTTGACCAACCGCATCGGGGACTGATTCGGTGGGCGCGGCGGGGGTCCCATCAAGCGCTGGTCAGTCCGTGTGGGGCGGTCGTAACGGTCGGACGTGCTGGGCCGCGTCGCAGACCGCTTAGCGCATTCGGCCGATGACATCGTTAATTATTGTCGCGAATTTATTTATCTCTAAACTTATACTATCCTGGCATAAAAAACCCTCCGTTGGCAAGACGGAGGGAAAAAGCCCATTTCATACTAAAATAATAAACTAACTTACAAATATAAATTTTTCGGCTAATTTCAGATTTCCGCGCTAATCCTAAGCGTTAAATCTTTAGCACGCTGTCTCGTTACGGTTCGGAAAACCTTCGCCGCAGCATGGCTGGCCCCATCCCCGTCGGGTCGTGGGTCTCGGCTACCCATGTGTTGATGGTCGAGGTACGTGCGTCCACGTACTCTCGCAATTATTGTAAACCTTCGAAGCCGAGTGGACCATATTGTCCCCGGCCCCGCTGGGTTTTTACTTCCCTCGACGCCTCTGTAAACCCAGATTTCCTTTGCACATGGGTAGGCCCACACAGCTTACGACGACTCACCGGACCTCCCCGACAGGTACGGATACCCCACCGATGATCTGCGTGATTTTTTACATTTATAAATACATTTTATAAACCCATTGGTACTATATTTTATTATCTATGAAGTCACAAAAAATTAAAATTGTTTGTATTACTTTTTTTTAGAGACATAAAGTAATAAAACGAATATAGAAATACATAAATCAAGTATTTTCAAAAAATCTAAAATTATTAGAAATATTATTTTTAAAACTATTGAATATATTAAATTAGAAAAAGCGGATTGATATAATTTCCAAATTAATTTTTATCGGCATAGAAACCTTCATTAAATTATGATTTTATAAATTAATATAAATTCTATATATTATAAATTATATTTTCATTGGATTTAATGATTTAAAATATAATAAAGAACATAGTTTAAAAAAAAACAATACTATGCAGTACCATATTGTAATTCAAATGAAAGTTTCTTCAAATATCAATTATTAAATGATGATATTTTTCTCTAAAATTTTTGTATTTTATTATACTTCTTTATCTATCTATCTATCTATCTATCTATCTATCTATATATATATATATATATATATATATATAAGATATAATTATAACATTAATGTACATGTATATATCGTCTATTTTTTTAATGTATATACTTTTTGACAGTTTTTAAATTTCAAACAGTTGTCATAAATTTTTATTATGAATTGTAGAGGATAAATAATTTAATTTAAAATTAATATATTTTTATAAAAACTTTTATAAAATGTCCTAAGAAAATTCTTGAAAATTCATATATATTATTTCTTAAAATTTTTTTGTTTTGGTAAGTAAAATATACAGAAAACATTTTATCAATAAGGTTATTTATTTAATTTTTAAAGAAATAAAAAAAAGTTTATAAAAAATATATTTTTATTTGCTAAATAATAATAAATGTGTATGGGCATAAATAATTATATTTTCTATTAGATTTTTGCAAGAATAATTAAATATAAACGAAAGAACTGTATCTTATGACAAGACAATGGTATATCATAAATAGAAATTATATATAATAGAACGGAAGAAATATCATGAAAAAATCCCAAATAATTTATATATAAAAGGAAATGATTATAAGACGCTGCTCTTTAGATTCAAACTAATCTAGAATTTTATTTACTAGAGCATTACTTTAGAATAGGTCGATAAATCATAATTATAATTTTTTTTTTTATAAGTTCGATATTGTCAAATATAAATATAAATTAAGCATAAGTTACTTTTTACTTATATAATATAATTTCAAGCGACTCAATTGTCCGGATTAAATTGCAATGTTTAGACGTGAAGTTTTCGTCGAAGAATTTATAAATTAAAAAATGTAATTAAAGTGAGGACTTATCATAAAAAATTTAAATATGTTATTATCTTTAAAAATGATTATTATTGTGGTTCCAAATTTCTAAACCATAGTTTTTCAATTGAAATTTCGAATTTTTTATAATATATAACATAAAGAAGTTTTAAAAGTAGAAAAATATATTATTTGTGTACTTTGATTCCATTTTTTTATTTCACATCATATTATTTCTTATTTTATTATAGAAATATAAAAAGTTTTGCAATTAATTGAACTAAATATGTAGAAATATTAATACTCTTTTCTTTGTAATATTATATACATACATGTTTTTAATATTTTAAATACTACTCTGCATATATTTAAAAAATAATATAAAAGTTAAATAATATAAAGTTAAGCGATTGTAAAATTGATAAATTTTTAATCGTGTAAGTAATAGAATTCAATTTTGTGTATAGGTTAATTTTAATAAAATTTTTGTATACATTATTTACATAAGATACATAAATAACCGATTCACAGAATTAAAAAAACAAATAGAAATACATTAACAATAAAATAAAAAATAAACCTGTTATTTTTTTTAATGTTGTGGTTAATCTAAAAAATTATTTAAAATTTAATTTAAATTTCTTTAAACTTAAATTGTTAATCTATTGACTTTTCAATTTAATCCGATCATTTCAAACATTTGATTTTAAATTAAAATAATTTTAGAAATACATACTGGAAATTAAGTTCATTATGAGTTTTACAATATTAATATTAATTGGTCTAAATAGTTACATTTTTATTGATAATCCGTATTATACGTATACTTCAATATCTGCGTCATCAGTATATTTAATTTTACTATAAAAAATAAATTAATAAATTTTGTATTTGATTTTACTTAAATAAGCTTATTTTGCAATTGTTAAAAAGTAAAATTAAGTAAAATTAACCTATCTAGTTTTTAGTATTTTAATTTTTATAAATAATTTCTCAAATAAAGTAAGATATAGTTGGATTATATTTAAAGAAATAATTATGAATATAATAATTCAATATATAGTTTTTTAAAATATTTAAATAAATTTTCAGTAAAAAAATTTAACTAGATTACATAATCAGTCTAGTAAAATATAAAAACGTTTAGCTTATTTGTTACTTTCATATAATTATTAACAATTAAATGATGATATACGATGAAAAGTATTTAGTATTAATCGGCTATATTTCTATGATATAAATAAGAAGTTCTTTTTGGAACTTTAGAAATTAACTTTATTTTACATAAACAGTTATAAAATAAAAAATTCAAAATTATGTACGAAAATTAATAATTTACACTTAAAATACTTTACATGTATTATCCAACTAGAAATTAGATTAAATACTCATAAAATTACATTATTAACTTTATAAATTTATAAATATAACAATAATTCAGTAATATATAAGTGTTTAAAATATTTTATAAGTTCAAAGATATTTTTAGCCACTAAATGAATAATGTCAATTAATTATACTCATATGTGTTAAATTAATTAGTGTTGTAAGTATAAATAAAATTTATGCCCATTATTTCAAATATAAAATAATCATAAAATGTATATTCCAGTAAATAAAAATACATCAAAAATATGTTTTCATGTGTTAAAATGAAATCTTTTGAATGAATATCTTTTGTACTATGTAATTACATTAAAATAATCACGAACAGATATATTATTAAGCTTAAAGCTGATACTTTATTAAATATCTGTGGGCTTTTAGCATAAAAGTATTAAAGATTTATTTTATGCCCACATTAATTTTGATATTAAATAGACCATTATATATTTATATCATTTTCTATTAAAAATTTGTAATGATTAAATACAACTCGGTATAAATCAGTGCTATTTTTTGCATGAAGTGAAACGATTAATGTAAGTTTACATAAATAAATTACTGAATTTTCATTTGAAAATTCTTAAGTAAGCCGGATAAGAAGTCAATAAATAAATTAAATTTAAATAGTAAAAATGACTCATTATTTTATGTGATTTTAATTTTCATTTGTGAATATAAAATTTTATTAAAAAATCAATCGAGAATTTAAAGTTATTTTTTTCCATGAAATATGTTTTTCAAAATGTATTTTTTACTGGCCAATTGAAATTTTACTTTAAAATACAGAATATAATAAAACACTATCATAAAAAATTATTTTTTGAATATAATTATTAAAGAAATAATTTTGTTGAAACGAGAAAAAAAAAATTCGATTCTAATAATTCGATTCAATAATAATATTTTAAATTATGGATACGAAATTAATGGCTTAATAATTAATGCGTTAATTAAATGGTGGAGTTCATAATTGAATAAAATTAAAATTAATCATTTTGCATATATAAATGCGAACAAAAATCCAGAATTTGCCGTTTTTATCAGTGTTATTTTTGCATACCTACAGACATTTTTAAATATTCATATGATTTACTTAATTACTTAAAAAAGGGTAGATTCAAATAATTTTTAAAAAATTCATTGTCGAAATATTATTATTGGTAATTTCTTAATTATAAATCCTTGTCTCCACCTTTGATTTATATGATAGATTTTACTTTAGTTGGCTATTTTAATAGAATATAATGAATGAAAATTTGAAATAAAGGAGTAGTATATCTTATTTGACAGAAAAATAAAACGAAACAAATTTTTAACGAGAAAGTAAAGCAGGTTATGTACATTTATAACTCTCATGTATTCGTAAAGTCTATCAGTTTTTAAAAGAAAATAGCAAGTGGGGCAAGGTGGCTCTAGTTCTGCCTACCTTTTATAAACTTGCGAAATTACTTCAAAAATATATCAATCTCAAATTATAGCATACATAAATTTCACTATATTTAAAATATTTTCTTTAAAAGCAAATATTTTAATCATGAATTCTTATGTAATTATACTTGTTATTTTATTAATACTTATTAGTAGACTCGATAGAACAACGTCTTTTAAAATCAGAAAATTTAATTAGATTTACTAAAATGAATTATAAAAATAAAAAAAATATTATGTCCACAAGTGTAAAATAATAATAATTTTTGTAAATATATTAACAGTGTAAAATATTCTTAAATATTAATAAATTAACTGATAAATATTATTGAACTTATTTTGAATATAATGGGAAAACTACAACATAATACGCACGTGTCAAAAAAATACCTCGTATGCTTTATTTATACATTTAGTTAAAATCAATAATATCAGTATTTTTCAGCTTAAAACATATTACACCTAATTTAGGGAGATCATAGGGTTGGAATAATTACTTGGTATGTTTCTAAATATATTGAATGTGTAAAGCACTCGAAAAGACAACTTCTCTCCTAAAATCCCATTATATTAGAATTAAAGCTTATTGAGTTGGTTTTACTTGTGTAAAGAAACTAAATTAATTCAAAAACATTTTCACTTTAACTCTAGTCTTGGGAAGCCTCGCAAAAATAACTTACAGGATAGGATAGGCATGATAATGAAACAAATAGACACTCAACTTTGCTCCAAACTATTTCGAATTGAAATGTGAACCCTTTGAAGCGTTTTCACAACTAAGGGCGTAATTCCAAACTAGATTAATTAATCGATCGATGAATTTCTCACGCTTGTTAAGTCGACCTTATAAGCCTCTCTATCTTTCCCTATATACTTCCTGCTTTGCAGGCAGCTGCGGTCTAACAAATTCCCGAACATTTACAGTCATGCCACTAGTGAGGATTTAAACTTTGTCTTCGGGGAGACGAATAAACCTTATACCTACGACAATCATTTCGTGCCATAAACTTAGTATTGTTTTGTAATTTCTTCAAATTTCAGTTGATTGCGTACATAATTGTGGTAATGAAGATAAAATACAAACGGTTGTTTCTTAAATTTTTATTTGCTTTCATAATTTACAACGTATTTTCAATTTATTTAAATTATATACATATATTCTTTATTTAATGTAATTTATAAGATACACAAGTAAAACAATACAAAAAATTGATAGACGTAATATTGCCTGTATGAGTTATTTTTTCTTTATTTTTATATCCACATATGTAAGCATCACTTTAAACTTAATGTTAAATTTTTTTAATCATTTATATTTTGTCATCAATCTAGCTACACATTAATCTATAAAATAAATAATTATATATCCGGTATTATAAAGCAATGATGCCATGTAAATAATAAAAATAAAAATATATTATCAAAATTGTAAATGCAACATATTTTATACAATATTTCAGAAAACAAATACAAAAATATTTATTTTTAATTAATAACGAATATTAAAACTAAATTGCTAAGCTTTTTGTATTTATAAAATAAGAGTTTGCTTTGCAGTTTTAGTAAACAAAAGTATAACATGATTTTTAATTTAATTTTGATTGATTTTATATAAATATATATATATATATATGTGTGTGTGTGTGTGTGTTTGAATTATATAAATTTAAAAAAATAAAAAAAATGTGAATTTCATATCAATTAAAAATTAATCATATAGGTTATTTTTCATTACAAAAATTCTTACAGTTGAGTCAGCAATACCTATATTTTACTTTCTTTGAATTATTTTGATATTACAAGGAGAAAACAAAATTTATTGCTCACTGGATATAAAAATGTGATTCTTTTACATTCCTTCTGATTTAAACATTTTATAACAGAATAAATCTTCACACAATTTCCTGTTTAACAAAGATAATTTATTCTGTATTCAATTGTTATTTAAATTTAAAATAAATAGTTTTAAGCAACAAGTAATCTTTATTATAAATCAAAAAATAAAGTTTTTAAATTAACTTTTAAAAAATATTGCGAGTACTACATAAGAATTTTAGACAATCAAAAATTTATGTAAGTTGAAAAACATTTTAAAATATTAAAACTATGAAATATGATGTGATAAACATGCAGTCAGACACAAAAATAAACATAAATGCATAAATATCACATATTAATCTACAGTTATCGCTTTCTATCCATAAAGAATAGTATAACTATCAAATATTCCTCTACGACTATTTTTAATTTTGTCCGGACTTTATAGAGGTATAAATGCATTAGGTAAGTAAGTAAAATGCCACAAATGATCGTAATAGTCTTAGATACCACTTTGAGAGAAATATATCGATAATTGCGAAAATATTTCCTTCACGCGATAAAGCATATTACTTCTATAATAATACTAATATACTAATAATAATAATACTCATATAAGAATATTAGAAATATTACATTTAATCTAAAAATTTAACTACTGTAACTGTTAAAAACTACAGTCAACTATATTCATTGATTGAAAATTCTTTTTATATACAAGCGATTAAAAATATATAATATTTTACCAAAAAGTATACTTAATTATTACTACTTAATTATTACTGTTTGTGGCTATATAATTTATAACAAGAAAATATGTATGATACATACAGTAAAAAATTAAACTTGTTTATTTAATTACTTTGTAATATTATAACTATGCTATAAATTAAATATAATTATCATTAATACATTTACTTTTTATTTTTATGTAAAATATATTTAGTTAAATTAAAATATAATGGATAATTTTTTTATGTGGCCTTAAAATGTCATATTTCTATTTGTTTTAGTAGTACACATTACGTTATATTAGACACTTTAAGAACTTTCAACAATTAAAAATTGAAATTTATGCTTGATGATTAAATTATTAAATTTTCCAATACATTTTTCTTTAAAAAAAAAACTCTTAAATAGTTTATCAATATATTTTATATAATTTATATACTTTAATTACAATTAAGTTTTATTAGAATTGCGTATTTGAATATCAATATTCTCAAAGGAGAATTAATTTCTTACATAAAGCTTATATAACATTATTATAAACTGAAAGGTATAAAGATGAAGAATATAAAGATGAATCGTTAATTACTGTTAATTAAAGATAATTGTGAATTATTGATACTTAGTGATGTCGAAATTTTTATAACATTTAATCCCAATATTCGTTTATAAATGGATTTGTGTGTATTAATGGGCTCACTATATTTGCATTATATTACCGGGTAGTAAAAGTCGAGTGTGCTCAGGCTCGTTATCTTTGTATACATATCATTGATGAGTGGATTAAATTTGTATATAAACAGAAATAATAGATTTGTAAGTAGATGTGTGTGTGTGTGTGTGTGTGTGTGTGTGTGTATTTGTGTTCTTAAATGTACTTCTTTATATGAGAATTACATGTATACATAAAATTTTACGCCTATATTCATATGTTTTTGTGTGTACGCATTTGATGATCGCGTTATTCATATAAATAAATGTAATATATTATGCATGAAAATATAGTGATCTCTATAGTGTTATGTAAATTTGTGCATAGCCAAATGAATTCATGCATAAATTTGTATTTAACTGTGCACGTAATTTTTTACTGACTTTTTTTAATATTGAGAGTTATTACCCTAGTATGTATTAAACATCTAATTTTTTAGGTTTTTTAGTATTCACAACTTTTATAAAATGCATGCATAATTCTTTGCAAGCATTATAATATCTGAAAAGTAATACACTTTTAATTACAAATATATTTACTTTATAGAATATTGACATATTGAAAAAAATTATTAGATTATTGAACTATCGGTCTACTCTTTTGATTTTATTAAGCAGGTAGTAATTAAACATTACTTTGCTAGTTAGTTTAATAGTTCTTTAATAATTCATTACTTTAATAGTTCTTAGAATTACTTCTTTTAAATTTATTGCAACATATTATTATAGGTTTCTTTTTAAAATTTTATAATTTAAAAAAAAATATTTTTAAGAATTTTTTAGTATATGAAAAATTTTTTTTTGGATTTTACGGATATATGGAGCATTCAATTATACGTCGACAAATATTTATTCTGTGATTTCGATGTTATGATTATTTATAAGAACATTATTGTGAAAAAATATATCGCAGTACTCATGTTGATTATTTTTTATTAAATTTTTGTCTAATAATTTTCAATTTTTTATCAATAATGGATCATTTTAATTATGTATAATATAAAGAATAACATGAGCATGTATGTCAAATTATTTTATAATTCTGAAAAAGAGTTATGAAATATATATTGTGCCCATATAATAAAATGTCAGGTTTATGTGTACTTAAAGTTACCAATTAGTTTAATTTCTTATTTCCTGATACTTTATATCAAAATAATAAAAGGAATGTATACATTTAAACTTATTATTTTATATTTACTGCATATAATATATAATATTTCTTATGTATAAGTGTACACTAAACTAAATTGAGCATTTAGAAGTTAAAGTATTTATGTTATCATTATCAACAGGAATAAAAAATTCAATTATTTTTAACGAGATAAGTTATAAAAGTATATCAGCTTTTTTTACTCTATGAATTATATATGAACGTAACATAGAAACAAGGTAATTGTGAATTTATATATTAGTTTCAATACATATATATATATATACATTCATGTTTTCATGTATTAATTAGAGTTGAAGAAAAAAATAAAACGAAATTAAATAAGTTTAATATCCAATTAATATTTAATTAATATCCAATACATGTATTTAGTTAAGAAAATATGAAGTAATAATTAAGAAATACAATGTAAGTGATGTTAAGGATTTGAACAGTTAGTCTATCTTAGACTAAAGTACATTAGATAAATTAAGCAAATTTTGCATGCACAAACATATAATAGCACGTAGTTAAAGAAAATAATGTAATTAGAGAAAAGTAAAACGTGCAACAGAAATGAAAAGGAAATCGAAAAATAAAAGAAATAAAAATAAGTCAAAGATTAAAGAGTGTAAAGAGAAATAAAACAGAGAACTCAAATAAATAAGAGAGAATTAATTATATGATTTTAAATTATACTATAATATTAAAAATGTACCATTATTGTTGTTACTTTTCCTTTACGAAGGCATTACATTTTTCTATTGCGTTTAAATAACAAATATATGTATTTAATAAATTTACAAACTCCAGTTGACCTTAATTGAAAAGTAATTCTTTATATAAATTTTTAAAATAACATTTGTTTAAAAAAAATTTCTGTTTTAATAATAAAGGATAAGTAAACATTACAATATAAATTATATATTTGCATATTCGAAATTTTTGTAATATTTCATATTGAAATATATGGATGTGAATATTTATATTCATAGATAAATAGTTGATAAAAATACATGCATAAAAGCTTTATTATTTACTTATTAACTCTAATGTTTATCGTTTATACTTATGTTTTGGTATGGAATATATGAATAGTACATTGAATTGATAGAAATATGAAATAGAATGTCTCTGGACTATTGTTTATACATATCTCTATCTGTGTAATGATTATTTATTATCTGTTATGTGCATCTGTTTCCACTTATCAATAAAAATTTACGATAAGAACAATATGCAATAAACAATTTTTTATATTCAGATAATAGAATTTAAATTCTAATATCAATGAGTAAAGTATTGTGAAGTTAGTAATAAATGCATTTTCTACCTGTTTATGTGTGATAAGCTTGAATTAATGCGCGATTCTATATAATGATCAAAGAATTTTACTGTACTTGCGTTTCACCATTATAATTGTTATGGCTCATAACCGATCAACTGCACAACATGTGCAGATAAAATGTACTTGACAAGATATACACATTAACATTAACAAGGAAAACGAAATCAGAAATCAAAGTTAATTATCTTCAAACTAAAGGAAAGTGTACTAGGAGCGAAAGAGATTCCACGAGTTTCCATGATCTTTACTGGAAAATTAATTCGTCGGGGAAAATCCGGAATCGTAGATTCTTCTGTAGAGGAACCCCCAGCCTCCCCTGACTCATCCTGAAGCTTGGCACGCGCGCTCTCGGATTACCTCGGAGGAGGTAAGCGCGCGCAGGCCGAGAGAATCCGTGGGGTCGTCAGCGGAGCACCTGCCCGTGGTCTCCCGGGAGCGTCGCCATGGCCTTGCCATCCTGGGCGGCCATGGATTACTCTAAGCCCCAGCTGGCACCTTGACCCTTCCGTGCCGCCGCTTCGCGCCGTCCCTCACCCCATTAAAGGAGCAACACGCTTCCCTTCCTCTTTACCTTCATCCAGTGCCCTCCCGCGACCTCCCGTATCCTCCTACCCGCTCGCATGAAAGATCGGAATTTTACCGGGGTACCTTCTTATTTTCCTCAATGTATTTCCATCCGGACCGAACTACTACTCCGCGGGATGCTGTTCTGACATATCTGAGATAATTTTTAAGCTTCAGCTCCAGGCACCGGAAGGGAAATGTTGTGCAAGGAAGATCTGCTCGGGCTTCAGTTCAATTTGAGCTTTCAAGAGCTTGTAAAGAGAGATTATTTTTTATTTGAGTGAAAATTATTTGAAGAGTATTCTCCACGAAATTGAATTCTTTTCAATTATTACAGCATTCCTTTGCAGTCTTCAGATTTTTAAATTTACATTCAAGCCGTATCTAATTTAAAATTTATTTTCAAATGCGTTTTTAAACGATATTATTATTTTCAAATCGTTATTTCAAAAGTACTATTTACAATTTCAGATTAAAAAATTTCATAGTAAAATTTAAATTTTTTGAATATACAATAATTAAATTATAATTTAAACTTAATACATCTGTATTAAAGATTAATCAATCTAATAAAATTTTTGTAAATTACAGACTAACAATGTGTTGTTATGTTTGTGGTAGCGATAATTTGTCTCGTGTATCGAATTTCTATTTTGTACAGTTAACATCATTTTGATTCAAAACCATAATCACTTTACTGTTAATTATTAAAATACTAGCTATGCTGATGAATGTATTAAAATTATTATTAAACAATTGCAAAACGTACGCATTGAGTTAGTTATAAATTCAAAATTTGTCTCTTTTTCAAATAAAAATAATATTAATTACGATTATTTAATATATAATTAGATGAATTATAAAATGACCTGTAGAAGTTTTATGAAGTATAAATATGAAGCAATTATAATTTTTTCTTATTTTAATCAAGTTCTGAGAGTATAAACATTTTATCAAAGAACAAATAATTTCCATGAATATATATATATGTATATATATATATATATCTTATATGTATGAATCAGTTGATATAAACTAGTAAATTCCACATGATTGAAAACTTTCAAGGTATATTTTTTCAGCATCATTTTTTGATAAAATAGTAAAATTTATAAATTACTTACTTTTTAATATAATACGTAAATAAATGTTATACATAAATATTACTTTAAAATTAAGAATATATTTAATAATTTTAAGATAAAATTAAAAATAATAAATTTTAA
Source organism: Eupristina koningsbergeri (assembly GCA_018907245.1). Taxonomy (NCBI): domain Eukaryota; kingdom Metazoa; phylum Arthropoda; class Insecta; order Hymenoptera; family Agaonidae; genus Eupristina; species Eupristina koningsbergeri. The sequence continues at coordinate 1,039,116 of JACCHV010000024.1, read as the reverse complement.
AAGAATAATTTTTTTTATTTAACTTATTATGACTTGAAACTAATGTTGTAAAACAATATTTCATAAATTTAAGTTTTACACTTAATTCAGATTTTAAATAGATTATAAAATTATAATTTTGAATTCAAGAGTTTCTTGATAAAACTAAAATAAACCATTTATTCACTATTAAATCAACTGTAATTGAATTATTATAGTAAATTAAAAGAACTTCAAGATATATAGATATTTATTCATAAATGTGCTTTCATCGATAAAACATTTTATACTCTTCATCTTCATCAATCACATTAGACTATCTTTGGTTTCTCACAAATGAAATTCGACTGTTAGCTAATTTTGAGGGCACCAATATTTCTTCATTTCGAAAGGCTGGATGAGTAAGGCGTGACCGCGGAATATTATTCCACTTGTTTTTGTGTCAGTTAAGTCGTTTTTTTCCTCGCTATTACAATCGATTGTATTAATCAAATGAAAACCAAATATGTTGTCTGAATAGACAAATTTGATTAGAATTTTATACAAAAATTTAATATAATTATCATAGTTTTCATAGCATTGTAAATGCAAGTCAATGTAATTTGCAATAATAAAATTAAATCACATTTGAATTGCATTATTTTTAAATTGCTATTAAGCAATATTTGCACAATTTATATGCATTCATCAATTATATATTAATTATATTACTAATTGAAGTAATTAATTCTTTCATAATTATTAAAAATTCAACTGCGTAATAGTAATAAATTAATTTTGTAATTTCATAAATAATTTCAATATAATTTTAATTACATTATAGATTAGTTTCAGATATTAAATTTGTATTATATATTACGTGACATAATTATTCATTATGATAAAATGATACAAAAGCATTTCAATTTAGATATAATATTATTTCTTAACTTTGGAAAAAGATAATCTATATCTTCCAATAGTTTGTATTTTTATTTCCAGTAAATTTTTCTATCTCACAATTATCATAATTTTGGTAATGGATATAGTTTCACTGGCCTCAATTCTCTCAGCTTCTAAAAGTATTGAAATATATTATCTTTCAAACTCTTTATAATATACATGAAGAATATTCTTATGAAAGTTTCGATAATGATGTATAAATAATTAAATTATTAACGTATAATAGTCTATAATACTATGAGTATCGTATGTTACACGTACAAAATTTACTTTCCCTTGAATTCAACATGTTAATTTTATTCTGAAATCAATTAATTTTTATAATTATAATTTTTAACCTCTTATATGCTATTATACTAAATATCTTGAAATAAATATAAAAATTAACTAATGTATTCATTTTCAATAACTAAATTTTTATTTCATATTTTTATTACATATGTTATAAAAACTTATTGCTTTCACATATAAAGAACATACTTATATTCATTTCATATTCATTTATTACATCTTTTTATAAAAAAGTATAAAGTTATTTCATTTCACACTATAGAATAAAGGTTCTGATACTTAATATTATAAAAATGTATTGTAAAATAGCTTAAATAATGTTAATAAACTTGTCGATTTATATAATTATATATTCATTTACAGTTTAATTTTTTTTATTTATATATTTTTTAACTACACTAATTTAATTAAAATTAATTTAATTACATCATTAATTGTCATCAAGCAAAATCAAAATTAATTGTATTGTAATCATAAACCATAATATAATATTACTGTATTTAATTTTTTTTGGTGTAAAAAATTGATTATTCATATAAAATTAAACAAAATGAATTTTTCTGATATATAAAAATATTTTTCTATTTTGCCATGTATGATTTTAAATTACTTTTTATATACCAAATATTATAAATTAAAATATAAAAAAAATAAATGTAATACTTTCAATATTAATAATATATTTAATATTTATATATTAAGATAATCATGTTAAAATTTATTTGAATTTATTTTTGCAAGGAGATTTCAAAGTAATAATACATTGGTTAATTGTATAAAATCAATTGAATAAATAAGTTATTCAAATTAAATGTATTTATATATAAGAACTTCAAAAAAATTTTATTTGAATTAAATTTCACTCATATTTTATTTTCCAAACAATAGATTTTTATTTCTTTTATATATTAAATATACATAATTTAAAATAGCAAAATATTTTTATTTGTTTTTATATAAAAATATTTTATGTTGCTGAATAACGCGATTATTTATAACATAAAAAATTTGATAAAATATTCTGTTTTATGAGACTATTATTATTTAAAAATTTTTTTATAAAAAGTTTTTTAAATTTTTTATTGTAAAGTTTTTAACGAACTTTAAATTATATTTTATAAAAATTACATAATTTAATCTTAGTAAATTGTTTAATGTTTGGAATTATTTTTTTGAATTGTTTTGAAATATTTAGGAAATTTTAATTTAAATTAAATAAATACAATAGAAAAGTGAATAAGATAAGAGGTCTTTAATGTATAAAATGATTTATTTTCAAGTACTGTTAGTTTCGTCCCAATATGTAGATAAACATAAAACAAAGATCATATCAAAATATTGAAGTAGAAAGAATTTATAAAATAAGTATTTTTTCCTACTTTAGCATATTTGTTCAAACAAAAAACATAAGATAATTATCAACATTATTTTTACTATGTTTATTCACTAAAATGGGATTTTTTAATATATATTATTACATACAGTAAAAATAAATATATATATTTTGTTTAAATCAGACTAACTTAGTAAATGAAATAAATAAACTTTCTAAAATTGTAAACTTTTATTTTTTATGACGCTCTGGATTTATTTAATTTTTATAATAAGATCTTAATCTTCTGAAAAACTAATATAGAAATCTTTAATTGAATATATGAAGAAGTTCGTAATAAAATTATGAACAGAAATTAAAGTATTAATAATAAATAATGTTTCAAAATATGATATTAATTCTAAATTAAAAATTTTTATTTTAATTAATTAAATTGGAAGTAGTTTCTACTATTTAATTAAATAAAACTGTGTTTTTTGAAGGCAATACTACACTGTAATGAATAGTTACATATTTATGAGAAGGTGCGTAAATGTAAAAGTAAATAATAGATAATTTACGATCGTAATAAATAGTTGGAGTCAACCGGATAGATATTTTTGTGTAATATAATTTTTTAAAAATAAATTCGAGGTTCATAAATTCGATTTATAGTAAAATATAATAAAATAGAATAATAGATATATCTAATATCTAAAATAATAATATCTAATATAATAAAATTTTTTTAAAAACAAAGTATTTATTTTGTAGTACAATAAATTAACTTCTTCGTGATACTTTTAAACATATAAAAATATAAATTAATACTTCATGTTGGAACTAATAATGAAGTTATTGTTATATATTTTACGTATAATATCTTCTTTAAAATTGATTCAAAAATTAATTTGTGTCTTAAATAATAATGAACTTAAATATTTGGATAATTTGTTTTACTAAATTGTGAAATATACAGATCAGAGAAGGCGAAATTTAAATATACTATAATGAGAATATAGAAGAAGCATGAGAATTGTTAATAACAATAATTTGGCTTCATCTAATATTATATGAAAATTATTTCACGAAAATGATTAGAATATTTTTGCTAATCTTTAATAAATTCTAATTATAAATAAAGTACGTAATATTGCATATCGGTGTTATATATAAGAAATACAATTTTTGCTATTAGCTAAAATAGTAGAATATTTTATCTTGCCTTCAAAATGTAATGAAATTAAAGTAACGTATGTGTCTATTATATACTGTGTGTTTATGAGTTTCTTACCGATAAAACTGTAATTCTGTCTCTTTCATCGTCTGTCGATCCACCTCTCTCTCTCTCTCTCTCTCTCTTTCTCTCTATTGAGCTTTCTAATATATCTATAGTCTCTCAACACGCTCTTCATAGAATCAAGTGCCAATCAGTTACTGTTAATACATGTTCATTGACAATTGAATCATGTGTCTATTATATAAATTTATCTTAAATTCACACATTACATGTGTGCAAGCTCTTTCTGATTCATAATACCTCAAATATATGTATGCGAACATGATTTTGTATATGCACAGATTTTGCTGCTAAATACTATACTTCTATTTTAGGTTTTGAAATCAGAGAAAGCACGCAAGAGAAATAGAGAATGAGGGAATGAGTAAAAATACGATACACGAAAAGTTATAACATAATTAATAATGAATATTTATTCATTTTGCTTTAGATTATAAAATATATCGAGTAAAAATTAATAAAAAAATATTAACTTTTTAATGTGAATTCTTATTTATTTTTTTTTTTTTTAAATGTAAAAGTTTGATTTTTTAATCATTAATATGAATATCATTTTTTATTTCATATAGAAAAATTTATTAATTACGATTTCAATACAATTAATAGGCCTAATAATTAGTTATATAAAATAATAAAAACATTTGAATTTTTAAAAAAATTTACGTAGACAATATTTATATTTGCATTAAAATTATTAAATATTACAACATGAAAGAGATTTCAAGCTATTTATTTAATAATCACTGATTATTTGTAAGTATTTTTAATTAGCAATTTTATTTTAATACAATTTTTTTAATAATTTCATATTAAAATATGAATTTATATATGTCTATATTAATTTTGTACAACGAAAAATAATTTTTACATTTATTATAAAATCGTTAATGTACGTGAAAAATTATAATTTATAATCTAATTAGAATGGAAATAAGATTATATAAATAAAACAAAATTTTTTTTTAAACTGTTTATGATATAAATAAAATTATACCTATATTCTGCAAAAAGTCAAAAATATAAAAAAATTAAAAAATTGTTGTTTTTTTTATTTATATTTATTATATAGAAATTAATAAAATAATAAATATAAAAAATAAATACTTTCAAATTTTATCTTGCATTTTAAAGAATAATAGCATGTTTCAATTTTCAAAAATCAAGAAAAAAGATTAATTTATTAAAGAATATAACTAATTTGGTTCGATTGAAATTATTATGAATTTTTTCTTAATATACATGTATACATTTTCTAAATATTCTAGACTTCAAATTATTTTCTTTTATTAATCTTGGCAGTTTTATAAACCATAGACATAGTGTAATGAATCCGATTGTGCTTAAAAATCCGCATTATACTAGCCGCTTAAGAGTAACTCTACATACTTTTATCCTCTTAATGAATTGGTCTACTTTACTATTTCTTATTATTTTAATGAAGTATCTGGTTAATTATTTATATACGAATTTTTTCATACATTTATTATTCGGATCCATAAATATGATCTACATGTAATTTTAAATGTCAAAGTAGGGCCGGAAGATTTTAAATGTAATTATACTTTTGATTTTACTACTGTTATACAGAATAGTGTCCAAATGTATTATTTTCATAATATAAAAAAGAATTATAAACATATTCAATTATTTTTTAAATATATGTGTCATAATTATAATATTTTCAGTATAATTTATTAAATGAGTATAAAATTTATCGTATTCTGTAAATAAATATTGTAAAATACTATTATATAAACATTATATAGAATAATATGTAAAATATTATATGTTTACTTTAAAAAGTTTAAATATTATTTTTAAAATTTTAATTTATTTAATTTTTTAAAAATAATTTATTTTTATTAATTACATATATTGCTTTATCCAAAAAAAAAATTTTTTTATATGATAGACATAATTCGACAAAGAACTTATTTTAAGTTATAATACATTACTTTACTATCTGTCGAAAAATATTTACTCCCTATATTTTTAATTGTCACTTGAATTCCATATAATTTGTCAACTTTGTTTTCTCTATATCAAACAAATAAATTTTAAAGAATGAGATTCTAATTGTCAAGAAAAAAATATTTTATGAAAGTACTTACATAATATGCAAAAAAATTTTATACATTTTAAACTAAAATACATATTATTCACACGTATTATTTAAAAATTGAATAAAAAAAAAAAATTCAATGAGAGAAATCAAACTACATTTTTCTGTTCACGAGGGAGAGTTATTTTGATTAAGCAAATATTACTCTGGCGTGATCTTTCATATAGTTGAAATGTACAAAATTTCTTTTTCTTTTTTTATCTTTAGTTCTTTAACTTTTTTTCTCATCACCTATCAATTTATATACCTGATATTTTCCCATTTCTTATTTATAAAAAAAAATAGTAAATTGAGTAAATTACTCAGTATTATAATATTCATATCAATAATAATTTATTATATATTATTTATGAAATATTGGTTTAATAAAGTATTATTATAGAAAACTTTATATCAAAATACAATAGACAATAAAATTAATTATTTTACTAAATAAACAAATTTTATTGATTATTTCACAAAATCATATACTAATTTACTTGTATTCAGTATGCTAAATATCAAAATTGAACTTGACTTGTAATTTTTAATAAAAAGTATAAGTTTGTTGGAAATCTACAATATTAAAAATATAAAAGTATTATTAATAAATTAGTATGCGAATATCATACGAAAATTAAAAGTTGTTATTTAAGTTAAAAATTAGAAATAAAAAATATATACTTAAAAAGTAATAGATGTTCAACAGTGGCACTTTTAATCTGATCAATAAGTAGCCGTTACTATAGAGTATAAAAAAGGATTATCGGAAAACTTTGTCGACTTTCTCGTGAGTTAGTGTTATTCTCTTGAAACTGCAGTTTATTATAAAACTTGTTACGTATATTGTGAAAAAGGTCCATTGTTCTACGAATATAAATTTCTAGTGCGTTTTAAGAAAGTAAAAATAAGAAAATTTTTTTTTTCCATATTAAAAATTACGTCTTTAGAAGACAAAAAAACAAGATTTGATTCTTATATTTCATATAAAAACTCGATCAAAAAAATACAACAAAATCTTCCACTAATGTATTAGTATTATATATAGGCTTCTCTAATTTTACTTGGAAATATGATCTTTTGAAATAAAATATACTTAAAAAAATTAATAATGAATAAAAATGATATAAAAATATATCTTACAAAAAAATAAATCAACAGCAGTATTACAACATACATGGTGCATCCACGAAGTATCGAGTTTTTTTTTTCATTTTTCGCCTATTCGTCATAGAAATTCGGGAGAGGTCTTAAAATGTCGACAAACTCTTTCCGCATTTATCCTCTTTTTTTGTTTTGTTTTTCGATAATTAGGCGCGGCAGGATTTAACTTTGCGCAAAAGGTGTTTTTCAGTTTTTTGACACGGCGCGATGGAACGACTACTCTAATAGTGTTACGAGATAAAATTTGTTTGCAATTAAAAAAAAACAGTGTATAAATGTATAAAATGTTGTAATAAGTGTATGGACATAATTGCATGTGAAAATCGTAATGTGAAAAATGACACAGAGCTTTTAAAGAGGGCCGAGAAAGAATCATCGACGAGCCTCGATTTGGGCGCCCAAAAAGTTTTCGAATGGCTAGGAACACCCGGCGCGTGTTAGAAATTTAAAATTTGGACTGTCGATTAACAGATAAAGCAATTCAGGAAAAACTGAATTTAACGCGATCTTCAGTGTACAATATAGAGCAAAAAAATTTATAAATGTTAACATTTTTGAAAAACAACAAAGCCAAAGAGTTTGAAGATGCATTTGAAATTTGTGAAGCATGCCTTCAAAAATGTGTTGAGACAGGAGGAAATTATTTTGAAGAATTTAAAATTTTTATTTTACCCTGTTTATAAGTCCACCAATAAATCATCTTTCAAAAAAAAAGATAAGAATTTTTATTTTTTTTAATCTTTGAACAAAACGTTCTCTCATAGTGGTTTTTCACTAGGCGCTTCAGCGCGCCGTGTCAAAAATTTGAAAAACACCCTTCGCGCGAAGTTAAATCCTGCCACGCCTAATTATCGAAAAACAAAAGAAAAAAAAGGAAAAATGCGGAAGAGTTTGTCGATATTTTAAGACCTCTCCCGAATTTCTACGAAGAATAGGCACAAAATGAAAAAAAAAACTCGATACTTCGTGGATGCACCGTGTATAAATACGTTTATATAATATTTTTTCTGATACTACATTCATTATAAAAAAAATATCCATTTTCTAAGGGATAATATGAGTGATTATAATTTCACATACTTAATTTAATGAAGTTTTTGAATCAATTAAAATTTAAAGGATATATAAAATATTTTTTATTCAATGAAAATATTTTATTTTTAATTAAATTGTTGTATTCATTATGTATAATATTATTACAATTAACATATTCAATTTACATTAAGTATAAAATTCTTATGTAAAAAAAGTTCATTTTATTATTTTATTTATTTGTATTTTTAAAATTTCATTTACAATATACTATTATTTAGCGTATAAAAATCTTTGTTCTGCATGACCGTCAAATTGCTTTCAAATGATTAATATCTGATATAAATAAATTAATCATAATTAACTCACATAAATACGACACACATATATTACCGATAAACTTATAATTACTTGATAATACGAAATAAGATGTTCAACTAGCGATATTATAATAAGAAAAAACCGGTCAAGTTTCAACATAAAAAAAAATCTAAAGAATATAAAAGACTTAGAAAAATTTCTATACTTACGCATAAATTTTTTAGTTATCGATTCACTTTGATCGTTATTCATAAAATTGGATCAATCATGTGTTTATGAGGATGTGAAACTGAATACACATTATGTACTCAAGTGAACATTAAGACCAGAATATTCACTATTACGTACTCGAGCTTGCGTGAATTTATGCTCAGGTACAATCAACAGCAATCAAATAAATTAATTGGTGGAGTGTGCAGAAGTATATTATACATATTGATCTGTTATAACCATATAATCCACAATTAATTTGATTCAAAACAATATTTAAAGTAAAATAATTGTTTCTCGAAACAAATTAAACAAAAATAATTATTATTGTTGTTCCTTAATTTAAAAAGTAAGCATATTATCTGTTCTTATAATTGATGAACATTATGTTCTGTCAAGAAAAGTACCGTATAATCTTATTTACACAAATTATTTGGTCAATTCAACAATCCCTAGTTATTAAACTGAAATCTAATCTGTCTAAATGGCTTTATCACTTGAATAATATACATTTATATGATAATAACTTTCACCTTATTCATTTAAAATTATTAATATTAGCATTTATTCTCTCACGCTCAACACTATTATAATTATACAAAATCATTTAATTCGGATTAAAGTTTGTGCTATATTCTCTAGAATTTTATTTTTTATTTTATTTGATTAAAAAGCAGAATTCTATTGGATAACCATAAGGATATCATAATGATTCAGTTATCCTTTAATCATTTTTCCAACGAGAGTAATAATCCTATTTAGATTAAGAGTAATAAAATTGAGTAAAACAAATTGCATACTGTTATTGAATAGAAAAGAAAATCGAAATATGTTGGGGAAGTCACTTCATTGGTGCAGGTTGTATCTATCATTAATGTCAATCTTTAACACGTTAATAATTTATAAAAACTAGAGGAATAATGTATACATGGTTTGACCACGAAGAATCGAGATTTTTCTTTTCATTTTATGGCTATTGGTCTTAGAAATTTGGAAGAGGTCTTAAAATGTCGGCAAAACCTTTTCCTATTAGTTTTTTTTCGATAATTTGAAGCGATAGAATTTTACTTAGGGCGAAAAGTACTTTTCAGTTTTTTGATACGGCACAAAGGAGCGACTACTCAAACAGCGTTAAGCGATAAAATTTTGTTTGCAATTAAAAAAAATGATACGGAAGCATTTAAAATGTTCAAAGAAGCATATGAACATAATTGTGTATCCAAATCACAATGTGCAAAATATTATAAGGCTTTTAAAGAAGAAAAGATCATTCGAGGATGCCTTTGAAACTTGGAAAGCTCGTCTTCGTAAATGCGTTGATGTAGGCGGAAATTATTATGAGGAGTTTAAAATTATGTTTCATTCAGTCCATAAGTCCACCAATAAATGATCTTTCATAAAAAAGGTAAGTGTATGCTTTTTTTATAATTTTTAATCGATGCATTCTTATGCAGCGCTTTTCCACTAATTACTTCAGTGCCCCGTGTCAAAAAATCGAAAAACACACTTCGCGCAAAATTATATCCTGCCGCATCTAATTATTGAAAAAACAAAAAAAAGCGACTAATAGGAAAAAGTTTTATCGACATTTTAAGACTCTTTCCAAATTTCTACGACCAATAGCCGCAAAATGAAAGTCAAAATCTCGATATTTCGTGGACAAACCATGTATATGCATTATCAATACGAATTTAAATTATTTAACGAGTTGCAAAAATGGATTATCATTTTTAACTTGGAATATCCATTTTTTATTTAAAATTACTTTACCTTTATGAAAGAGTTGAATAGATAAAAGTAAAATTAAATAATATAAAAGCCATAGATTTTTTAAACATCAGTTATTAAAACCTTTGTCATCTGTCAGGAGAGATACTGGACTCAACTGATTTAAAAATCGATAGAAATATAAAATGTCCATAGAGCATAAAAAGTTAATAATATACTATAATAGTATTTTTAAATGCAATAACAAAAAAAAAAAGTCATATGAAAGTTAAGAGCAAAATGAATTAATAAAATATACATTTCTGGCTTAAACCATGAAAAGCAGCAAAATGTAAATATAAATAACATGCATATACTACAGATATGAAATTTTTGGTAAAAATAAGGGGAGTAATGTATAATTTAAAGTTAGAAAATTTATAAAAGCGCATGAGGGCAGTTGACTATTTATCTCTATTTTTTGTAATTGCTAAAGAAAAAAGAAAAAAAAATGTACTAAAGAAGAACCGTGTCCTCTTTTCAAATTGAACTTCAAACCATAACTTTCTCTTGAAAATACAATGGAATAATATTATATAATGAAAAATACAAATATTAGAGCTATAAATGGAATATATACCTTTGACGGTAAGAAATCTGAAATTTATAAAACAAAACGAAAAAAAAAGATAACATAAATCTGCTATCATGTGATAGGTAGGTATGTATTCCTTTAAATACTCTAATAATCAAAAAATACAGAAGATATTGAACAGAAAATTTCACTTTCACTCCATGAATTCGATGATGGAAGATCAGTCTTTGACATAACTATTGAAGATAGAATATTTGATATTCATCATGATCATTGTTATTATACAAATTATTAATTATGGGAGGTATTAATAGGCTGGGATTAATTAAATTGAAATCAGGTGAACTCAAAAAAATTATTATTTAAAGTTCGGTTAACAAACAAAAAAACGGTTTTTTACGAAGGGGAATATGAAACGAGTTGTTGTCTCCACGATCTTCCAAAATCTGGTGGGTGAACCACAATGATCCGGGGCCAAATTTACAAATTTTGTTGCATTTGAACATTGGTAGCCAATCAGGTATGGCATGATAACGGCATTTGCTCATAGGTCGACAAGTAGTCTTAGGAAGCGGTCACATTCGGCTAATAATTATTGGCCCATTTGAGCAGCGCTACAATAATATTTATACCGTCAATACCTCGTCAAGAAATTCTCTTTCATATTATGTTCTCTATTCGCCGGTACTTTCCCTGTAATCCTTATTGTTGTCCATTAGGTACATCTGCGTACTTGGACTGTTTCCTTGTTCGCCATATCTATTTATGACGGTTCAAACCTTGTTTTTATTTTGTTTTATTACTTCCAGATATTGGTCTGCCCATGTTGGTATGAAGATAATGAGGCGAGTGAAAACGAAAGAGAGAGAAAATGACAGAAAGAGTGAGAGAGGGGGGAGAAAGAGAAAAAAAGGAAATAAAAAGAGTGAGAGAAGACGTAATATTGTCAGGTTCACCAAGCATCTGGAAGTTTTTTTTTCTATCAACTACATTCTTTAATTTCTTTAATATACCTTTTCCTACGACGGTATTACCGGCTAACAATCACGAAGTAGTAAATTTATTACATAGTTAACAAATAATAAAATGACACAGCTTTAATGATTGTTAAGGAAATAAATTTAAGGATACGTTTAATATGAAAATATCTAAGAGATGTTGAATGAAGTCGAATTAAATAATTATTTACTCCATATAATGATCCATTGATTTCACATAAAAAAAATTTGTTTTTAATAATTGAATGAAGTTTCAATAAGATGAAAATCGCATTCACCGAAGTCGTGAAATATTTCAAAAATTGTAAAAAATCAATCAATTTTTCAATATTGATTTGAGAATCTATTGTAGTTGTCATTACTGATGGTTTTATAATAATACACTAGTCGTTTCCTCGCTTTATTCACTTATGACCTATAAATTTTTTCAAAGAATTATATCTCCTGTTATTAAGCCCTTCTCTCACGTATATATCTTTATCTATTTATACAATATTATTATTGCAAGTGCAATATTTAACAATTATTCGGAATTAGTGGAACAGATATTACAAAAGTTATTTGCGGCTGAACTGAACCGCAATCTAAAAATAATAGTAAAAAGTTCTTCAGGATCTAAAATATCATGAGAATAAGGTTTACCGTTTACTTAACAACCACAAAGTTATTGAATAAACTAAAAACTATTTATTCATTAGAAAAGCACGTACAGCTCTCTACTAACAACAATTGTTACTAACGAAATCAGATAATTTATGATCTTCACTTTTATACCAATGCTTTTGAAATTGGCGTCAGGTGTTCTTTGTTTAACGTATATTAAGCTTATTATTCTTCTATGATATTCCAGACGTGAATAAAATATACGACACTTAGCGTCTATTCCGACCAGTGTCTCCGAGTATATAAATATTCTGAACTTGTTTCTGAAAAATTCACATCTTTAATTCGACTTGACTCTAAATATTTCGTAATAGTCATCTTTTTAAAAATGTTACTTATACTGAAATTGAACTTTATGTACACATGTATACTCACATATATAATTATGCCTGGACTTGTTTTATAATAAATAAATAAGTACGCTTTTTGTTTAACTATTTAAATATAACCTTCAAATTTTTTAACTGTGGTTAATTGCTTAGGTTAACAATTATTTTGTCATTAAATACAAAAAAACTCTATATGAAACAATAATATGAAAAATTACATGATTACGTTTGATTCATAAATGACAAACTGATATTTTGTATTTGAATCCTTTTCTTATAATTGGACAATTTTTTTTAATATATTGTTAGTTAATCAAAGAATATTTTTAAAAAGATTGAAGACTTCGTTCTGAAAATCATTCTTTTTTTTGTAAAAATTCTTTCTCGTATAACAATCAGAATTGCCAAAATCGGGAGAAATTTTCATTACTCTCGTCTATCCTCAGGTAGAGTCTTACTTTTTAAATTTAAGGTAATTTTCTTTCTCAATGTTTTTGCACTAATCGCTTCAGCGCGCCGTTTCAAAAAAATCGAAATACACCGCGCGAAGTAAAATCGTACCGCATATAATTATCGAAAAAGCAAAAAAAAAAATAAATAGATGGAAAAAGATTTTTCTCTAAATTCTAAGACCCCTCTCAAATCACTACGACCAATATTCACCAAATGAAATACAATAGCTCGATACTTCGGAGACAGAGCATATATATATATTTAACTATTTTTAAATTATATTATTATTTATATTATTTATTATATGTACATATGAACTTATAAATTTTTATTCAGATAAAAGTGTTTTTTCCTGATAACTGTATTCATTTTGAAAAGTTTTAAGTTTTAATTACAAAATTCGATTAATGCATTAATCGAATCAATAAATCAGCTTTTCAGGGGAAATTACTTTTTTTTGGCGAGCTGCAAATAAAACTTTAGCTATTCCTCCAGATCGCGCAGTTACCAGTTTGGAAAACACACTTTGCACGAAAACATATGCCGTGGCTCCTACTAATAATAAAAAAAAGGAAAAATGGAACAAACTTCCTTGCCCATTTTTCAACCTCTCAAAAAGCTCTGAGTTAAATAATCTAATAAAAATAGAACCCCAATCCTTTTACTAACACACCAGTATATTACGTAGTATAATAATCGTAAATAATTTAACAATCATTATTTTAATGAAATGCATCACTGACGATATCTCATCTTTTATTTTTAATAAAAATTTTCTATTTATTTGCTTAACATAAACTGCATTGTCTAAAGGTAACATCCCCCTTAAATATGATTTAAACGTATAATGCACTCAACATATATTTTAAATCTGGAAGTTGACAGAAGCGCAGAGCACATAAAAATGGCGTGGAGCATAAGCATGTGGAGAATATAAATGTCTTCATTTTTCATCGATACGGACTTATTCACCCACGTTTTATATCCTTGCCAACTTTAATAAAGTGGTTACTTTGCATTTGATTACAGGTCGAGTAAAGAAGATATATTCTGGTGTCTCGGATGGGAGCGAGAACGATGTTCTCCAAGTTCAAGAGTAGCACAGCCAGTTCGGTTCCTATGGTGCCTAGTGCCCTCGGTTCGAACCCCATTTCTAACCAATTCCAGATCGGCAAACAGTCGGCCACTGCGGGTCCCGAGAACATCTGGAGAGTTCTTGAGGGATATCGAAAAAGCGATGGAAAGGTTGGTTCTGTCGACCGATAATCAGTCAGACATTTTAGCTTTACTACTTTTTATTCTATTTCTCGTACTTGCTAATTTATCTAATATTCAAATTTCAATGAAAACATTAATTTGTTTATAACATTACCCAATCATTTGCGTCGTCTTCATTTTTATTTATCGAAATTTCTTATTTTAATGTATTTTTTATTTGACTTATCTCGAGGTCATATAATGTGATTTACTAAAATGGATTTGATATCAATTGATCCAAATTAATCTTCTTTCTAACAATATTAATTTATCGATTACATCTTTTTTTAAATTACTAAATGGTAAATATTTCATTAGTGAAAATATATCTAAATTTTTATTGAAAAAAGAGTATCAGATAAAATCATTCTACTCTATTTTTCATAAATAATAAATAGCTATCCTCGAATATTTGTAATGCACAAATAAGTTCTTATAAACTTACAATCATGCATTGTATACTTTATAATATACATCTATACATGTAATTGAGAAAACAATGATAAATATTTATTATTATTTTGAAACATGAATTATAATTCTTCGTAGAAAATAAATGCTTCTCTCTATGGAATATTCTACAGTAATATAATTAGGTGAACTCGAGATATTTTATGTTTACCTCAGAAAATTGTTTCTTTTGAATTTTCGATTTGAAATATTATAATTTTTTACATTTTTATTTTATTTTTATTTAGATAAAAATAAATTATGCTAAAAACTTAAGTGATTATAGCAATAATATTACCTTATTATTTAAATATTACATTATTCTGTACTTATAAATCAAGCGAATATCCTATGTTTTATTATTAAATATTATAAAATCACATATAATATTAGTCTTAATATTAAATATTTTATACTGAATAGTATTAAAAATCATTTTATTTTTTAACTGACATTATTTATTAAAAAATATTTGAAATAAATTCACATTTTTAAAAAAATAAAAAAAATACTCAGATATTTTTTATTATTTTTTTTGTATATTTTTTACACAATTTATGTATGAAAGTGTATGTGCGAGCTTTTAATCATATAAGATGCTTGTAAAATCAAAATTAGATTTTATGTTTGTAAATATATTATTTTAGTCACTCTCTAAATAAAGTATTTCAGATATAATCATTATTTGTAAATAAATATCGAGGTCACTTATGATTAAATTAAATTACATATTTATAATATATATTTTTTGAAATCCACTTATAATTTAAATAATTTTCAAATGCTTATAATTTTTAAAATACTTCAATCTATATTTAATAAGAAAAAATTTTTATGAATTATAGTATTTGTAAAAAAGCAATTTCCAAAAATTGAAATCAATTTACATAAGTACATTTACATGAATATTCTTCATCTTTGTAAAAAATGCAAATCAGTAGGACTTAGCATTCATGAATGTCATTTCGAAATATCGCCCTTTATTACTTTGTCATAAAAAATTGTCTTTGTCATAAAAAATAGTCTTTGTCATCTGATGGAAAAAACCTCTTCTGTTTGCATTTTTCTGTAACATTGCTTGTCATTTTATTAATTTGTGGTCATATAAATCGATTGAGTCCGTAAATTCGATTCGCTTATCCACCCATCAGAATATCTTTCATCGACATTGTATTGATTCGTATTATCTATTACGTTCGCATTATCTATTATTCCTCAGGTCTGGACTTATACATGTCTGCATATTCGACATACTTGACTCCTCCCGGTCTGGTACCCATATAGACAAACTGTCATGACGATAAAAAATCTGTCACAAAATTTCAGACATTTTTTCTTACCTTTGGCCTTCAATTATCAGTACACCTATGTTAGTTTCATCATTGGCTAAAGGAAAATAATTCTTTTTTGCGATAAATGTCAATCTTTAACCTTTTAAGTAATCTTGCTTAAACCATGGTCACTTGAAATAGAGTTGTCTATTTACGTTTACATGCAAAGTAATCGTTCTCTAACTGTTTGATAGTTTAATTAGTGAGAAAGAAAGTACCGTTCAGTCGATACATTACCATGATAGAATGATAAACTTTGATCGTCGAAACGAAGCTCTTACTTCCCTTTCGTAAAACTTACTATTACCATTTTTATCATTTTCTCTTTGCTTCAGTACTTAACACAATAATATTGACTAATTATTATCTGACATTCTTTGGAGGTATCATCCTATATACTCTCGATATAAAATATAATACTTTTCATAACTTTAATATTGCCCATCATTCATTAAATAAAATTGGTATAACAAATAAATTCATCCGTTTTTATGTGTTCGGCTCATTTGTCGACCCATCAAATATCCTTTACAAGCTGATTATTATCCCCCCCCCTCGATGATAAATCGACTTATAGAGTATTTGTGATTATTTTCCGAACCTCGATTCAAGCACCTTTATCCTGAATTGTATATCTGATTCCTTGGGGTTTGGCTAATCCGTTACCTGCCAAACCCGTACAGATACAGATCCACCTGTAATTGACTTCTCTCAGTTTACCATATCCTCTTAGATTTTTCTCTATTCACCTTCAATTATCAGTTTTTTCGCTTCAGTATTCATGTAAAAGCAAAAAAAAAAGAAAGAAAAGTATTCAACCGAGAGAGAGAGAGAGAGAGAGAGAGAGAGAGAGAGAGAGGAAATGAGAGAAAGTACAAGAATGATAAAAACATAATTTTTCACCTTTTTCCCTTTTCTTTCTTATTTATTTCCTCTAACTTTATGTACATTCTATTTAATTATGTTTTTATCACAGTTAATTTTAATCATAGTTAATCAAAGAATATTATATATTTTTTATTTTATGTCCATGTTTTAGCATTTGAAGTTTTATGTTCAAATTTTATTTAACAAATACTTTACAATTATTTAAGAGGAAGGTTCATTGTATTTATCAAACTTAAATAAAAAACAATATTTCTTTGATATTCGTTTATATTTTACATTTTTCACTTATAATTCCATACATAAAAGTGTTTAAAATATCTTAATAACTATAATAATTGTTTTTAATACTGTAATATCATGAAAATGGATAACATGTTGACATGTTAACAACAAGTAGTTGACGGCATGTTAATCCATAAACTACATTTTTATGATAGTGGCTACCTTGAAATTATCAAAAGACATTCCATCTGCCCTAGCTTGTAACATACACAGTAATTGCATAACCAGGTTATATCGATCGTTAAATATAAATTTCACAACATGGGAGATTGTGTTAATACTGAGCAAAATGTATTAATTCTGTCTTTGAATTAAGAAAATTTGTGAAAAGCTTTAATAAGTAGGTTGGTATGCGATACGATAAAGTAGCGAAGATCATTAGCTCTTGAAGAAATTAACGAGAAGATGAAAAGAATATTAAAGTTGGTGAAAAATTGAAGAAGAGGAATGCCATTGATGAGAATACTTTATGATTTATTAAATGCAAGAAATCCATTTTTTTAAAGTATAGACTCAGATTCACATTAATTAATTTCTGAATGTCTGAATTTTAGGAACTTATTTGCAAGTGCTCAGAGATGCTTTGCTACAACCACAGTAAATATTTTTAGTTTGATTATTGATTTTCAGAGTTGCCACCTAGAGACTGAATGTCATACTATTCTTGCTTTATAAAGCATTAGCCATATTTACATCTGCAATAATTATACACCAATTCATTATAGAAAAATAATAATTCTTAGATATATGACTGTGCATGAAATATGTGTTCTACAATTTTATTAATGCTATGTTTTTTACTATTATTTGAATTAAAAATTTAGTTTTATATTATCTATAACAATCTATTAAACCTATTATATATTTAAATTTTTATTTTTATTCTATTGAAAAATATTTACGAAAAAATGAATTCATAAAATAAAGAGATCGTAAGTAATAGTGAGGTAAACTAATTAAAAATACCAAACATATCATATAATTAATATATAACTTAATTAATAATCAGCATAAATATTGAATTAAATTAAAAAATGAATTATGCAAAGAAAATTTGAGGCAAAGAGTCTAAGAAAGTACAAGCCAATTCCAGCTTTACGATATAATCCTAACACTAATATCAAGTGTTATTTATATTACGTGGACCTTAATTTTTTCATTTTTCCTTCTTTCGTCCACTGCTATGAGTTCTATTATAAGAGATTTTATATTCCTTTTTATAGTTATTATTTTGTGCCGAACTTCCCCAGTTACATATTTCAAAACCAACAGTGAAATTCAAGAGCTGATGATTTAGAAGAGAACTAGAAGGGGCGTTTCGTTCCTCCTTCTAATTTTCTTGAATAATTATTCTCTTTTGCTGTCTCGCCCTTGACTTGTATTCTTGGGATAGAAAGTTAGGGGTGAAATGGTAAAACATGGGGATACTTTCCCTCGTGACGCTTATCTTCATTTAAACTTTGTTTCGATTATGCAGATAAATTTCAGGAACTAGTGTACGAAAACGCATAAAGTTTGAATATCTCCGAAATTCGAATTATGAATTTTATTTATAATTAATTATTGGTAATTTATACATGAATAAATAATAATTTTAAATTATTTATACACTTTTTGTGAATAATAAATAAATTATTAAATTTTTCAGATAATTGTATTTATAATATTTTATACTATTTGTCAATAAATATTTTTAAAAATTTAATATAAAAATGAAGATAAGAAAATAAGATAAATTTTACAGAATAAAAAATCTTTTATCAAAAATTTAGCCTAATAATATCAAATTTTTATGTTAATAGAAAATATTAATTCAAAATGAAGAGACAAAAATTTACATAAAAATGAACAGTTTCATTTTTAAAAATTAATACTTTTACAGTGAATGTATTTAGTAATAAATTAAATGAATTTTTATGAACTTTGCATTTAAAATATACTTTATTTTAAATCTAAGTTTTACGGTTTATACACATAGAACGTGTACATAAGAATTTCAATTATTCTTCACAAAATTTTAATTTCCGAAAACAGAATAACTCAAAGATCAAGTTGCATAATTTATACTGAATATATAAATATTATCCAATTTTATTCATTGACACATTATTTTAATTAAAAATGCTTCTTTTTTATGTGCATCATTGAATTACAATTATTTTTGATAATTTTTATTCATAATTTTAATATAAAGTTTAATAATTATCAAACTAAATAATCATTATCTAATACCCAACTTCATTCTTTAATTCTTTATAACTTTTAGTCATGCTTTCATCATATAAATTATCTTTTCATTTTGTAAATCCATTGTTTTTCACAAATTACATTTTTTTATATATTATTAGTTAAGTACTATAAAAATATCAAAATAATTAAGTAAAATTGCATATATAATGTATATATTGGATTATTCTAAAAATTTCATTTAATTTAGAATATTATTTTAGCTATTTTTTATATTTGTTATAAAATATCTATTTTTCCTTAAAGATTAAAAATATAATTATATTAAAATAGAATTTGAATTATTTTTAATGATTTTGTACTCATGTAAAATAGTTACTAAATTATTTTAGTGATTTTATTATCTACTTTCAATAATAGCATTCTTTTATCAAATTAATTCTCAAGTTCATATATAATGATTCCAAAAAAATATAATATAAATACTAGTACTGAAAAAATATTATACTATTTTAATAGTTCTCAAATGTTTCTACAAATAATATTGAAAATATTGCTTTTTATACAATTATATTTGTGATAGTATAATTAAATTTTCGTTTTATTTTTTAAAGTTGTCGTTGTGGCATTTATGTAAAATATAGGTTAAAAAATGAAAAATATTAAATAACACAATCTGTAAAAGTAATTTTTGGATATTTATTGTTCATTTAAAATATATAAATAATCGTTTTACTGTTTCTATATATTTATGTTTCCAACGCATTAATTATTTAAATATATATTTATTAAAATTAAGACTTTATTAAAAAACTCAAAATAAAAATTTTATTATTTAACGCACTAATTATAAATAATTATACTGTTTCAGGAAGTGTCGATATTTTTGTTCGAGAAACGTTCTGTGGAAAAAATTTATAAACCTAAAAGGAAAGAAACTATTACGGAAATGCTACGAGTTGGAGTTCGCCAGTTGGAACGTTGCCGACATCCAAAAATTTTACAGGTTTTGACTTATGATTTTAATAATTTTTTATTTTATTTTATACCTTTTTCATTTTTTAGTTTCTGCATAATGAAAAATATTTGATCTTGTGTTATAATGTTATTACGTAAAAAATTTCCAGTTTATTTTTAAATATACTTTAAATATCATTTTAACACAATATTACATAACTCATCATTACGTGTATTATAATTAATGAATAAATCCTTGAATATCTTAAAATTGAAAACAAAAAATTTCATGGTAAATGTTAAAACAATATAAATTTCCATATTTCATGAGAATATTTTTCTGTATAGCATATTATCAGCCTAATTCTACATGTTATTTATATAAATTTAACGTGAAATTTAAAACTTGTGAATTATTTAAAACAGCAGTAAATAATTTATTGGTTAAATCGATAAAAAAATTTTCTCATAAAAAATAATAATTAATACTTGTGAGAAATATAACAAATGTTAATTATTACAGTAGATGAAATTCTTATGTTATTTTAAAAATTATTTTATATTCAAATTCATTATTAATATTTTCAAAAAGTTTGTAATTTTTAACTATTATATCGTGAAAAATAATCACAGTACTCTACTCTAATACAAAATGAGATAATTAAAAATTACAAAAGGTTAAAATTTAATTATATTTTAACAAATTTACCCTCAACCAGTGTAATTAGTTGCAAAGGCTGGGTTCGAATGGTGGGGATTGTCCTTATTAACCCTAGATTACTAACTGAGAATTAAAAGTTAGAGTATATTTAGCTCATCATAATATTTTCCCAGTTTTCCCAGACAGCGCGGTATTTCTTTGTATTTCTTTAACTCTTCTGCCGTTGACAGTGGTTCTATTTTTACTATACTCTTTTCTACACTTTTTTCTTTTAAAAATATGCTTATATATTCCTCTGACGCATTTTATAATGAGAATATCAATAGATCTGTTGAGTACGTTTTCCTTGGTAAGTAACTTTTGTTGTTTCAACTAACAGCATAAAATGAAGAACAGGCTCCCACTCATAGGAAATATGAAAGTAATTATGTAAGTCTTCATTTATGTAAGAATTTAATAGTAACATGAGCTAATATGCAAAAGATGCATCTTGACATTTGCAAGTAGTTTCTCTTTCAGTTTCTACTTGAGGCACTTACATTCACCGCGAGTGTGGATGGGTTGGTGTAATTGTAAGTTCACGGCTGGTACATTTTCTAGGATCTGTTCTAAACAGACTAGTAATCGTCAGCAAATCAAATATATATTTTCATTTACAAGAGCACCCAGCCACTATCGATATGACTGACGAAGAGAAAATCCTCAGCGACATTGAGTCGCTTGAAACCCTTGAACATTGCCTTTCCTCACATTGCAATAGGCCGTGTCCTCGCGATTTTAAAATTTTTGCAAATTAATATTTCTTATTCTTAATTATAATAAGAATACCTTATTTAAGTATAGTCACAAAAATATTTATTGCTATAAAGATTAAAAAAAAAGTGAACAAGGCATGAGATTTAAAGGTTAAAGAAGTACTTGATGTTCTGATAAGAAATCTTCACTACTCAGGACAGAACATGATTTTTAAAGAATTTAAGCTGGAAAAGCTTAATTTCTATTGTCAAGCTATTCTCTTTATATTTTATTAAATTTTTAAGTAATAGAGTTTTCATCATACTTGTTATTCATAAAAATTTTTTGATAAAAAACAAACAACTAAGATACGCCGGAAAAAAGAAAATGAGCATTTTTTTCTTAGATACTTTTTGCAAATACTATTATTTTGTCTTATCAGAGAACAAGGAAAGATTTTCACAATTAAGCGTTTGCAACTTGACCGGATTAGGTGGAAATGACACAAGTCTTTTCCTCTTTGCGAATGTGTTATTTTTAATAATTTTTCTAAAGAAAATATACAGTGTTATCAAAAAAAATTTTAATAAAAATTAATTAAATAAAGGTTTCTAAATTTTTCTTAACGGTGTGTGATGCAATTTTTTACTGACACAAGGAGATAATATATATTAAGGAATACTTAAAGAAAAGCGGCTTAGTGAGATTTTGTGGACAGTTCATTTACCACTATAAAATCCGTGGAATATGAGTGAAAAAAGATATCAGATATGCATGATATCAAGGAAAAAAATATAAAAAATAACCTGGTCATTATTTATGTTCATAGAAATGAATATTAGAGAGCTAAGAATTTTGTTAATCAAAAATTATTTGGAAAAAATGAACAAAGTCTAATGTTTTCATTAAATTTTATAAATTTACATTACTATTATTACATTTATTTGCATAATATAATTGTGTTTGGCCAAAGAAAATATAATCCTGTTATAAATATTTTACAATAAAGTTAAGTTGTATTGATATCCAAAATTTCATTATATGGCTAACGAAGAAAGTGAAATTTCGTGCAGATTCTAGATTATATAGTGAGTGTTGATTCATTAACAAATATAATTTACGAGTAGTTGCCCAACTTTATGAAAAATTCACAACAATTAAGAAATTTTTATTGAAGATGAACATTAAAGAATAACTCGAAATGTTCGAAAAGGAAATTTGCAGCATCAAAAAAAAATCTTATTAACCACGCTTTCGTGCTTACCTCGATACTGTAGATTACTGTAATATTTCAAAAAATGTTTTCGATTTATTCTAACGCAATTCCTGAAATAGTAGTACAATATTAATGTTAGATTGTTATATATTTTATAATTGTTATATATTTAGTTTTTGTTGTTTTTACGTGAGAAAAATATACATAATTATTAATCAGCATCATTTCTTATAAGAAATAGTACGTATTACTAATTATATAATAAATGGAAAATTGATAAAATATGTAAGGGCTTGCAAAAGCGATCAAGAAATCTTCTATTATTGTAATATACGAGAGCAATAAGAAAGATCAAAAAATGGCAAATGTATTCAAAAATTATAGTAATATTATTCACAAAACAAACAAAACAAATATTAATAAAAAAAATTAAATTTGTTTTTTAATTTTACCGATAAGTAAATTAATTTTGCAACTTTAATATGCTTCTTTTTATTTCAAGTTTTATTAAACTATTTAAATTTTTAATGATATTTTATAAAAATTCATACTTTTAATTTATTTAAAACGCCAATTTATAATTATCATCTGAAACTTTGTATTTAGAAATTTAGTTAAATTTCTCGAATGTTAATTTACAGTATATCAAATTGAATGCTTGATTCAATTCACGTCTATTTGAAACTTGGAAGAAACATAAATTTTGTTTAAATTCTAGTTATGAAAATAGTAATTTATTTTTGTACACCAGTGAACATTTAAAATGATGATTTATTTTAAAGCTGAGATATATTCAGAATCGGAGTAAAATTTTAATTAATAAAAATATTTTCCTTAGTGTCCTGGATACAAAATTCTATTTTAATATTTTAATTATTCTTTTAATAAAACATTTCTATACATAATGATACAAAATTAATAATTATTAAAAAAACTGACACACAATAATATTTAAAACTTGCAATGCCATGAATCAAAATTTATAACATTTTGGTTAATCAGTTTATTTATTATTTATAAATTACCGAGGAATTTAATTTAAAAATTAATAAACCATTAAATTTTACCACAGGTTAATGTATATGAATTTGAAATAATTTGTACACGCCTTTTTCTATAAAGTAGCGTCAATATAGATATACTAACCGCTTCCGGTGGAATACGAACAATAAACCGAATATAAGAGGTTTTATCGGAGTTATAAGTATGGGAATCGAAAATTGCTTGTTTCAAGCTGAGTATTTTGTCTTCTTCACTGGGAATACCAACCAATACTCATTCTACATGTAGATTTTTAAATAATAACATCTTGACCAAACTTAAGGTTTTACGTCGTGAGAGGTTGGCAGTACCGGGTGCGGGCTCATAAATAGCAAATATCACCTATTTTTAGCCGACAATCAATTTTCTTTAGAACAAAGTACAACTTGCGATACTAATTTATTGGGTCTCTTTTTACCTATTAGCCTAAAAGATGAACTACCATTCACCCGTATGAAAATAAATCATCTGAGACGTATGATTGTCTGCTTAACTGCCCCAATGACAGTAACGGGAAAAGACATTGACATTGCACTCCTAACCAGAATAGAATCTTGATACGAGGATACATACAAGGAAGAAGTTTATAAATAGATGATAGTAAATTTAATGTAAATAATAATAAATTTAATTAAGTTAGATATAACCGTTTTGCAAATTATTATTAATAATCTAGTTTTGAACAGAGTATATAATGTTAGAGAATAAGAAACTCCATGGTGAATTTTGTTCTTGTGTCTGCTTATATATGTCTTGCTGAAGATTGTTAACAACTTTTACCTAATTAGCTTTCAAATATTGTATTACTTATTCTATAATAAAATGTTTAATGCCATTATTTAAATGTCCATTAATTAAAAGTAATAGTTTAACTATTAACAATAGTAATTTCAAGATACCCAATAATCTACAATTTTCGATTCTTTGATTCATCATAATATTTATCATATAATATAAAATTATTAAGGACGAGTCTGGGTAAATAATTTGTTGAATACTAAATCTAAATCGCATTTTGAAATAAATAAAAAATTCGAATTTTAATAGAAATTGAACACAAGCATTAGTTAAAAGATAAAATGCGTGTGTACAGAATATTCAAATACCGCAATATCAATGATACACAACATTTCAGTCAAAAATTGACCCAGATACACAAGACGAAACACCCGGCTAAATAATGCGGTTTTTAGAGGGTAACCGGATAGAGTAATCAATATTACCATTTGGCTTCATTGGCCATGTCATTTTATTAATAATTCAAGGGTTGTTCCACAATTCAGGTGGTGCACACAGTGGAGGAATGCCCGGAAACTTTGGCCTTTGTCTCGGAGCCGGTGTACGCCAGTCTTGCCAACGTTTTTGCCGCGTACGAGCAAAGGCAGCTGATGGAAACTTCGGGGATGAACAACAACAACCAGCAGCAGATCGTGAACCAGCACATGGTTTCGGCCGGGGGCAAACCCAATTTCGTCAAGGAGTACGAATTGCTCGATATTGAGATCAAGTACGGGTTGTTGCAGTGCATCGATGCCCTCTCATTCCTGCACAACAGCTGCCAGCTGATACACAGAAACGTATGTCCGAGCAGTATCATCATAACCAAACGAGGGACTTGGAAGTTGTTTGGATTCGAATTTACAGGTCAGAATCACTTCTGAAGTCTTAATCCTAATTTGAATATATTTGAGTTCGCTTACAACTTGTAATTCTATATGGTTTTCCATTTATTTTAGTTTTGGTTTTATGTGCAATATCCAACTGCATGAGGAAATATATTGCAGGTGAACGTTATCAATCATTTATATACTAATGAAATCTTTTAATTTCTTTAGTGTAATTTTCATGTTTTATCTTGTATGAATAAGATTTACATACATATCAAAGTTTTTCATTTCAAAATCAAAATAATTATACGAATAAAAGTAAAGTTTCCTGTTAAATTCACAATACGATCATTTAATTAAAGTGAACTTCATTTAATGGTATTGAATGAATTAAAGTTTTAAATGTATGATTTGAATAAGTCTTTTTTTGATATTCACGATTGAGTATATTTCTCTTGAATTCGTGCGTAAATCAATGTACTTCATAGGTAAAAATATTGTCTAAATTAATTCTTCATAATTATAAAGATTACACATGAAACCGTCGCTTTATACAATTCCATAATCTATTTCTAAATAAAATATAATTTTATTAATTAATGTGCAAATTTTTATTAAATAGGATAAATTAATTTTAACTTTAATCATATTTATTAATAAACTGTAAATAATTATATATTTATTAAAGCAAAACGTATAACCTGTATCCTCTTATAATCTATGTTATCAAATATATTATAATATATAATTAATATTGTCTTGTGTACTTTCAAGACTGTTTCAGTTTATAATACTAAAATACTAAGTATATTTTCATTAAATCATTGAAACTTTCAACGTTCGATAAAATTATTACTATTACGATATAAATTTTATCATAATTAATTCAGTTATATCGAGATTAAACAATTTACTTAAATTAATTTTATGTATTAGATGTATTTATCATTTTAATGAGTTATTAATGAATTAAAGTTTGTTATTTATATTATATATTTAGAAACATTTAAAATTATAATTCATTATTCTTTAGGATTAAATATGTTTTTGTGCCTTTATTGTAATAACAAAAATTAATTAACATAAAATAATTTCAATCAATCAACCTCTGATTGCATCAAAACAACAGGTCCACATATAAAATTCTACCTATAAAATTATTAAAATTTTACAATTTTTTAATAAAAAAAGTAATAAATATAATATATCAATAAAACTCAATTTTTAAAAATTTATTATAGGTATTTAAATATAATTTTAATATCATATGGATTTAACTTGGCCTCATTTTAAATATTGTTCTGGCATTTTTATTGCTTGGATTTAATTAGATGGATCCCAAGAAAACAAATTTCTTTTGTACGCAATGGAATTTACAGCAGTTTTACTTATGGATTTTTATAGAAACAATAAATTTACAAAATTATTCACATCATTTACGCACATCAATATTTTATAAAAATATTTGTAGAAAGAATGTATATGAGATGATAAAGAAAATGTTTGTAGATGAAGAATTTTCAATACTTATTAATTATTTTTAATATTTTTCATAAGCAATATTGTTTCAAAAATATTAAGAATATAATTATAAAACTTATATTTGAAAATTTATTTCTTTTTCATAATTAAATTTTATTGTATATGCATTTTAATATTTCATACATCTGTTATAATATTTAGATTCTTTTTTAACAATAGCAATCAAGGAAAGAACTTTTAACTTACACACAGTATATGAGTACATTTAAAATTTTAAATTATAAAATTATTGCCAATTGCATTAATAATCTCATGTAAATTATCAAATATTATAAGCTATATTATGCAATAAACCACTTGAAATAATTTAGTAAAGAATCCATAAAATAAAAATGTTTCAATATAAATAATAAAACTAGCGTCTTAAACTTATTAAGATGCATAAACTTGTGGCACATAAACTTCGTTAATCTGTTATTGCAATACTTATATAAATACTCAAACTTCTATAAGTTTAACGAATGGATGAATTTAAGGAAATAACGATTATTATTATTTAAATCTGTCGCGCAATTTATTAATTACTGTGACATTGTAATGAAAATCAAAAACAGAACCCCAAATACTGTCATTTGAATGCATAAAATGGAACCCAACTCAAGAGCTCGATCGGACACCCTGAGCCGAGTGGAGATCTGAGTTTGCAAAGGCTTTAGGATCCAGACTCAATGGGATCTAGTCAATCATCGTAATTCCTGATCCAGAATAACTTATATATACACATACAAAAGATACGTAGACGTAAATGAAAAAGTAGGACAAATTGATTGTTGGTAAATGTAAATAAAGGTAAATAGGCAATTATCAATTCTGGAAAATCGAACTTGCCTCTACCGCGATAATTTTATAGGATCGAGAGATAGGATGTCCTATTGTTAAAAAATATAATTAATAGGTAAAGCTTTCTAGGCAAGTATTTGAAAAATTTAAGAAATATCTAGCTCAAGTGTATGAATGTCTAATGAAACGTTGGATTGATAAAATTTTTCAAAATTTTTCTAATTATTTTTAAATAAAAAATTGAGAATTTATAGTATTAAAAATTTAATAAATTTTTTTTTAGCCTTTGCAAAAAATGAAAAAAACATTGAATTGTGTAAATAGAGAAATTTTATTTTATCATTTGGAATTCATTTTACTTTTTATTAAACTTCTGGTAATGAAACAAGTCATAGTTATTTAATAAATTACAATAAACGAAAAATTCCAATAACAAAATAAGTGAAAAAATAGATTGAATGGAAATTATTAACTATTTTTTTTTTTTTATTTATTTATTTATTGTCGCATCAACAACGTGGTTATCAGCAACATAAGTATTGTATATCTGTATAAATTATAATATTAAAGAACTTGTATAAAAAAACATTTATTGATCTTATATACTATTATGTGTTTATAATAATTTCCTTAATTTTATTGTATTCAAATATTTTATAACTTCATCTAGTTTTTTGGAAGAATTTAAGGTTATCTTGGTATCCTCGTTTAGTTTGAATTTACTTCTTTCTTGATTGTAGTTGGGACACTCACAAAGAATATGTTTTATTGAGAGAATCATGTTGCATGTGTTGCAAATTTTCGGATTTTCTTTGCTTATTAGATGAGAGTGAGTTAGTGCGGAGTGGCCAATTCGTAGTCTGGTGATTATTATTTTGTCTCTGCGTGATAGTGGAAGCGCTGGGTTTTTTGAAAAGGTATCATTTCTTATTAGTTTCAGATGGGTAAATGGGCTATTTATCCATTTTTGATTCCAAATTGATTCCATATGTTTTCTAAACCTATTGGCTGTTTTAGATGGCGTTAATGGTGTTTCGCTTGTAGTTTCCTCTAAGCCAATTTTTTGAGATGGATTTTTTGGTTCTGACTGTTGATAGGGGTTATTGTGGAGGGTAGTTATACCAAATTTAATCTGTTTATTTTTTAATTTGTATAATCGATTTTGTAAGTTGATTATTGAAATGTTGCTAGTGTATGGGTTATTTATTTTTTTTAGACATTCTTCGTCTGTATGGATTAGGAATTGGTTGGTGGGATTTCTTTCAATTAATTTTAGTACTTCTTTTAGGTTTAATAGGTGTATAGTTAGGGAAGGACGTGAGCAAAGCATCGATACTGTTTTTATGTGTGTAGAGATTGGATTTGTTGAATATGTGTTGAGTTGTGTTTTTATGTATGTAGTATTGAGTGTCGTGAAGTTTAGATAATCTAGAGATGTAGGATGTAAAGTTATAGTTTCTGTTAGATTGATGACGGCAACGGATGGAGAAGGGGAAGAGTCTAGAGTAATTATTTCAGGGATTGATATGTTATATTCTAACAGAATGTTGTGTAGTCTTGTAGTGAAAGATTTTCGAATTCTGTTGCTAGTCTGATATGTAATTTGATCATTTTCAAAAATAAGTTTAAAGGTCGGGTTGTTTGGTGTAGATGAAATTTTGCATGCATATTTATACATCAAATATATGCGACGTTCAGTAAGTGGCATCATTTGTGTCTCAGCTAGTATACTATAAGTGGGACTAGTATGGTATGCACCAATAGATATTTTTATTCCTTTATTGTGAATAGTATTTAACACTTCTGCGAAATTGCATCCTCCATAGATGATACTTGCATAGTCCAGTTTGGATAGAATAATTACTTTGTATGTGTTTAGCAGAGTTTGATAGTTAGCTCCGCAGTTTTTTGCCGCTAATGTTTTTATTATATTTAATTTTTGTGAGGTTATTCTTTTTAATTGATTTATGTGGTTTTTCTAACTTAATCTGTGGTCAAACAATAAGCCCAAAAGTTTCATTTCGTCTGATTTTTTAATTTTGTGATTATTTATGTTAAGATTAATATTTTGTGGATGTTTTGATTTTTTAAATACAGTCAGGTTGGTTTTGTCTACTGAGAACTTGAATCCTGTCGAGTCGCACCATTTCAGCAATTTATTAATGGCGTTTTGGAGGACTTCTTGTGTTATACTGGCTGTTTTCCCTGTTGTATATATAGTCAAATCGTCGGCAAAAAGACAGCAGTTTATTGGAGCCTGAATATTTGATGCTATGTCATTCATTGCTATCAATAAAAGTGTAACACTAAGTACAGATCCTTGTGGGACACCATTTTTTTGTGTACTTTTTGTAGAGGTAACATTGTTACATTTGACTTGTATAAATCTTTGTTTCAGGAAGTTTTTATGAAGGCAAGCATATTGCCATTTACTGGTATATTTTGCAATATTTTTAGTACTCTGTCTCTCCAAATCATTTCAAAGGCTTTTTCCAAGTCAAATGCTACAGCTGCTAAGTGTAATTTTTTTACAAAAGCATCGCAGATAGCGGCTTCTAATTTGATAACATGGTCGTATGTAGATCGTTGTTCTCTAAATCCACTTTGGTATGGAGTAAAGAAGTTTTTGGATTTAAGGAAGGTCTTAGGTCTTTCGTTTAAAATTTTTTCTAATAATTTGCACAAGTTATTAGTCAAGGAAATGGGTCGGTAGTTCTTTGCTATTGTCGAGTCTTTGTCAGGTTTACATATGGGAATAACGGTAGCTAATCTCCAATTTTTTGAAAAGGTATGTCCTGTCCAAATAACGTTATAAAGTTTTTCTATGTAATTTATTCCGCTTTGTGGTAATGATTTCTGTAGTGCATTAGGGATTTGGTCAGGTCAGGGGCTGCTATTTTTGCAGTTTTTGAGTGTAAGTCTTATTTCCTCAGTTTTAATCTTTTCATTTAGATAGTGATTTTCAATAGAATTATTCTGAAAGTTATGTTTTTCTGAAAAAGGATACGACTTTTTTTTAAATTTTAAAAATTTGTCGGAATAATTATTGTCGCTTAAATTTTTTGAAAAGGTATTTACTAATTCATTAGCGATATCTAAGGGATTAGATAGTATTTTATTATTGTTATTTATTAGAGTTTTTATTGTAGTATGTTTTGATTTTCCTTGATTTTTTTGAATTTTTTGCCATATGAGAGGCGAAGGGATATTTACGTTAAAACTGCTGACGAAATCTAGCCAGAATTTCCTTTTTGTTTTTTTATAAGTAAATCTACAGATTGCTTTCTTCATGTTATGTTCTATTTTGTTTTCTATAGATTTATGTTTTTTGTATTTATTGAATGTACGTTTAGCTTCTTTTGTTACAGTTTTGCATTCGTCATTCCACCAAGGGATTTGAAGTTTATTATTTTTTACTTTAATCAGAGGGATTGATGCTTCTGCTGCCGATAGTATTATATTATTGAAGTTATCGACTAATTCGTCAGTTTCGTGTTTGAATTTAATAAGTGGGGTTTTTAGTGATGGAATACTTTTATTAATTAACGTTTGATAAAGTTGCCGATTAGCTTTTTTGAAATTAAATATTTTTTTGCGGTTTTTCAGGGAATCGGGTTTTACATGAAAATTATCTAGTTTATGTATGATAATAGGGTAGTGGTCACAGTCATATAGAGAGTCAGAGGTTTCCCAATTTATATTATCTGAGATCGATGCAGATGATATGGAGACATTAATTGAGCTTTCTTTACCATTAAAATTATTGAAATGTGTTGGCCTACTTTCATTTTGTAGGTTAAGTTCTGGATCTTCTAAGAATTGTTCTATTTGTATACCACGGTAATCGGTTTTGTATGATCCCCAAAGTATGTTATGAGAGTTGAAATCGCCAAGTAATATAAATGGTTTGGGTAATTGAGTTTTTATATTATTAAGGTCATTTACACTCAAATTTGTGCTATTGGGTATATAGAGGTTACAAATTGTTATTTTGTTTGGTATATAACATTCGATTGCTACGGCTTCAATGAAGGAATTAATTGAGATTTGTTTGCAATAAATAGCATTTTTGGCATACATAGCTACGCCGCCACTGGCATGGGGGACTCGCGATTTTTATAAAAACATTGTAGCCTTTATATGTCCACATAAATTGAGTTTTAAGTGTGTTTTCTGTAGGCATAAAATATTTGGGTTTCTTTCGTAGATTATTCTTTGTATGTTTTCAATTCGTTTATAGAAACCATTAAGATTCCATTGGATTATCGTGGGTTCCATCGTTGTTTGTGTCATTTGTATTATTGATTTGTTCTTGAGAGGTAGTTTCTAATTTTTGTGCAAGATCTGTTTCAATTTTGTTTATTATTTTGGTAAATCTAGATTTCACTTTGCGAGAGGTTAAAGTGGGGTAAATGGTGCGCATCGTTTTAGCGATTTTTATAGGTTCGTCTGTGTATTCTTTAGTAATTTCTAAAATTGAGGTGTTGCTGAAGGATTTATCAAGGAAGCTCTTAAAATTTATATAGTTAAATGGGAAATCAAATTCGGGATTATCTATTACTTTTTTTATGGGTTCAAGCCATTCTTTAAGATTTATGTCATTTGTGGATGTTTTAGCTTTTTTTGTTGTTGTTTTACTATTCTTATTGGGTTTTCCTATGGTTTGATTTTTTTGTGGAGTTGTGTCAGAATCGGATTCTGGAAGCGATTTTGAGAACGAATTTTTAAGACTATTTTCTGATGAGAGGGGGTGTGGGCGTTTAAAACAGGTTATATCTCATGCTTCTTTATTAGTTAGTGAGTTTGTTTGTGTGTCATTAATTGTGTTAGTTGTTATTTCCATTGCGCTTAAAGATTCTAGAGAACTCGAGTGATAAGGATTTGGAAGCATATTATTGTTATTTATTTGTGAATGCGTTGTGTTAGTTTTGTTTATTGTATGCGTTTCTCGTGGATCATTTGAAAAGGAATTTCTCGTCGGATTTATTAAGGCTGGAAATTCAAAAGAGTTATCTTTGGTTTGTTGGCATTGTTTTGCTATGTGACCTTCATTTTTACATATGTAACATTTATAAGCGGTAGTACTTAGATATGTGTAGTAGATGGTATCATCGTATTTCACTTTTATTATTTGTGGAAGATTACATTCGTCATTTGGATCTATATATAGCTGTCTTCTGTCACTAAGAACGTGGTTATATCCTTCTTTGTTTATTGATGCTTTTAAGAAAGAAATTGGTGAACTTCGTTTAATTTCTAAACTATCTATTATATTTTCTAGTACATAATGGAGAATGGTGAGAGTTACATTTGATAGGATTACTCGTTGTTGTTTAACTATGAGGAGTCGTATGTTAACTTTTTTTGATTCTATAATAATATATTCATGCTTATCTGTAATTTTCGTTACAAGTTCTTTAGTAGAGAGAAAGATGCGAATTCTTTTGTTCGATATTCTTGACGCAGCAATTATATTCTTTGGTTTCACTATTTCTCCTACGGCAACTGTGTAGTCTGTGAGGCTCAGGTCATCGACGCAATCTAGGAGGAGTCCTTGTTCTTGTTTTGGGGACATGTCTTTCTGTATAATGGCTGCATAACTAAATATCTTTTGTGTATTATTGTTGAATTGATTGACAGTTGCACTTTCACTGATTTCTCGTGCTTGGGAGGACATTTTGGATCGCGAGGAATGTATACACTCGTGATGAAAGGTAATAAGTTTATGGGCTTACACGCTTTATTACCAGGTGTTTCTATAATATTTGTTTTGTATAGAACTAAGAATGGTACACAAACACATCCTCACTCTTCAAGCTCACGAAACAAACTCAATTAATTATATTTCTTAAATAAGGAGTCATATACTATCCAAACTTCAACAAAATATTATTTAATGAAAGAATTATATTGAGTAAAGTTTCTAATAATAGGAAAAATATAAATATAAATATATATATATATATATATATATATATATATATAGGTGTACATTCATCTGGACACATGCATGAACTAACGAAAAGTGGGCTAGAAGTTATCCAGTCAGAGACGTCCCAATTACAATTCGTAATTAACCGTCAAAAATATAAAACCAAACAAATAATTAGTGCTTTAAATAACTAAAATCATTGTGTAAAAGATTGTTGTGAAAATATTTCTTTAAGATACTGTCATTAAAAATACATTCAAAATTAATTGAAATAAAAATAAAACTATAGTCTGATCGTATTATCTACAAAATAATAAATTTGTTTATATAGTATTACTATTGTAAATAACCGAAATAAAAAATATAAATAATAAACTAAATATAAAGTAAATTAATATTGTAAATCACATTTGTATGTAAAAAAAATAGAAAAATAAACATATTTGTTTAATGTCTTGATTGATCTGGGCATGATTGAGCGGAATTAGAGCAAAAATCTGAATTTTGTATTTTATGTAAATGCAAAAAAATATTCGGAAAAGATGTAGAAATAGATTTATTTGTTCATGGAGATGATGCAAAAGAAAGAAAAAAAATATAGTCTTAATAGTGGTGGAAGGCGAACAAATAAATAAGAATTTTTTAAACTCACTTATGAAACAAAATAACGATATAAATACGCAAACATGAAAAAGTTTGCACGAAAAAATATTTGTAAACACCCAGACATCTATATCGAATTAGGGTTTCCTCGGTGTCGAATCTGGGCTGCACGTAGCACCCAAAAATTAACTTGTATAGCTTCATCCGTCCGGGAATAAGTCGGTTTTTTATGCCAGAATAATTACGACATTGTAAAAAATTATTTAGATAAGTTCAAGCTTTAATAGTATTCTAAAACATTTAGAGTAGATAATATCCGAAGCTATGAACGGTGATTCGCAACAGATTACCTATCTATTTTGCTAGGAGAGCATACTCCCCCCCTCCCCCCGAAGCCAGTTCTCGTACACTTTTGTGTAATTAAAAGAATAATTAGAGTTGTCCCCCAATATCGCACTGAATACTTTAATCGTCCCATTCCCAACAATCACTTCTGACACGGAGTCTAACGACGCGAAGAATATGTATAATTTTCAAAATGGTAAAAGAGAATGCACCGGTCTGGAATGACTTTTGAGATGTACTAGCTGAGAAAGGAAAAAGTATAGATTAATTTCAATCTGACTGCGAAAGTGAACCCATAGGAGAAACTCCCTAAATTTTTATCTGAAATTAGAAAAATTGCTACATTATTTCATCGTAAATAAATACAAAGTTTTATTTTGAAATATTGATTAAATTTTCAATTGAAACTGCACCTTGGTAAAGATAAATAATAATGTATTTAAGAAGATAAAAACAGGCAGATTTAATTAAGCATTCTTGCAAGCAATACCATAAAATGAATTTGCAATTATTTAGCTACAATGGTACGTATTTACATATTTCTTAAAATATATTCAGTAATGTTGAATCTGAGCATTTCATGTAAAATTATAAAATAAAAATAAAACAAAAAAACTATTCAACACTTGAGTATATGTATACAAAATAGATACAGAAGCATAAAGAAATAATATATATCTTGTCAGATTGCAACATAAGAAACTTTCTTTTATAGTAGGATAAAAGAAAAATGTTGCAATAAGTAAGTTTTGAAATTACATGTCATGTAATGATAGATTTTGTTTAATAAAGCACTCCAACTACCCTGAAGTTTCAAAACATTTACGAACTGGAGTATAAAATATAACCCCTCGTACTTTCATTATTTGTTGTTCAAGTTTATTCGGACATACACCGATAAAATTGTGAATCAATTAAGCAATGCACGTAATATAATATGTATATGTGTGTGTAAGATTCTATTATATAAGATACTCGATTTTTTCCTAAAAAAGTTTAAGCACCGACTTTAATATTTCTACCCGACGACAAATAGCGGTAATTATCTCCAGTAGTAAAAAAAGTCTTGAATAAAACCTATTTTAGTCTTTACGACTAATTATGTAAAGCTTACTTGACTTTATCATTCAGAATATCAAATTAATGTTTAAGAATGAGATGCTAAGACTTGCAACTCATGTAAGTAAATTTTATTTTGCGTAATGATTTATCTTTTAGTGCAAATTAAAGGTCTTACTGTGCTCAAATTATGATTGTATGGATTCACACATATTTATATTTGCAATAAAAAATTTTAAATATAAGTTACTTTTAATCGTACATTATATAATATTATAAAAAACTAAACTAAATATTTAAGTATACAATAACAGTAATAAAATTGAATAATTTTTATACAATAAATATGTATACTTAATGATTAAAATATTTTATACTTAATAATTATACCTACGAAAATCAAAACATGTTTCTTAAACACTTTTTTTCAGAAAGAGCAAATGAAAGAGATACGACGAGTATGATTTCCCTTCCACAATGGATGAACCGACTTCCAAAAATAGCACAACCTAATCTGGATTATATTGGTATCGAATAAAATATTAATTTATTAATGAATAATGCTTCTATTGTGATTACGTAATTAGAATTTTTATATTAAAATACTAAATTGATAATTATCACTCTTGGTTGATACAAAAAAAGTAAAAAAAACCTAAAGAATTTTACGTATTAAGCAGCAATGTATGAGAAATTTATTTACTCAATATAAAAAAATAATTTTTTTATTTACAAGAATTACATGTTAAATAAATTAAAATGTAAATACTTTTGTCATGAAGATAAGTAAGTTGTACATTTAAATACAATAAATTAAATTTAATTTTTAGAGCATGAATAAATTAAATACAAAATTTATATTAAAAAGTTTAAAATAACTTGCAAATATTACATTACCACTCGGGGAACCAATTTCCATGTAATAAAGAAATTTTAAGAAAGTGAAAAAAGCGTTGAGGTAGAAAACTCCGTGTAAAATAGCAAAACTGTTCCTTGTGTAAACAATTGCAAAAGTGGAAGAATATAAAGCAAATTTTTTCTAATTATTAGCTCCTGAAGTGCAACTGCAGAAGATGGGAAGCAGCCTGAGCGATATGTACAGCTTGGGGATGCTGATTTGTTCGATCTTTAATCACGGACGTCCTCTCATCCAAGCGAGTAACAACGTTACCGAATACCTGAAACAGATTGATTCGGTAAACAACTAAATCTTATCCAATTTTAGTTAGGAGCTTCAGAAATATCATTCGTTTAATGTAATTTTTATTTGCTAATCCTCTCCTTGTCGAATTAATTTTTTTTACTCGTTTTATTTTAGCTGTACTTTATTTGCGTCAATCTTTTAATCACACAAACTAATATTATCGTACAATAATTTAGTGTTGTAGTGCAGAATTTGTGTAAATCATAATTAATTATTTAT
Organism: Eupristina koningsbergeri; assembly: GCA_018907245.1. NCBI lineage: Eukaryota > Metazoa > Arthropoda > Insecta > Hymenoptera > Agaonidae > Eupristina > Eupristina koningsbergeri. The sequence goes on along the minus strand of JACCHV010000024.1, from coordinate 1,001,423 downwards.
TATTGAATTTAAAAATTAAAATCTTATTTATAATTGTTTTCACTTAATACAGTAATTTGAATTAGTGCAGACGTAATTAGATACGTGTAATGATTTAGTAAATACATAAAGTAGTAACAATTTTTATAAAATATAAAAAATATTTTATGAAATGATAGTTAAAACAATAAGTAATTTTCAGTTGATAAAAATTTATTTTAAAATATAAATTTAAAGAATAATTAAAATCATAATTATCTATTTAGAAATATTAATTAAAATAACATTTTTTCTCAAAGAATACAAGATTATTTTTTTTTTAATTTCTCTAAACGAGAACAATGACCAGAATATACAGTTTTGTTCAGGAACAATATTCGACGAAATAATGCGCAAAATTACAAATTTTGCAAATCTATGCCTTTAGGCTCAACCTTACGGCCAATCCAACGCTGGACCGTCCATCGGTCGAGATATAGTGACGTCACAGCGGTTCCCTCTCTACGTGTATGCTGTGGCGGTAAAAAAGTACCTGAAGATGATGTTTCTGGCTCTTTTTTCCCCTGAATTGCCTTTAACCTAGAGTTTTTCTACTTTCCGCAAAATCTCTTATTGAGTGTTTAGAGATTTAGAAGTTTTTCATTTTTACTCTCGTACTTTTCTTTCTCTGGATCGCCTTTGGCCAAGAGCCTCTCAACTACCGGCAAGAGCTCTTATTAAGCTTTCGAGTAGTGAAGACGTGAAAATTCTCGCCGACATTTTCATTTTTACTTTCGTGTTTTTATCCTTTCCTCAGTTTATTCCCTCATCGTACAAGTTATTTTGAGCTACTCATTACTCATCATTCGACTAGTAGTGACTCATACGACTTTTACACTTTTCATTTCCTGTAAATTCGCGTAAAAATTATATTATTATCTTATACGAAATTATTACGTCTTACACGAATTTTCCTTTTGATTTTCTATTTCCTGTTCCTGGTCGTTCGACTGTTTAGCACTTACAGTTATCGAATAGTGACGGTCAAAGACAAAGGGGTTTATCCTTTTCCCATTTTTAATTCTTTCGTATTATTTTTTTTTAATTGTTGTCTACGTTATAAAGTATATTGACCTGCGGTACGTCATAACTATGCCAAAAAATGTAAATTATAAATCTCCGATTTTATATTACAAATAAAAAAAACAGAATATTGCCAATTTCTACTAATCAATAATGATAAATTCAATACATAATACTAGATTTTATAAACTAATACAATTGAAGCTTCTTTTATTATATATAATTTAATTATACAAATTTAAAAGTTTGAATTTAAAATATTTATTAAATTATAAAATAATATCAATTTCATTCCATTTTTATTTACATTAGCTTCTACCATACATATATTAGTTTTTGATTGTAGAATTCAGGATGGGATGGTGATGGAGGTAACAAAATGTACATTCTTCTGGTCCTGGCAAGTTCGCTTTACTTTATTGAAATATCTTACCGCACTTGTACAAAGCTCGAATAAGAATAATCATTTTTCGGTAATTACAATTAACATGTATGGCCCGCGTGCCCCTCCCTTCGCCTCTCGATTTTCTTTTTTTTTCCTAGAACAAGGACGGTTACGTTTATCGCGCTAACCGCCCAAGTTCTGGAATTTTCGATATTTCGTTTTTCTTTTTACACATTCACACACGTATTTCTCTATGCCGAAGCCCTGGCATAAAAAACTTCTGCCTTGCCCGCAGAAAAAAAAGCCTTTACAAATCTAGCTAATTTCACATTCTCGAAGATTCTATATAATTTTTCCAAAAAGAGATGAGCTGTTTTCACCTCCGAATAATAGAGTTCGTACGACAGAGAGAACGACACAGAGAGAGAGAGAGAGAGAGAGAGAGAGAGAGAGAGAGAGAGAGCGCGAGAGAGAGAAATTAAACAACAGTCATGCTCAGAGGAGAAAACACATGGAGACTCATACAGCCCCGTCGGGACCGAACACACACACACACATACACACGTTTCTCGCTCGCTTTCACTCATACAAATCCTTTCCGAACTATGTGTGCATCCCTACGAGCTCTTTGCTCAACCTGGCCAAGCACCGAAATCCTTGCGCATTCAATAGGCCGTGAAAAAGTCCCAAAACCTGCGGGCATCCCCGTGGAATCCTGGACGGACGCACACTTTCTGGGACTTATTATCCCAATCCTTTCCTAACATTAGTATTTATACAATATTGAATGAAACAATACTTTTCAATTATAATATTAATTAATACATTGTGTAAGAATAATAACAATTAATTAAATTCTTTTAATAATAAAAATTCATATTAATAATAAATTAAATTATTAAAATGTAAAAAATTGTAGCATTTGATTTTAATAATAAAAATTTCAATTAATAAAACAACATTCATAATAATTAAATTATAAAGTTTTATTTATGTGAAAATTAATTATTCAACCAATTTCTAGTTGAAAATATTTTAACTCAATGGCTACTTGTTATAAAATTGTTATGATATTGATTTTTCAAATTGCATTATCAAAAGACGTTGACTGGATAGTAATAATATAATAATAATAATAATAATAGTAATAGTAGCAACAATTTTAATCATTCTGTCTGCATTTCGGCTAACTGATATACGAATATTAAATGTGTTGATACCTCGCATATGTATACTCTACAAGGCTGAATCAAATACTAGAAATATTTTAGCTATCAAGTTCCATGTATCTACAATAATAACTTATTTTTCAATATGAAATTAAATAAATAATATTTTCACGAAATTGATGTTTATATTATTCATGGTGAGAGAGGTTTGTAAAGAAAAATCATTCATAAATGGTTTCAATAAATGCAACGAAATTTTTTTAATATAAAATATCAAATAACATTGCGAAGTTTAAAACTTAAAAAAAATTTTCTAATATTTATACCAATGTTATTGTAAAAAATAATAATTCGTTATTACATGTAAATTATAAAATCATTCTAAAGTAAAAATTACTATTATAATATTCAATTATTTGTTTCAATAATAATAATTTTAATTAAAAAATTATGATTCTATGCTATTTTTTACTAAAGGTCCAATTAAATTTTTTAAACTTAAATTTATTGATCAATCATTTATAGCAAACTAAAATTAAATACATTTACATACTCCTAAATATAAATTATTGAGTGTACGATTACAACTTTTGAAACATAAAACATATATAAAATTAAAATACAAGTAAGATATAGAAAAACAAAATCACAGCATATTTGAATATTTAATCTGAATCATATTTTGAAATTAAATGCACTGTATTAATACTTACAATATATAAGAACTTACAGACATGGAATATAAAAATAATACATAATAATATACAGTACAAAGAAATTAATTTTAAATATCGTTTCACAGTTAAATAAAAATTAAATTTCTTTTCAAACAAAATTTTTGCTTTATATTTCAAGCAATAGAGTACTTTTTAGGTCATGAAAAAAACACCTAGTGATGCATACAAAAATTCGGAAAAAAATCAGTAAATTCTTATTTTCTAAAATACCACTCATAATATTTTTTAATTAATTTCAAAATTTTCTGATTTTTCGTAAATTTCTCAGCTTCTAATTTTTCAATTGGTTTATGAAAAAATAAATTTTATTTCAAAATTTTATTAACTACAAATCGAACCGGGAAATTAGGGACATATAATCGGAAGCTGCATCTGAACCAAAGGCATAGTAGGCGGGAAAAAAAGGATAGGTTATGTTCATATAAAAAAATGCATTTTTTCCTTAAAATTGTTGATAAAAAATCCCTGAATATCATGAGGGGTGTTTTGGAAAATAAAAATCTACTGATTTTTTACGAATATTGATATGCATCACTAGGTGCTTTTTTCATGGTCTAAACAGTGTTCTAGTGCTTGGACTATCTAATTTAATTTATAATATAAATAAATTCATTATAATATACATTTAAATACATTTAAAGAAGTCTTTAAAATTTACATTTTATTACAAATTCCAGTCGAAATTAATTTTATTGAAGATATTGTTATTGATGCTGTAGCTTTTGTTATTAAATAATTAGAACTTTGTAAATGTTCTTTTTTTACTATGATACTTATTTTTTCGCACCAATTTTTTTGAGGTAGAAGTAAACACCTTTCTCCACAGAAAATTATTATTTATTTTAAATCAAACATAAGAGGCTATATAATGGTTAATATTAGAATGAAGTACATCCTTCAAAGAAGCTATAGTTTTTCTAAATTTGAATTAAAGCTCAATTCTAGTAGTTATATCATTTTCCAATCTAAAAAATGTTGAACCTTGGTAGTTTTATCAAGCCATTTGACTGAAAATATAATAATACCTCTTGCTATTGAGCAACGGATTTTTAATGTTCTCCTTATTTATCGGTAACAAATATTGAACAGATTGTAAGATTTTCCAGAACACTACTACCTTAAAATACAACAATTATTATTAAAAAATAATAATAATCCTTGCAATAATGTATTAATGCAATCTATATTAACATCATATTTTAAGAATAGATATCAATATTAATTTTATTTACAAATTGAAATATAGATTGTCATGAAATAATTCATATAACGAAAAACTTTCATTTTATTATTAATTTTATTTTATATGAAATATTAAGCTATCCATTCAAATTAAATTCAGCTCAATATTTATTTTAACTATTTCTTGTGATATTATTGGAAAAATAATATTAATTATGTACAACATAATAAAAATATACAAATTTTTTGTTGAAATAGTAGGTGTTTATCAGTTTGTAAACATGTATTTTAAAAAGTAAATTTAAACAATCATTAGAATCATAATTATCCATATAAAAATATCATTTAAAATAATCTTGATCAGATGAATAACAAAAAATTTTTTTCTTAAAGAAAAGGAGAATATTTTTTTTTTATTTTCTCTCGACGAGAAAAATAACCCTAATGTACAGTTTATTGACATTGATTTAAACAGCACATATCGATCGTTCCAAATCGTTTGGTCTACACAGACTTTTATTCTACTTCACTAGTCATAGAGAAAACTTTATTTACATTTTAAAGCTCGACATGTGAAAATTTGAATAGATATTCTGTACTTTAACATCTGTTAAAACTTATAAAAATAATAATTCAAAATCCAAACAATTATATCCTGATTGTACAATATTTAAATTTAAATTTGTATTTTTCAAATTAAATTTTGATGAAACCATTTTATTTTATCACTAAAAAATATATTGCCTATAATTATTAAATATTGAAAGATCTTTATACATGGAAATATAAATATTAGTAAAAATTCCGTATTATATAAAGCTTTTAAATAACTGTAAATTAAAAATATTGTTTTTTAAACAAATAAAAATGATACGTAAATTCTTTATTTATTTTTATGGTAATCAATGACTCATCCAAGTTAATTATAAGCACATACATTCATATTTTTAATTTACTTACTTGTTTTTAAATATAGAATTATCCAAGCTACTGAACAAAACTAAATAAACATTTTTTGTATAATTGTTAAAATTACATTGAATTAATATAATCATACATTTAGTTAAATATTTACATGATTTAAATACTTGTTTATTTAAGAATTAATTATATGACCATAAAAAATTTTACAATAATAATTTACTATTATTTATAGAAATTTAATGATCATATCAAATAAATTATATTAAAAAATAATTTTAAGAGTAATAATAACATTTATGAAATAATTAATACAATGTCTTAAATTAATTTGACATTTTATTTAAATTTATAGCCAGTTAATTATTAATTATTTAATTCTAGTTCTTCTGTTATAAATATCTAAAAATAGTTCAAATAATATACATACTTAATAAAAATTTAATAAATATTTCGTGTGAGCAAAATATTGAATTACTTATAACCGAACATTGTTTCATAATTGATTTCTTTTTTGAATTGTGTAACTTATATTTTATTTATACATACTTATTTTTTAAAATAAAAATTAAATATTAATTACATACTGCTATTACATGTACAAAAAACAATTCATTAATTTAAAATTTCAAACTTTGAAATAATTTATACATTTTTATATAACTATATATTGTATTAAAATAGTATAAAAAGTAATGACAAATTTTCTTTTTTCGATATTATTTTAGTTAGAAAATCTTGTTGAAAATATTATGCCTCGAATCGTTGTACCACTACAAGAAGCTGTAACAAAGTTGCTGAGTAAGGATCCAAAGCAAAGGCCGATTCCTCAACTACTGATTTTGATAAAATACTTCAGGTATTGTCAAATAATCAATTATTCCTTAAATAATTTAAATACGTATTTGCAGACCAAACAAATATTAAAATTTGTAGATTTTTGAACCGCATAATGTTACTTTTCATTCTTGCATAAAATAGTATCTATAATTTTAAATATTTTCTATTCTAAAAAAATAATGAAATAAGTAGCTTCGTAAAAAATACGGTATTTGTACACAAATATTTTCTTTTATAAAAAATAAAGTTAGAAAAATAAATATTAATTAGAAATTCATAATATTATTTTTGAATATATATTTATTAAATATATATTTTTTTAATATAAAGTATCTCCTATCAAAAGTCATCTCATAAATTATCTTACTTTAAAAATAAAAATGAATATGTTATTGATAGTATGACGTTAAATACTTAATAGATATTTAAAACAAGAAAAATAAATAAGAATTTAAAACAAAATTTTTATTTCTTTCATATGCTAAAAATATTAAAAAAAATTTTTTTTAATATAAGTAAATACATTATTATAATTATGTAAAATGAATTATACTTATATTAAATATATATTTCATAATATATAAATATGTAAATATATGTGTGTGATAAAATTTTTGACATTAATAAGTTATTTTAACTAATTATGATTGAATCATTAAATTAGATAAAGTAATAAATTAATATGGAATACACAAGCATTCACTATAGAATGAATAGATTAATTAATTACGCATAAATTTGAACTACTTTAGGGTTGAATACTATTTTAAGGAATTAACTATTTATAGTCAAGATTGATCATAAAGGCCTGAATATTGAATTTATAAATTTATAAAAGGATTTAATTTTGTATTTTGATTTAATTATTACATTAAAAATAATATTTCTAAATTATTTAAATATTATTATAAATTAGTAAATAATATAAACTAAACAATAATTTTTTTATAAAATGTGAGTTCTTAAAGTATTAAAAATTTATGAAAAGTTTATTTACATTTTATGTAAAATTGCAAATTATTATTGATTACTAAATTTAAAATTTTTTGTAATATTTGTATTTTCAGCGATCCATCAGTTCATGCTTTGCAGTTCCTTGATGTTATTAATATGAAGGATGCGCCACAAAAATCGCACTTTTATAAAAATACGCTCATAGAAGTATTGCCTTATATACCACGAGTGAGAATAAAAATCTTCAATTGCCTTTTTTAGTAGATATCGCAGTTGTATTTATTATATTTAATAATTTATAATATTTAAATACTAATAGATTTTATAAGATATTGAATTTAGAATATTATATTTTTCATGAAAACAAATATCATTTCAATTCTACTGATTCAACTATGTATTTTTTAATATAAATATTAATAAAAAATTAATATTATCTATTAGAATTATTAAAACAATAATATTATATATGATAAAGATTTTACATTGAATTGTATACATTGAAATATTTTGCATATATAATATATGATAAGTTTTAAGTATATTATTCATGAAACAGCACGCATTTTAAAATTTTGAAATGTTGCGAATTTAGAAATTTTTTAAATGGAAATATTATAGAAAATTCAGTGAATATTGATTTAAAAAAAATTATTAATTTTACTAATTATCAAATATAAATTCAATTAATTCTTTTTAAATTGCAAATTACCTCGAATGCAAAACATTCAATACTGAATAAATAAAATTTTCTACCTTAAATAAACTTGAAATGCTTTTTTATTTATTATGAAATTAATAATCATTTTAAAATGAATGGTTTAATCGATCGAGTAAGAGTGCAATTGCGAGTAAACAAAATAAGAAATACCTAATGGTTTTATTAGTGTTTTCTATTTGTTTATTCAAATGCGGATTTATTGCCGTTCAAAAAATCTTCGTTATATTTTTAGTAGAGACTATTTAATTATGACCGAAAAAGCACTTTTTATTTATTTGCATTGCCAGAAAATGTTTCAATTTCATTATGATTCTCGCTCCATTCCGAGTTCAAAATGCAAATCGAGAACAATCAAATGGGGTTTAATCAGGGATTGAAAAATGAATACCTCGTTTGCAGAAATTGTGGTACCAGCATATCTGGCCATACTTGCAGCATGAGTCGCGTTCTCAAGAGTCTTTCGCAGCCGTACTTCAACCCATGCTATACATTATCCAGAACAGCAACATCGAGGATTACGAGAACATTATACTGCCGAGTTTCCGACTCCTCTTTTCGGCTCCGAGGTCAATTCAGGGCTCGGTCGTACTCCTTGAGAACATGCACATCATCTTGGAGAAGACCTCGATGGACGACATCACGAGAAACATCCTCCCGATGCTCTACAACTCTTTCGAGAGCAATACCATACAGATTCAGGTGAAAACTTTCTCATGAAGATAACTACATAATAAATTTACTGGTGACCAACATTTTATGCTTTTATAATTTCTTCCGTATTAAAAAAAAAAAATCAATTTTTCCTACAATATGCCAAGAATAACGCAATCAATAGCAATATAAAATCCTTTTTTAAATTTGAATATTAGTTTTGAGTATTTTATTGCAATTATTTTTATAAAAAAACGAAAATGATGACGAAGGTTATGAAGAAATTATTATATCAAAATTTGCGGCTTTATTTTTTTTTGTTCAAAGAAATTCGATTGTATTTAAAAAAATTCCAATACACAATTTGTATTTTTATCGTTGGTATCTTTATCTACATAGATCAACGATACCCGATATGTACAACATAAAAAATAAATTAAAACGAATATCGAATATCTTTAGATACGTGATCTTAATGAGCACATATCAAATGTATATGGAGCAAAATCTAGTAATTTTGCACTTTAATTAATAAGAACTGTTGAAATATTTACGAATTGTTTAAATATTTTCATCGAAAAATCTAGCCATATATAAGATATTATTATTATTACTATTTTTATTGTAATTATTATATTTATTAATTGTTAGTCTTATTCACAGCGCTACAGCGGTTTATATAAATTAAAATTGTAATTAAGTTTGACAAAAAATGATTGAGTGTTTAATCGAACAAGAATTTTTACAAATCTTAAAACAAAGTTGTCAATTTTTTTATGTAACATAAAACGATAAACAACGCACAAAGAGATACCTCGAATTTTTCCAAACTTTAAAATTTTTCGCATTTTCATTCAACCCGCGTTGCATTTCGTTTACGCATATTCCGCGCCAGGACTCAAAGTAACGACCCCTTTTAATTCACCATTTTCAATAGCCAAGCATTAATTACAATAATCTGTCAAGGGAAAGATTACCAAGATGGCCAAAGAAATAGAAAGCATTATTTATTTATTCAGACAGCGGCGTTCGTGGCGGTATCCAACGTTACGGATTACATGGATGATTTAGCGATACGTCGAATGGTGTTACCGAAGCTTAAGGTGGCTTTCGAGAAATGTACAACCGACCAACGAATCCTTATGAGTACGCTCTGGTGCATTCTGGATCGACTGGAAAAGCAGCAGATTATCGACGACGTATTACCACTTCTTTGGACGGCCAAACTTCATGAACCAGAGATCATCTCTCGGGTCATAAGTAAGTTATAAATATTGGAGATGTGTGGAAACCCCTTAATCCGTCCTTCAAATACAGTTTATTCCCTTTTGTATGCAGAAATACAGAGTGCAAACTGAGGGGGATTCTATTTCTATGTTATTAATGTAAGGAATGTAAATTGGGTGGATTATATTTAGTTTCAATACGACTAATGTATTTCGGAGATAAACGCGGATTTAAATAAGAAACTTTGATATTTACTTATTGCATTTAATTCGTCTTTTTCTAATAATAGAAATATTATTTATTTATGGTTTAATTTATTTGACCAATTAACGTATATACTTTTTTCTAAACATTTATTATACAGAAAAAGCCACAGTGTTCCATCTGTTTATTCAATCCTGAATACGCATGATAATGTACATTAACCCTAAAAATCGAATAATTACAAATATATGTAATTAAATATTAAATTTAAAAGAAGTCTTGTATAAATATACAAGTGAATTTTCCTTCATAATTAGTATTTATTCAAAATTTCAGACATATATAGGTTCTTACTCGGTGATAAGAAATATGGAATTCCGGTGAACGTAATGGCAACTCATGTAATGCCCTCATTACTTCCACAAACTGTAAGCTCTACCATAACTCTGGAGAGTTTCACAAATCTCATAATTATTTTACAAGAAATGCTGGGACAAATTGAAAGGTACATAAAATTTTATTTTGTTAGCTTCACATTTTTTCAGTTTAAACATTTAATGCATGAATGAAACGATAATTATGAATAATAATTATCAGAATAAATCGCAATAAATATATTTATATTGAAGTAAATTATACCTTTCAACACATATTTTATAGACTATATTATTATTGCTAATATAATTACTATTTAATAGAATATATAAGAAAGCTCCATGGTGTATAAATAAAAAATTAACTTTATTATCTAGAAGCTCAAAGAAATTGTTCTTGACAATTTTAATCTTCAATTGAGGTTTCGAATTGTAATTCAAAATATGCGTGTATATATTATGATTTCATAATTAAGAGAAAGATATAGATGAAAAGTATACTGATGCTATATATCTATTTTTGCGTGAAATAAAGAAACCAAGGAAATAAACTTAAACTGGATAATCTATCTCTTCCGAGTCCTGAACGACATCGTCCCTTGCGACACCAGTATAGCACTGACAACATGAATGTACCACCTTTTAATATTCCAAATCTACGCATTGAACAAAGAAAAACATCATCCGCCGAGGACATGGCGAGAAAAAATTCAATTGGTAAATTTTCGTTAAAATTTTTAAGTAGTTAATTGTTCACCAACGATTAATAATAAATTTTAAATATAGACATTTACAATTGCAATGTCCTTTTTATTTCAGGTTCTATACCAGCAACGGCTTCTGCAGAAAATATGACGAGAAAGAGTTCTCTTTTCGGTAATGTTTATACGCCATGTGTGTAAACCAAAATTTTAAATTTATGCAACGATATAGTTTACTTTGCACTAATAGATAATTCTATTAGTTATAATGAATTCGATAATGAATGCATTGTTATGTTAAAATTTGATTACTTGCATTATTAAGAATATTGATTTCAATCAACGTTTTTTTCAATTAACGTATTTTATAGTTAAATATACATGGTGCATCCACGAAGTATCGAGTTTTTTTTTCCATTTTGCGACTATTGGTCGTAGAAATTCGGGAAAAGTCTTCAAAAAAGGACAAAATCTTTCCACATTTGTCCTTCTTTTTTTTTTGTTTTTCGATAATTAAGCACGGCAGGATTTGCGCGAAGGGTGTTTTTCAAATTTTTGACATGGCGCGCTAAAGCGATTAGCGGAAAACCACTACGCGAGAATGTTTTGATCAAAGAATCAAATAAAAAAAAAAAAATTCTTACCTTTCTTATTAGAAAGATGAATTATTGATGGACTTATAAACAGTGTGAAATAAAAATGTTAAATTCTTCAAAATAATTTCCTCCTGCATCAACACATTTTTGAAGGCGTGTTTTCCAAATTTCAAATGCATCTTCAAACTTTTTAGGTTTGATGTTTTTCCAAAATGTTCACATTTATAAATTTTTTTGCACTATATTGTACACTAAAGATCGCGTTAAATTCAGTTTTTCCTGAATTGCTTTATCTGTTAATTGACAGTCCAAATTTTAAATTTCTAACACGCGCCGGGTATTCCTAGCCATTCGAAAGTTTTTTGGGCGCCCAAATCGAGGCTCGTCGATGATTCTTTCTCGGCCCTCTTTAAAAGCTCTGTGCCATTTTCCACTTTGCGATTTTGACATTAAATTATGTCCATATGCTTCTTGCAAATTTTATACGTTTCTACACTGTTTTTTTTTAATTCCAAACAAATTTTATCTCGTAACGCTATTAGAGTAGTCGCTCCATCGCGCCGTGTCAAAAAACTGAAAACCACCCTTCGCGCGAAGTTAAATCCTGCCGCGCCTAATTATCGAAAAACAAAAAAAAAAAGACAAATGCGGAAAGAGTTTGTCAACATTTTAAAATCTCTCCCGAATTATAACGACAAATAGGAGCAAAATGAAAAAAAAAACTAGATACTTCGTGGATGCACCATATTTATATATATATACAAATATATTTAAATAAGAATTACATGTCTAGATACATTATAAATAATTAGAATATATCTAGAAGGAAATTTAATACGAATTTATTCATCGTTAACTTCTGAAACTATCGGGAATTTCAATAAATTTCCTATTTTATACTCAATGATAATGACGTGCTTTTAAGTTTAGTGTACAAAGGTGAAAAATTGAAGACAATTAAATTTTTCCAATAAATCAATTTACTTTGGTATCCAGTGCTCATTATAACTTCCTCTTTGGTACTGATAGCGAAGGTATAGATAAAATCTTTTATTTTTGATAATAACGATTCTAAATACGTACAGGCTTCAAATTGCGTCTTTCCTTTGTAATTGTTTCGCTATTTTTTATCAAATTTTATTTAACTCATGAATTTGACGATTAATTATCGAGTGTTGTTCACCTGGCAGGAACGGCTGGCAATTGGTTTTTCGGATCAACATCATCGGCCAACAACGCGGACAACAACTTCCTGCATGTGGCAAGCTTCATGACTCGTCGGCTTTCCGATAACACACTCCTGACACCGAAGATTAAAATCGCTCCGTCATGTGCGAGCTCCCCGGGTGGGACACCTGGTGGTGGTCTACCCATACGTCGACATTCGAGCACATGCCCCCAGGAACGCCGAGGATCCAACATGAATCTCTCGCCTCCATCGGTAAAACTCAAAAATTTTTAGCCCCCTTTTGTGTTTCCGTTTGCTTGCTTTCTGTTTCACTCGTCGTGAAGATGCCTGCGTATCGAGAATGAAGCTTATGAAGAATTTAATCATAAAGTGTAGCACAGGTATTGGAAGACGATTATTTTATACTTAGTTTGTGTGTGTAGAGGCTTACACGTAGCTCAAGTTACAGTCAAATTTTAATCACTGAAGTCTTATTTTGTAGTCAAATCATAAAAATTAAAGCAAATATAGTACCTCGATTTTTTAATTATATTTATCAAGAAAGACGTACAACTTTTTGGAATAAGTTATTTATCAAGATATTTTGTTTAGTGAATTTGTTTTTTTTTGAATTGAACATTTTTTATCAACATTAGACTTTTCTGAATCTACATCACTATCCTCTTATTCATAAATTAACTTATTTCAATGAACATTTCTATGAAATTAAAGTTTTTTATTTGTATAGAAAAATCTTACGGTTAAAATGGACATTAAACATTTATAGATGAAATTGGAAAATCATGAATAAAATTTTAGTATTTTAAATTGTTTTTAGATTTTCAATAAATCAATAACCGAAGTAATAAGAATGTATAAAATGAAATATCATGAAGGAAATTTTAAAATTGTATATAATTATATATGACACATATACAATTAAGTAATTGAGCTTAAAGACTTAAAAAATTGATCATTTTAATGGTTGCTTTGCAAATGATTACAATTGTGTATAATTCCATAAAAGTTAATGAATACCTTTCACTCGTGTAAAAATGAAATTATTAACTTTAAAATTTATGAGTTATAAATTTATGAATTATTACTTAAAAATTAATTTAATAATTTGACAATAATTTATGGATTTTTTATAAAATATTTAGTCATTTTTTATAAATATTTTTTAAAAATATTAATAGTATGTCAGCGTATTATGATTAATTGAAATTATAAAAATCGTAAAAATTGTTTATTGATTGTAAATTTGCATTTCTTAGCCAATTTGATGAAATCATTGGTTTAATTAATCAAATGTACACTAACTGTACAATAAACTTGTGTTTTTACCTTTTTTCAGATCGAAAGTACACATATTAAACAAAATATCTTTTTAATTATACGGTAAATATTATAGTTTGTTTATAGACTGTATTTAAAATCTAAACTAATTAAAAATATTTTCAAACTGAAGATTATCGAGCAAATAAGATGGATGATAATAAAATTTAACTGTAATGTTAATAAATGATTTAATCGATAAATTAATTCTAGAAGTTGAGCGAAATAACGATTAAAAAAGCTTCCAGAGGAGTAAAAAGTAAATTGGTTGAACAATTAAAATTGATAGAATTAGTTGGGTTTGTTGGAAAAAAGAATCTATGGATGGGGAAAATCTAGCGCCAACCGACAGGCCAACGGGAATGATGTGGGAGTGACGAAGGAGAGTAGGAATAGTTGAGACAAATTTGAATGGGTGGTTACAGGGTAGCGGTTTTCCGATATCCAGCAGCAGTGTCCCATATCTCTTGACCTCGAGCATGACCAGCATCCGCGGTTCACGGCGACCTTCGGTCTCCTCGAACTCTTCCCAGCAGGGCGCAGGACTTCTTCAGCAATTTGGCTCTGGCATGGTAAGACAACACCCCCCCATCTGTCTGAACCTGAATGGACCACAACCATCAACACTCTCTCCGTCATTCCTGCAGCCATCGGGACAACCTTCCCACTGACCCATGGTTACAGTGTAAGGATCTCAATGTTCCTTTGGCGAAAACGCAAGACAAGTCACTCATTTTTTACTTATTTATTCGCGCGGGCTATTTAATCCCGTTCTCGCTCATAATGCTTTTAGTCGTGGAGTCTACCATCTCATAATAACAAGTGGAAGGGTCTCACTCATGCGCTGCACCCACATTATCATTGTTATCACTATATGATATATTATCATTGTATTTGCAATGTCATTTTACATATCGAGTATGCAAATCAGTCGCTTATTCAGTTCTTACTTATATACATTTGTATATTAGTATATTTATTGCATGATTCATATTCATGGAAATTATCAAGACAGAACAAAGAAACCGAGTTTTCTTGCTACATGCAACAGTAGTTTTATTTTTGAAGAAAAAAATTCTCATAATTTAAAAATTTTGAGCAATTTATTTATTAAAGTATTACATTCAAAGTTTCGTAGTTACATGATATTTATTTTTTTATTTAAAAAAGCTTTTAGCTCACTCTTGTTGATAATTTAAAAATATTTACACATTTCCTATTAAAGATTTTTAATTTATCACTAAATTTAATATTAAACATTCAGCAATATTTGCATTTATTAGTTCATATTCTAATTGAGTGATGAAATTATTTTTGTTTATTGGAATATAATTCGAATATTTGACACATTTTCAAATTTTTGCATTAAAAATTCTATACAATTCATGAAAAAATACAAATATATAACACTACAACTTTTGCTTCCAAAGATAAATATTTCATGTTAAATATCTTGATCAATTATACTAATAATTGTCTCAATGCTAAATATATCATATAATGAACTTAGAGTTTTTCAATTCTTCTTCCACTTGAATTATTGATGGTATTATATAAATGTAAAGATTACAACTTTTGTGCCAATAAATAAGGTATACGATTGAAAATTTTAGTGCAACTGAAACTTTAATAACTCTTATTTTACTTTAACTATTAAGAGTTAATCAGCTTTATAATTTAAAATTTATATTAAAAATAATTCGTTTTTTAGATCATAATATATAGAGTAAAAAAATACATTTATTAATAATGTTATATTTTAAACTCAATAAATAATATTACTACAATATACTTATATTTTTGTGCATATATTTTTAAATTTATTGTCGAGTTTCATTATACTTGCATTTAATATATATATATATATATATATATATCTATATGTATATATATAAAATTTTATTTTTATAAAAAATTGTTTCAAATTTATTACTTATTCTAGTTTCTAGTTGCATATTATAAATTGAAAATTTTAAATACCTTTGATTTAACACATTGATTTGTAAAACAAAAAATAGCCAAAATTTAATACAGATTCAAAATTTACAAAAATATTATTCAATGCCTTATGTATAATTTTTTATTTTAATGCGTTGTAAATTTTATAATTAGCTAAATTACTTGTTTGTATACATTGTATTAAATTTAGTTTATGATTTTATTTATTGCTAATAATTTATATTTTTTACTTTTAATAATATAGCTTCAATTATTTTTAATTTGTTTCATTTTTTTCTTTTTTTAAAACTTAAAGCAGCTTTTAATACATACAGCTTTTTTTATATACAATTCAATAAATTAATAAAACACATCATATCATTGTGTTGTCTTAATTCTAAAATTTCATTATCATATTGATTTTTATACTAAAATATTTTGAACTTATTTATATTTTTAAAAAATTCAAAAACTCTAATAAGTATGTTAAGTAATATGCAAAAAAAGAATGTTCTTTTTAAAAATTTTTATAATAAGATTCGCATAAACTATGAATTTAAATTGTAAAGAAAAATTTTAACGATTCAATCGTAAACGCATGTTTCATCAGTTTGAAATATTAATTCAGCTATTCGAATTGTTGTCAAGTCATTTTTTAATTAAAATCCTAAATGCAAATAGTTATTAATCATAAGATTATATTGTTATTAAAAAGCTGTATAACTCTTTTTAAAATTATACATTTATTTCAATTTTATAAATATGTATCAACGTGTTTCATTTTTAAATTACAGTAAAGTTTATTTTATACATCTAATTTTTTAATAATTTTAAAGATGAATTTTCCAATTTTACTGGTATTTTTAATTGTTAATATTTTTTAAAGTAAATACTGAAAATTTCAATTTTAATTAATAAGATTTTTATATAAAAATGAAATTGGGTGAAGAATTTAAAATATTTCCAATTAATAATTAAATTTTATTAAAAAAAAATACTTAATAATCAAATAAATAATTTCCATATCATAAAAATAATGGAATAACGCATTAAAAATTAACGTAAATTATTTAACAATTTTATTATTTTCATGATTTAAATATATATATATCGAGTTTGGTGACACCTTGCGTTATGCTTTCCTTTTTTATGCTTTCGTCGCTCAATATATATATATATATGTACATGTTTGTACACACATACATATGTAAAATATATATAAATATATTGAGAAATACGATTTTCCTTTTCACTCATTGTCTGTTTCATCGTCCGCTCACTTTCTTTTTGTATCTTAACCTTTCTAAATCTTCCTTTGTATTCACTTCTTTTGTACATATTTTCCCTTATTTGCACATGATTCAAACATTGCGTTTTATGGATGAGGCTGATAACTAACGTATATATCATGCAGTCAATACATATTGACATTTCGATACATAATCTCGTGTGCGCCGTGTGTGACATTATAAATACACACACCGAGACGCTCATACATACATATAAATACACACGTGCGCGCGCGTGTATGCGCACTTATCTACATGTATAACGTACATGACATACGTATATACATGGTTCATCCACGAAGTATTGAGTTTTTTTTTTCATTTTGCGACTATTGGTCGTAGAAAATTGGGAGGGATCTTAAAATGTTGACAAACTCTTTCCTTATCTGTCCTTTTTTTTTTGTTTTTCGATAATTAGGAGCGGCAGGATTTAACTTCGCGCGAAGGGTGTTTTTCAGTTTTTTGACACGGCGCGATGGAGCGACTACTCTAATAGCGTTACGAGATAAAATTTGTTTGCAATTAAAAAAAAACAGTGTAGAAACGTATAAAATTTGCAAGAAGCATATGGACATAATTTAATGTCAAAATCGCAAAGTGGAAAATGGCACAGAGCTTTTAAAGAGGGCCGAGAAAGAATCATCGACGAGCCTCGATTTGGGCGCCCAAAAAACTTTCGAATGGTTAGGAATACCCGGCGCGTGTTAGAAATTTAAAATTTGGACTGTCAATTAACAGATAAAGCAATTCAGGAAAAACTGAATTTAACGCGATCTTTAGTGTACAATATAGTGCAAAAAAATTTATAAATGTGAACATTTTGGAAAAACATCAAACCTAAAAAGTTTGAAGATGCATTTGAAATTTGGAAAACACTCCTTCAAAAATGTGTTGATGCAGGAGGAAATTATTTTGAAGAATTTAACATTTTTATTTCACACTGTTTATAAGTCCATCAATAATTCATCTTTCTAATAAGAAAGGTAAGAATTTTTTTTTTTTTATTTGATTCATTGATCAAAACATTCTCGCGTAGTGGTTTTCCGCTAATCGCTTTAGCGCGCCATGTCAAAAATTTGAAAAACACCCTTCGCGCAAATCCTGCCGTGCTTAATTATCGAAAAACAAAAAAAAAAGAAGGACAAATGTGGAAAGATTTTGTCCTTTTTTGAAGACTTTTCCCGAATTTCTACGACCAATAGTCGCAAAATGGAAAAAAAAACTCGATACTTCGTGGATGAACCGTGTACACTTAAGTGTATTTTATCATCATACATTGGCCCACACTAGTTTGTTTTGCTTAAAGTGTACTGCCACGCGCTAATCTTTGGCTTAACTGATACACGCTGCTCTTTGACTTCCAAGGGCTAAAAATGTTTTTTTTTTTCATTTTAAATTTATACGTCACTGCACTTGTGCGTTTCGCAGTTTTAGACATCAAACAATATTATTTTAAATTTTATTTTATATTTACAACCCCAATGCATTGTAATTTTATAATATTACTCATGTAAATTTTCTACTTTACTTTATTAGTTTAATGGAAATTATTTATAATGTAAAAATGTAAAAATATAATAGAGTCTTTTAGTGTAATTAAATTACTACAATAAACTAGAATATCATAGAATTAGATTTTTAGTAATTTTTAGTTTTTACTACTAGTTGTTAATGAATTCGTGCATGAACTTTAGAAATTTTTCTTTTATAATATTAAAATATTTACTATTAATAAATTATACAATTTATAAAAATAAATTGCCATTAAGTACGTTGATCATCTTAATAACTGTATTTATGAATTATAAAAATATGATTTTTACTTAATATAAAATCAAATTAATAATATTACTTTTGTCATATTTTTCATCTAAATGACTATAAACTTTATATTTTTACCCTTATACTTTTTATACTTGTATAGTTTACCACTAAACATATAAAATAATTTTTAATACAATAATTTTTGATAAAATTTAAATATAAATAAATAATTTGTCTATCTTTGATAAATATAGATCATTTATCAAAAGAAAATATAATATATCATTGAAAATAAATGATACATGGTTTTAATAATCTGTTTTAGTAATAACAGATATTTGTGTAATTTATGATAAAAAAATTTAAATTGATATCAAATTATAACATGAAAATCAAATAATAAATTATACAAATTTTAAAAATATTGTTTATCAAATTAAATAAAAATTGATACTATTACAAAAATAAAAAATTTTTAAATTCTGCAGTAGTTTTATTTTACATTAAAAAAAAATGTTATTTGATTAAGAAACAAGTCGTTTTATATTAAAAAAAAAAAAAATTCAAATGAAAATATTACTTTAAAACACGGATCTGAAAATAATGAAAATATATTTTAATTAAATATTTGAAGTAATTCTAGATATAATATCATTTTTCATTATTATCGAAATAAATTGTATTTTTTGTACCACCTGTATTTAATTCTATATTTTCAAGAAATTCAAATAATAATGTAACAGAAAATAAAAATTAAAAAAATTCAATCTTATAATCTGAATATTATCAATCAATTAAGTTTTTTAATATTATTATTAATATTTCTTTGAAGAAAAAATAATAATGTAAAATAGATCTGACACCATGAAAAAAAAGTAACAATTGATGCGAAGCGCACACATGTGTACGAGAATTTCTTTTAATAAATATGGCTAAATAATAAATATCAATTATGAAAATAAATATAAAACAAAAAATCAAAATAATGGAGTTTAAAGATTGAATTAATACGTGCACGTCTGTCACCCTCTTGCCTCTTTGTTTTTGTTACAGTACCAATTTTTCTCTAAACGATAATAACCAAGTTGAATATGAGAACCCGTACATCTTGTGAGAGCAGTAACAGAATTCTAATTGAGCCTCCAAAGATGCTATCGTAATTGAAAATTTCAATACATCTGTGCATTAGATAGACGAAATGAAACATGTTGGACAGAAATTAAGACGCCAATCTGCGACCTGATTTACCTCCCTTCGAATTTATCAACAGCTGGCTACGCTCATCTCTATGGGAAGTTTAATCAGTGACTTTCTACCCATAATGCGACAGGAATAAATATAAAGGTTATTCATTATTTATATCATATAGAATTGTTCTCTAATAATGATCTGTAGAATTTGGACATTTTGAAAATGCAGGAATATGTTAGTTATGCTGGAAAGTTCAAGGTACTTGGTGCTTAGTATTTATTTTGTAATTTTTTAAAATACGTATGAAAATTTTTATGTACTTTTGAAGTTTGGAGATAACATAACGATAGAATAGATAGGTTGTATTGAGATTATTTATTTATTTTCTTCTATTTAAATATAATTGAAAAATGTAGCTTTTTAATTATCATTAATTGAAAAAATACTTTAAATTAACTCTGCAAGTTAGTATGAAGAAAAATTACTTGAAGTATACACAAAATTTTTAATTTTCTATAAGAAACCGAGCTTTCATTAAAAATATGAAACATTTTAACATTGGAATATAAAAATAAAAATTGTCCATCATTTAAACAACTGGGAATTAGTATTAACCCTTTGGTATTTTTTAAATATTTAACCCTTTTTTATAAATATTTTGAAGAACACTTTCATTTATTTGTAAGCAGTAAAAATATTTATGCTTCAATAAAATAATATATAAAACTTTACATGAGTTTACCCAAACCTAATTTTACAAACTATTGTTGAAATGGTATCCAGAGACAGACAAAAATATAAGGTAAATGATTAATGTTTAAAAATATATTGTATATAAATGTATTTAATTCAATGACAAAAATTAGGCATAATTAAAGCAAATATATGAAATCAAAAAAATGAAAAAAATACAAAAGCCTAAATGAGAGTGATCTCAATATTTCGTAGTATTTACAATAAGTACCATAATGACAATCGATTAAATTGGTCCTCAACAAATATGTTTTTAGATGGAATATTAATTATTTGGTGAGTTAAAAGTAGAGCATGTGACAATGACAGAGAAAATACAAAAAGTTAATGCATGGCAATCGTTAAATTATACACTTATTAAATTAGAAATAATTA
Organism: Eupristina koningsbergeri; assembly: GCA_018907245.1. Lineage (NCBI taxonomy): Eukaryota > Metazoa > Arthropoda > Insecta > Hymenoptera > Agaonidae > Eupristina > Eupristina koningsbergeri. The sequence continues at coordinate 979,904 of JACCHV010000024.1, read as the reverse complement.
TTATAGAATAACTGTAATTGTAATTAGTAAAAAATTTAAAAAGAAAGCATTAAAAAGAAGTCATTGAGGTAATATTAGAATGGAAAGGAAAGACATATGAAATTATTATACAAATCGGCTACGTATTTATTCCGTCAATTGATGAATTCTAATCACTGCATTAACAATCATTAATTTCTAAGAGTAGCTTTTATATATAAGTGATGCTGAGACGTATCATATGCTACGTATCAGCATAAAGAAAAAGTGCAAATGCGAAAGTCAATCTTTGTCTGTTCTTTTCTTGAATCTACTATTTATTACTAAATCTATTCAAATAATGAGCCTTCCAAAGTATTTTATAAAATTATAAAAAGACACTGAATAGATTAAAAATGCAACGTCTCTGTTAATAAATTTTACCATTTCATTTACTGCTTATACGAATATTTTGTATTCAATTTCTTACGTTTTCTAACAATTTCCTAGTTTTGTATTCAGATTATCTATGCCTTCTATCTGTGCCTAGATTAGATTAATATTATTTTTATGGTAATTTCCACAATTTTTCAATAGTTTAAATATACATTTGTAGAAAGAAAATTTAATCTATAAAATCATTATTACAAATTAATTTTTTCAGAATAATTAAAAATAATCTTAACTAGTTTTTATATACAGAAATTCTAATAGGTTTTTCTATTTTTTAAGATATAAATTTTTTTTATGCGTATAATATATTTTTCAAAAAAAAATATCGAGTATTCGGAGTATTCAATTTTACTCTATAAACAAACATGTTAAAAAAATTATTATTAATTATAAAACTAATTATTAAACATATCATAAGAAATCTTTAATAAAATACGAATACGTAATTTATTATATTCTTGATAAAATAACCAAATTATCAGTTAATAGTTTTAGAGACGTCTGCTTCTATTAATCAGAGAAGTGCAATCACTCAATCAATAATAAATGAATATTTAAACTTTTCCATATTTTCTCTTTCTGTGATAATAAAGAAGACGAACGATAATATCGTTTTCCTAGCCCTGATCTATGGTGACGTGTATTTACGGTAAATTAAGAATCGGATTGAAGAAAACATCATGAGAATCGAAAGTAAAAAATTTGAATTATGAATTTCTATATATTTGAGATCTATTTGATTTAATGAAAATACGAATATATTAAAAAACAATATTAAATAAATGATTATTGAAATAATATAATGAAACGAAATCATAAAGATTATATTTAAGAGTAACAAAAGAGTAAAGAAATGTTAAGAGTAAATTCTATAAGATAGGTTTATCTATATACTTATATTTTAAAGATGGCTTTGGTACCTTTAAAAAAATATATTTATTTACTTATTTACTAAATATTTACATAGCATATATTTACATCAAATATCTATGCAAATATATCAAAGTAATAGGAACAAAATAAATGTTTCCCTGTAAGACTAATGCCTATAGTAATGTTATTTCATCAATTTAAAAATAATTTAGAATTTACTAATATGAAAATTCGTACAAAACTTTATTAAAATATATTAACCAATTATATAAACATATTACGGTTATTTAACAAGGATTTATACAACTCCTTACAAAAAACTTAAAAATTAAATTTTACCTAAAATTTTTTAGTTTTATTTTTTTTTTTTAAATAATAATTTATAATATAGACAATATTAAAAGTAAGCTAAATTATTTTTAAATAATGTAAATCTATAAATTCAATATTATTACTTCTTATAAATTACAAACATAATTTATGAAAATTAGCATATTTAAAAATTGTTATATGTTGTTAGATTTTTTTTCTATTATTGAAAATAAATATTAATAATAGAATGGAAAAATATTACGAAAAAATATATTTCCTATTTAAGATAGGTAATTAAAACATGAATAAAATATAATAAATAACATATGATAAACACGAATTGCGAGAAAAAATCAGACGAACAGAAATTAATTACCCTTATAAAATAGTTAAAGAATATAAGTACCTAATAAATAAAAATAAATTAATAAACTGGATTAAAATGTATAAAAAGAAATAGTTACCTGCACCAGAGCAATATCGCAAGACGATAAGAGAAATATGAAAGAGCCTTTCTATAAAATACTGTCTTAAGTATGTTATTTAAAATATTAAAAATGGAAAGTCACAATTATACACTTTAATATTAAGCAATACATAGATAAATAGAAAATTATGTCTGAGTGTAAATATGTATAACAAACTTTCAGACCCGATTGTGTAAAATAAATCATTAAGCGATAATAATCATCCAGTACTGACATATTGATACTTCTAATTGTAATATAAATTAACTGGAATATATAAACAAAAATTTAGTAAATGAATTACAAATTTTATTCGTAGAATAAAAAATATTTTAATTTTCTTATATTTTGTAATCGTTTGAAAACAATCATTTTAAAAAACAAGCATTAATTTTATCACAATCCATAGAAAATTTAATGCTATATCTAATTTATTATACAGTGAAATATAGATTTCTGGTTTATTTTATTAAAATATTATGCGCTGTTATTAAATATTTTTACTATTTTTTTTGATATATAAAAATGTATTGTTTCAAAAAGATTTTCAAAATATAGATGAAAATTAAATATAAGACAGGATACATCAATTATATTTATTAAATAGATTAATGTACTTAGAGTAATTGATTATAAAATATGATTTAATTAGCTACTTTTTTGAAAATATCTGATGTACTTATTTTTATATTGAATAAGTAAAAAATTCTTTATTGTGCGAATAAAGTAATTTCACAAACCCCAATTTATGTGAGTATCTAATCATATATTACTTTTATTATTTATCGTATGCATTTGTATGTAAGTGTGAATGAACATGAACAATATGAAACGAGATTTAAATTTATAATTACAGTAAAAAGATGGAGGAATAGTATAAAATCTAACATAATTTTTAAATATTATACAAATTATATATATACTGCAATTAGTATTATAAAAAAAATCACAATTTTATTTATTACTTAAAATGAATTCGACTAAATATAATGAAAATATTGACAAAATCTCGCTTCACAAAATTAAAAGGTATTTAAATATGTAAAATACGACAATCGTTATTGCCATACATTTAAAAATACGTATAGAAGTTATTTATATAATCCTCTTTTCATTTCGTTTCAATATTGACAAATAAATTTTGTTTACAATTTTTTTTACTAATATTGAAAATATCCTGTTTTTTGTAACTAATGCCGATTTATATTCATGAAGATTATCGTAAAAATTTTTCTATAAAAATACGAATAATATGCACAATCATTATTAATAAAAACTATGTACAACATACGAAATTTAAAAAAGAATTATAATTTATAATTGATTGAAAAATTACAATATGAAGAAAACATTAAATAATAGATTGATTAACGTAACTATTACTTTAAAAGATTGACTAAAAAGTTAAGTGTCCTTAATATTAAGAATATCCAATATAAGCAAAAAATTTATATAATTACAAACAAATTTTATTTCTATCGTACTTTCTTAAATGCTAACACTTGCTCATAAATTATAAATAATGGAGAATTTGCACTTATCGAGATTATTTCATAAATGAATTACTTAATTTTTCAAGATTAATTTATAATTTTTTTAAAAAAATAAATAAGACACATTTATATATATATATATATATATATATATATGTATATATATGTATATTTTTTAATCATTATGTACAAATTATATTTAATATTCTAATATTTAACATAATTTATTAATATTATAAGTACTTATTTACAATTTTATAAATGTTATAAAAGCATTTTTAAATATTATGTCATTGATTAATTACATGTCGTGACATTAATTATTGATTATTTATTAATGTTTTTTGTAATTAATTCCGTTTATTAAAGAATAAAGAAGAGTTTCAACTGCATAATTATATCGGTAAAACAGTTAGATGCGAGTATATTCTCTACTTTATCAATACTAAGTAAAGTAAAAACCAATAATAAAAAAAAGTAAGCAGTTGAAATTGTCATTCCAATACTTATCATTATCATTATTTGTAAACAAGTATTAAAAATAAAAATATGTATTTATATTTTAAAATATGTTATCTTTTATAGATCATATATATTAACTATTAATCTAAAAATTTGAATTCATTACAAATAAAAGATTTTAAATGAGATTTTAATAACTAAATAAATAATTCTGTATTTATTTACTTATTTATTCATTTATGGACATTTTTAGAATATAGTGCGAATTAAAACATTTTTATTATATTCTTTAAAAGAAAAATTTACTATCTTACAAAAAATAATGGAAACAATCAAAAAAATAAATTAAGATCGTCTTTATATATATAGTGTTCTAGAAAAATTGCACTTTCGCAATCAATGAAAAATGAAAAAAATTCAGATTCATTATTTACGCACTTGACAATCCGTGAGAATGATCAGGGAGGTTTTCTGAGCAGAATACTCTCTGAATAGTTTAAAATAACCATTACTGTTTTTAGTGAAGTTTCAATTTTATGTAGTAAATTGTAGTTAGAGTAACAGATCTGTCAGTCGATTTCGCATATACTAAAATTAATGAAATCAGTAGGATTATAAATTAAAATACTTGTAAGTGTATAATATATTTTTAATTAAGTGGAATTGATTTTAATTTGTTGAATTTTGAAAATTGATATTTTGAAAGATTAATGTCCAAAGAACAAGAAAGTCATTTTTCAATCTCTACCTTTTTAAATATAATATTATTGATAAATATTTATGATTTCAAAAATTTAAAATCAATAAATAATGATGTTTCTAAAATAATTTTAAAGCCATTTTCATGAAAACAATTTATCATGTTATATTATAAACTATTATAAATAAAAGATTTCTTAGTCAAAAAATAGTTGGATTCATCCCATTAGATTTGTTTTTTTTTTTTTTTTTTTAATATATACTTATTTACAAAAAATAACATATAAAAATAAAATTAAAATTAATTAAAATTTAAAATAACAACAAAATTAATGTATTAAAATGAATATTATCTTTTTTGAGTAAAATATTTATTATTAATAATTAATTCTTAAAAAATTTAATTATACAAATAAATAAAAATATTTGAAATAATAATTATGTCTATATATGAGATAAACTATGAAATGTTTAAATAAAGTCATATTATATATAAATAGAAACATTTTAAAATATCGTAACACTTAGAATCGTTATTTCTCATCGTAAGAAAGTAATACATTTTTATGGATAAATTAAATAATTAGGTTATCCTTTGGGCTGACATTTTAAAGACTTAAATATTTGAAGGTACGTTTATAGAGTAGAATAATAAACGTTGATTCAACTAGTATTTTCCACATTATATACGTTTACAGTTTAATAAAATTTTCAATAAAGTAGGTCTGGTCATTATTTGATAAAACAATGAATAATTGACTACAAATACAAAAATGATTGTAAAAAATATGAACTTTTTAACCACGATCGTTTCAAGTGAATATAAGATTTCACTATAAAAATCTATGTTTAAATATAAAACTTCGTTCTAACCCTTTTTTACCCAAATTATAGTTAAACTTACAAATATAAGTTTAGTATGAAATTTTGATATCAAATCAAAATTTAATTAGAATTAATTTAAAACTTAAAATAAGTACAAATTAATAAACAAACAATAATTTTAAGTATTTATTTCTTTGTAATATTAAAATTATATTATTATATTATTCCAGCAGAGCCTAAATTTTTCTATAATATTCTAATTATAAGAAAATTTGAATATTTATTATACGGAGTACATAAAATGCACTGCAATTATGAAATGTTTTTTATAGTATTTTTTTATTTTGAATTTTATAAACAATCTTAAAAATAAAAAAAATTTTTCTAATTTTTTAAAAAAATAATTATTAATAATTTATCAGTTGTAAACATATGAATACATACAAACATTTGATACAATTATTAAATTATGTATAAGATTGCAGAAAGTTCCTTATGTTTATTGTATGCGAATAGTTTCTATACATGTGAATTATAGCTTTATATGTACACTAATATTATTTTTTTGTATTCTTATAGATTATCAGGTAAAAAATTTTTTTAAAATTAGATTCTAAGAATTATGTAAAATATATTTTATACAAATAAGACCACACCTACTATGATATCTGTGCATTATAATTTTATTTATATTTTGAATTTAATATTGTACTATATGTAATATGTATAGTTGTAAATCCTTTATAATTGTATAGATAAGTACGAATACAAGATAAAAAAGCATCATATACTATATTCACTATGAACAAGTTTACAAATACCGATGAAAAGCTTGATCAGTAGATGAAAAAATTGAAATTATGTGGTAAAAATATACTTTTAATTTTCATAATTTTTGGGATTAAATTTAATGTAATTGTGCAATTAATAATCATCAATAAATGTAAAAATAATAATGCGGTTCAGAAATGTATAACAAAGAAATGAAACAAATATAAGAAAAAAAATTCATTTCTTTTTATTTATAAATAAGTTTAAAATGCCTAATGTAGATTCATTTGAAAAATAAATTATTAATTAAATAATAATTCCTTTATAAATTGTAGTGAAAATCGAAATATTTTTTGTATGAATTCATGCTAATAAGATTTTTCAAAGTAATATAATATTGAAATTATGATATTTAAAATATAAATAATTCTCATATTTTCAAATGTTATGTAAAAACGACCAGCGATTTATTTAAAAAAAATTTGAAAAAATGCTAAGCAGCTAATATATAATAAATAATACTTTTAATTTATTTATGTATGGTAAATAAGCATTATTTGTTAATGCAAAAAAAATACATAATTTACTGAAATTACTTATAAGAAAAGTTAAATAAAACATTTTCCTGTTTTACATCGATAAAAATTTGTATACCGCAAGAAAAAATAAGTAACATGTATTCATTTTACTTTTCGTATTGCCTTAAAACACAAACAAAATAAACTTTTCGAAATATTATTCTGAATTCAAATTATGCACATATGTTTTATACACGCAAATAAAAAGCCTAAAATAATAGAAAGTTTAAATTTGAATAGGCAGAAAAAGGGATACAACAAAATTTATTTTACTGTATGTCGGAAAAATTATTAACAAAAAAAGAACGTAATAATGAACGAAAATTCTTCTATATTTATTCTGAGAATATTGAAAAACGTTATTTGATTCTATTGTACACATATTTAGAATAAATAATGCAATGAATGTATGATATCTAATAAATGTGTTCTGCACCAATTTGTTCCTTTTCTTGTACCATAAATTATTTACATTTATTTATAATTTATATTATATATTTTCTGCTTCTATTTAAATATATTAATATTAAAGAATTATGTAAACAAAAATTTAAATACTTAAGATATAAATTTTAAAAAACTGATAGAACTTTTAAATTTTCTTGTTTATTTCAAATAGAATTACAGCATTGTGGTAAATTTTATTCGTACACTATTATAAAGTAAAGTATAAAATTAAAAATGTTTTTCAATTATAAAAACTATAGAATATTTTAAGGCTATCTTATTCAAATACTTTTTATTTATTTTATTGCACAAAATAAATAATAACTTATAATTGTTTTTATGCTTAATATATAAGTAGTTTAGATTATATAATTTATCTTTCATAAATAAAAAATTGAGTTACCTAATATAGATTTAAATATTTATTCAATATTTGTAAAATAAATAAGAGGAATTATAAAATGAAATACATTAAATAAGAAAGGAATTAAAATTTACAAATGTTACCAATTTACAAATGATATGAAATTGTTACAAATAATAATTTATTAGAATATTTAAATAGAATTTGTTTATGGTCATTATTATTATTATTGTTATTATTATTATTATTATTATTATTTTTAATAAATATGTATTATCATTTAAGTATTCAGTTTTAATCAATTATTGTTTACTGTAACATTTATGAGACATCTTATGTGCCTTCAATTATTGCATATTATGCATAGAGAAATATAAGTAATTCTTCATAAAAAACTAGTTCATTTTTACACCGTCAATTTTATTTATTTATTACATGATTTATTATTTATAAAGAATATATTGACCGAGCTGATGTATCTGAAATTATCTAAAAAAAAATTGAGTTATAAAATTATAAACAATGTTATCTGTGTAGTATTTTTTTAAATTCTGATCAATTAAGATAAGTGCTCATTAGTAGATATTATCAATTAGATATTACACTGGATAAAAAAAATAATTGACAATGAATGTTAAATTTTTATTATTATACTATTAGAATCAAATATTCGATTGTAATACGACTCTTAATTATATCCTTTCACTTTCATAAAACAATCCTTGAAAGTGTATTGCAATCATACGTTCTACTTCATCTCTTCAAGTGCAACAGACTTTTATTACAACATCGTTTCTTTTTATTAACTATTGGTGACAAAGATATTTTTTCTTTAGTAACTTATTTTATTTATTTTTATATACGTAATATTTAATTAATTATTTATTTATTGTTTTATATTTTTACTGTAAAATTATATAAATTTATCATTATAACTAAAACATATAATTTTTTATTGCATATTAATATAAAGTAAACTATAACACAAATTATATTATATAAAAAGTTATGATCGTAATAGAAATAAAATAATAATATATATTTAATTTATATACTAAAAAATTTACCTATTTTTTTTTATTTTATCGTTATTGATATAAAACTCCTACTATATTATGTATAATTACTTTCTAAAAATAATTAAAATGTTTTAATTTCATTGATTATATCGAGAAAGATACATGATATGTATATAAATCCATAGTCTCCCTTAATTAAAAAGATAGTGTTAATCTAAAGTTGAAAGTTCATTGAAAAAAATTTTATTTAAAACTAATTTAGAGCATTAGTTTTTGTAATTAATTACACATGTTTCAGTTTTATTTTTTAATAATTATTAGTAATTATAAAAAGTAATTTAAATATAAGTAATTTAATATTCGTTAATTTGCTGTCACAATAATTTTTTAATTTTTAAAATATAAATAATCAATTATAAAAAAATAAATTACGAGTATTTGAAAATAAATTTTGTTCATCTATTATGAATGTATTTCTAATATAAAACTCCTGTGATATATAATACTTATAACAATATCACTTTATCATACGGAAAAATCTACTGTGTTTGGTAAAAGTATTTCTACTTTATCATCAGTAGAATTCGAATTTTGCTCATAAAAAGTTTTAAATTTTAATTATTTAATAATTTATTCAGATATAATATAATAATTGACTGATTTTTTCTCAAGTCATAATCGGTAATTCTTAACCAATATTAAACGATAATGTTTGTATGAAACCTACTTTACAACTTTTAGTCAATCAAGATATTGAACTATTGAATAGAAGGAAAAGAATTTAAAAAACCGATAATGTCAACATCAGAGTAATAAGATTGACATGTGAAGGTAGAAGTATAAGCTAAAAATAATAAGGAATTAAAAAAAAGCATAAAATAAAAGTAAAAATGTAAACGTTTCTTTGGTAAAAAATAAAGTGGTAAAAAAATGACAGTAAGAACGTGTGTGGAACAGTGCCAAATGTAAGGAAAAAGATAGTTAGATCCGTAATGCATTTTAGTGCCAAAGTGATACTTGTTAAATTACACGCGGAATTGCTTTTGTGCCATGAATTAGAAAGGTGCATTATACATGACTCGTGAGATGGTCTTGCGGCATGAAAAAACAATGTTTATGAGTGCCACTGTTTATTTATGTCTAAACAAACACGAAAAATTGGAGTCTGAATTAAAATTGTAACACGCACGCATCAAAGACCGTAGGAAGTGAAAGAGAAGAGAGATCATTTTTTCCATTTCCAAATTAGACAATAAATTATACAATAATTAGACAATAAATATTTCTGAATCCGAGGAAAGCGAGACGAAGGATAGTTCCCAGGAGAGAAATTGATCCTGGTGGCAGAGGTGCAGATGGTCCATCGGAGACGTCACGGAGTTATCGGTGCGTCCATAGTGTCCCTTATCAGAGTCCATCCCTTGCGCCTCTCCTTGGCGCCGACGCCTCTCCCCCACCTCGGCCCGAACTCGTGGGTTACGCTGGCGTCAGGGGGCGACGGGCGTCTCGGGCACCAGTGAATCAGTCGCACACGGTTCCTCGCTCGGGCTGCACACGCGCGTCACCCGTGAGCCCAGGAGCGGCAACGCGAGCCCACGCGCACACACACACGGCAACAAACGAGCCCGACCCCTACCTTCGCCCTCGCACGCCGACGCAGTCTCGTGGGGTGATTTCGATTTTCGGCTCGATTCCATCCCTCACGTGCAGCAGTGAACTGGTGGCGCATCGTACAAGGTGAGGACACACGACTCGCACCCTGAGGACGACGCCGACGTCTCTTCCATCATGGCCGAACAGATCTATATGCCCGATCCCACCCTCGCCTCCGAGGCCCACTGCAAGAGCATGGACCAGTACAGGCACATGCACGAGAGGTGAGATCTCCCTGCTTCTAGTTCTTCTTTTTATTATTATTATTGTCGTTGTCGTTGTTGTTGTTGTTGTTGTTGTTGTTGTTGTTGTTAATAATGTTATCCCCACCACCGTCCCCTTGCTAACTCCGACCTTTGCTTAATATTCCGAGGACGGCGATTAAAATTTTAACGTCCGGGAGCTCCGAGGGTCAAGGTGCCAATGCCAAGAACTTGGAAAGTTCCGATATTCGTCATTTTTACTCGTTTTTAGAGCTGACCTGTCTGCCTCATCCATCATCCTTGTCCTTTTTAAGGAACATCACCGACGTAAACAACAATATTTATCGGCCCATTGTCAGCTCTATTAGACTCTACCTAAGGTGCACCTTTAAAAATACCCCATAATCACAATTGTTAAACGTTTTTCTCAATGAAATAAAGAACACTGTCAATAACGGAAGCAAACATCTTATCGCTTTCTTGTTTGCCCAAGAAAAATATACCGTCGTAAATCAATTTTAAACCGATATATTATTTAGTTTCGTGACATGTTTTTTCAAGAGTATTATCGATCACTAATTTGTATACAATATTACTCATTTTCTTCAAACACCTTAAATAAATAATAATAATACCAGGCAATTTATTCGTTAATAAATTACAATAAATTTACAAAGAAAGCAAAATTTTTTTATCCAAGTGGCTTCCTTCAAACTCGCTGCTCGCACCTTCGGCTATTGTAAATAAAATAATTTGTTCAACGTTTATAGTGAATGGTAAACGGAAAATTTAGGATCATGTACACATTCACATTGACGGCGATTTTATAAATTGAAGTACGCGCGTCTCGTTTGTTTATATCGCTTTCTGAATGCAAACAAAATACGCTAATAAGCCGTGACTCTCGAAAAACATTTCCAAATGCGAGTACGAGACAATGACATTTTCTTTTTTTCCTTGTTTGCCTGAGCTTCTACTACTTATTTACTCATTAGAAAACATTTGTGATTTTAATGATTGATTTAATCGTTATTATCGATTGGCGCGATTGATTTAAGCGTGATTTGATGAGAAGAGAAGTTATCGACGAGGTATCGATTCCTCGAAATTCGACGTCAACCCTTACGTAGATGTCCATCTACAACCCTTGAGGTTTTTTTCAACTGCTCGAGCATCTCAGGTTATTTATATTTCTTAAGAAGACCTTTAAATTTCACACGTAATATTTTTCTTTTTCACTGCTTAAATAACTATTTTGAATGATATGTACATCCAGTAGAATACATTAAAAGACAGCAGAGACTATAATTTCAAATCCAATGAATATACTATTCGAATTAAGTTATTGGTATATAGTTTTTAATACTAATATTTAATTATTTAAACTAAGAAATATTCCATGGTTTTGTGATATGAAAAATTAATAAACAATAGAATATTTTATTGTGTTCATAAAAATTACAAATAAATTGTGGTTGATTAATAATATTGTATTACATTTAAATTACTTAATCAATATAAATCAATAATTCGACAAATAAGAATCATTTATTAAATATTTTTACACTAAAAATAACAATACTTTTAAAAATAATATAATTAATGAAAACAATTTCCACAAGTAATACACCTCAAAAGGTTTATATATATACACACATATATATGTATATTATTATTATTATATAAATATTATGTAAAATTTCCTTCAATATATAATACTTTAAATATTCATAAGATTTTTGATAAAATTCTGTTAAAAATAATTTGAAAAAATATATTATCGAATAATTATCGAAGATAAAAATAAATTTCTATTTTTTCACTGTACAGATTTTAATTATAAGTGCTGAGTATTTATTCAATAAAATATATTTTACAAATTCATTACTAAAACTAATATATAAATTTAACATTGAGTTTTTACTAAACAATTTTTTTAAGCATTAAAATAACATAACAATTAATTTTAGTGTATATAAAGTACATGTATTTATCTATTCCATTATTGACAATAATTAATACGTTGATAATTTAATAATTACCCTGAAATAATATGATTTTTTATTTTTAAATATTTCCATTGCTTCACTTAGCTTTAGAAATACTTTTTTTAATGAATAAATTTCATTTAAATCATTGAGAAAGAAAATTATAGTTACTTGCCATATTAAAAACTTAATAAGATTAATAGAAATATATTTTTATAATATAATTTTAAAAAATACACGATTAAAACATTAAAATTTTTTGTAGATTATATAATGATAATAAAACAATTTCATTTTTTATTAACTGCTTAAACTATTTTTACTAATGATAATACATACTAAAATTATTGTTTAAAAAAATATAATTTTATTTTAAGATATTTTTATGAATACACTATTAATAAAAATATAGTAGATAAACTTAAAAGAATAAAGTTCATAAATATAAAAACACATCAACATTATTTAATATTTAGGTTCTATTTGAGCTTTAAATTTTGTTTGACAGATCATTAAAATTTCCTGCTCAATTTTGGGGAGAAATTGCTAAGGAATTCTATTGGGAAACGCATACAACTGAAGAAAAATTTTTTTCTTACAACTTTGACTTGAATGAAGGTGATATTTATATCAAATGGATGGAAGGAGCATCGACAAATCTAAGCTTTAATTTACTCGATAAAAATGTCAAAAATGGAAAAGGAGATCAAGTAGCCTTCTATTGGTAAAAAATATTTTTATTATTTTTATTTACATAATTAATAAATTTTGAATATAATTATAGTTAACTTTGATACATAAATTTATATTAAAATTTCTACAAATTATATTTGGAAAAGTTAAGCATTAATAACAATATAATATACCATTTAACTATTACATTTTTTTTCATAAAATACTTTTGCTTACTATACAATTCGTACTATTAAACAATATTTGTCATGAATTTCTGAATTTTTAATGTTTATTAAAATAAGCAAATTAATTCAAATTCAAAAAAAAAATTTAAATACATTTTATCGTTTTTTACATGTATTGTTATTTTTAATAATCAATTTAATTACTTCGTTATAATCATAATAAAATTAGATAGAAAAGTAAAGTTTTTCATATAATTACCATTCGCTTACACTAGTCTCAAATTGTTTCTTATTAATAAAAAATTTTTATATTTAAAAGAGTTTATTATAATAAAATATAAAAAAAGTTATTCCTAATAATTTTTTTTATTATCATAATGTTTATAATTAAAGTTATTAAAAAAAAGAACAATAATTGCAAATGTAGTTGAAAAAAAAATAAAAAAGTTTATAATAATAATAATTTCTCATAAAATCTTTAAAAAAGATAAACATTTGTTTAAATTATAATTTTTTATTATTAATATTTTTTATTGGTATATTTTTTAATATATTTAATAAATTAATTATAATTTATAACTTATTTTTAACATATTAATTTTTACCATTAAAATATTTCAATTTATATTTATACTTTAATATAAAAAATATATGAAATATTGTGAATTAGTACATTAGATTTAATGTAATAGGAAACGATTAATATTTTGTATGATTCTTATCAATGGTTTTCTTATAATTTATTTAATTGTTATCGACTTACTATTGATTTCGACAGACCATAATAATAATTGAAATACATTATATTTAGAATAATTTTTTTAAATTCCTCTATTATCAGCATGTAAATAAGAGTGTATATCACTATCTAAAATTTTAACACATCAAATGTATAGTTGTTTCATTTAATATTTATGAATATTTGTTGAATTTTACATGAACATAAAGGAAAATCGCTTCTTTTATTTTTCCATCTAAGGTATGTTCAGATGTATGACTCAATGTAGAGTGAATTGTAAGTTAATGGAACAATATCATGCAATGAATATAAAAATAATAGAAAACTCAAAAAATATCTATATATCAATATTATTTATCTTTTCTTTAAATTTTATTACATTAAACATAATATTCTACAACATATTTTTTAAATATAATATCTTTAGCATTAATAAATATAGTAAAATTTAAATATATATAAAATCAAGTAATGACAAATTTGTGAAAAATATATTTTTTTCTAAGAAATTAAAAATTATTAAATCCTATTAAATTTTATAAAGCATTTTAAATATGTATATTTTTTTCATTAAAAAAATGATTATTATGTTATATAAATCAATTATATAGAATTAATAAAATATTTATCATTATAAAACGTCAAATTACATAATTCTTTAAATAAATAGTACGATTGTTTATATATTTAGTAATCTTAATAATCCGTACTGTAGATATTGTAAATATTAATTTTCGTATATATAGATGTATTTAGAATTTCATAACAAATAATAACAAAAATTTTTTCCAAATTATTAATTAATGTTATATATATTCCAATTAAATTGAAATTAATTACAACATATATTGATATATTTCTTCGAAAATATATCATTTATTAAAGCAATTCATTATCATATACAATTTTTATACATATTTTCCATTATATATACAACTGTTGAATAAAATTTTTATTTCTAATTAAAAATTTAATTCAATCCAATACATATAGATAAAGTACGTGAAACAAATTGATGTTAAAATTTAAATAAAATAAAAATGTTTTTTTACGAAAAATTATATAAACTATTAGTTTGATGAAATAATTCTTATTTATTCATAAACAAAAGATCTGAATTTGTAAATATTTAAAAATTATTTAAAAATATATTTGTTTTATAATATAGCATTGTCAATTAATTATTTAATAAAAATATAGGGAAACTACGATTGATTAAATTTTTTCTGTAAATTCTTTATTATTTTTAATACCTTTTGAATGGAACAGTAATTAATATTTGAAATTTTTTATTTTATAAAATATTATACAATAATTTTTTTTATTCAGAAAATATATTTTTGAAATATTTTTTAACATATTATATATAAATAAATTAAGTGCATATGCTTTCTCAAATGTTAAAGGATTTTTCACATGATACATTGATTAAAAAATTTCAAATATATACATATATATATATATATATTTAATATTAATAATAATATAATAATTATAAGACCTAAAATATTACTATAAATACATAAACTTTAATATTGAAAATGTTTTATGTATTTTTTATACATTTTTTAACATATGACAAATTAATGATTTCAAAGCTTGCAACAATTGCTTATCTCTCGAATAATTTTTACAATCTCATTAAAATTATATTTTGTAAATATTCGAAATTATTCAAATGGTTTTAAAAGATATTTATACTTTTTCTTATTGGTATTAATCTATTTGACCTTTTGAAATATATATACCTATATATATATATATATATATATTTATATATATAAATGACAAATATTCATAAATTTAAAAAATTGATTTATACATACATAATGTATAACTACAAAATTTTTACGAAAAAAATATATTGATATAGTTGAGAAAAAGTTTCAATGAGCTTAGTTCACTTTGATTGTGTTTATAGCATATAATTTAATTTAGAGCCTTTGACCGACGATGTTCATTGTAAATTTAAATATTCTCGAGTCTTAAAGAAAATCATAGTAGACGCAAGTCACTAATATACTCGTCCGTAATTTTGACACAAATTTCAGTTAATTAAAAAATTTAAATAATTTTTTTCAAAAAAGATTGTAATTGTGGTATAAAATCTAAATTTCAAATGTTTTATTATTGAAAATAAAAGTCAATTAAAAGATAATTATTAAATCATTAATTTTTTAAACAAGAAGTTCATAATATTCAATTTGAACATATATAATGAAATAATGTATTTGATCACTATTTAATATTATTTAATAAATATTAAATGTATGCATTTTCAAAATTAAAATTAAAATTAAAGAATATTTGATTAATTATAAAAAAAAAAAAAAAATTTTTTTTTTATTACAACACTGTATTATTATAAAATTATTTAATTATTGCAATGATTACATATCTATATGAAATATTGAGGAAATTTCATTGATAAATTTTTAATGTAGAAAACGATATAATTTCTTCTATTATATGCTGATTAAGTTTGCGTCATATTTTATTTTTTTCACCAAATACGTAATATGATATCAAAAATTTAAATAAAAATGTAAAAATTTAAACATAGATTTATTTAATTTACGTCACATTTATTTATTTTTCTTGTATATTCAAAACAATGCAAAGTATATCACTAAAAATATATTTCCTACAAAATATTGTCTATATATTACATATTGATAATCTCATAAGATGATATACAAATTTAGCAGCGAAACTTCTTTAAATTTAATCTATATTTTACATACATATAAATATATAACGAGTATGAAATCAATTTTAATACAATTATTGTAATTTCATAATTGGGTAATAATTTTAGTGAAACTAAAAATTTTAATTTTTTTAGTAAATATTTTTTTCTCATTTTGATGTTGAAACAAATTAAATTAAATTGTACAGTAAAAAATTAAAAAATACGTCAATATTATAAAAAGGTGTAAAGTCTATTACATATTAAATTAATTTATAAGTACAACTTAAATTAGTAAACTTTCATATACAAATCAAATAGCATAGATAGATATTAGTATTTCATATTATTTATATTTATTATACATCCTTTCATAGTTTTTACTAAATTAAAATTTTTAATAATTATAATTTATTATTTATTTTATTAAGTAATACAAAACCAAAATTGATAATAACTAATTAATTTAAATAGATCCGTTCAATTGAAAATAGTTCATTGTTAGCTCATTAATAATATAAACTTCAAAAATAATATAAACTAAAGTATTTTTATTTTCTACATAACATTTATATTGTAGAAATACCGAATAGTAAAAAAAACATTGAATCACATATTAAAAATCAATAACTTGATTTAATACAATTTACTGAATTACTTCAAAAAAATAATTAATAGTAAATATTTAGGGACTTTTTAAAACATAAATGACAATTATTTTTAAACCTATACATTTTAATAATTAAATATCAGATACAAGCATATAAAAAATTTAAACATCTTCTGTCTGAACATCTTTAATTTTAGAAAATGGCTTTGAACAAACTGCGTTTAAACGAATAAACAGTCATATTTTCACGTATAAATATTTTAAATTAAAACTCATTTACTCACTTCAATCGGAGCGTAAAGTTAATTCTTGAGTGAATGAAAACTTTTCATATTAAAAGTTATTCATATTTACGAACGATATAAAGAAAAACACCCTGGTGTCTTTCGTTAAATAAAAAACTTAAATATTTATAAATAATCGTTTTTTTTATCTCTGACTTACGTGAAATTGTTTGAAACGAAGCACTAATGGTCTTTAAAATTATCTGCTAAGATTGAAATATCAATCGTGAAATGCGATTGGCTTATCTTGTGTTGGTTCCGCGACATTTTTATAAAATTCATGTGACGCGTGGTATACCACGTGGGATTAACTCAATAGTTCCTCTAACTTAGATTGAATATTTTAGTGGTTTACAACATTGTTTCGTGTGTTGTTTCCAACAATACAAGCAAATCAATTCCTCCGTCTCACACTGATGCTATTTTTCTTATTTTTATACAGCTTTATCGGCAATAACGCTTTTTTACTTCCTTTCTTGCAGTGATATCATAGTATGACCAAAATTTTTTTTTTTTACAATTATGTTAAATTATCATTGTACAATAAAACAATAGTGATGCATCATTATTAAATAAATATCACTGGTGCTTACAGTTTCCAGTAATATTTGCAATTCACGATGATGTTTTTAATGTCTACTGCAAGAAATCCACGGTTGTTAACGAATTATTATTCATAAAATTTAAATCGATCTGTTGAATTTCATAAATCAATAAATCAATTACTTTTCAAAATATATTAATAGTTTTGTTTTGTAATACACATTCACAGGTGATAGCAAAAAATAAGAAATAATTTTTATTTAGAAATACCAAAAAGTTATTTATACAATATGAACATTAAAAATCGCATTTTTTATAATACATAATATACGTTTGTTACAACTTTACAAAAATTAAAAACGAAAGTGTAACTAAATTCAGTACTTTTATATATTAACATTAAATAAAATACAGATAAATCAAATAAATATTTTATTTTATAAAATTTAAATACAAATTATTTTGAATAATGAGAAAAAAACAAAAAATTAAAAATAATATAAATATTTAAAAATACAATATATGAGTTGTCTGATTATGTTAATATTGGTTTTACATTTAAATATTTCATTACTTTTTTATAATTTTTTTTATAAATTTCCACAGTTTCATTTAAAAATAAAAAATTTTAAGTAATTCCGTATTTATTGTTCCTATTGGTGTAATGTAGAATATTAAAAATTAATATAATTAGGAAATTAAATATAATATTATTATCATTATTAATGTATTAAAAAATTGTAATATTTTTGAGGTCGTATTTTATTCGATATTAAAAATGAAATAATTAATTAGCAAAAACATTAATCTCACGTTTATATATTCATTTCTGTTGTATATAATAGTGACACTATTTCGTATTATAATTTTAACTAGAACATAATTAAAAAAATTAGATTATTCAATTAATAATATTACTAAAATGTAGGTAATGTTTAATAATTTTATATATTCTTATAATGAAATTCATGGCAATACTATTTTCCTGTAAAGTATTGATTTTTAAAACATTCAAGAAATATTTTATATTTTTTGTGTTACGCTATTATATTTGTAAATTTATTTTATTTAAAGTATTAATTCTAATTAAAAAAAAATAAATTTGAATCACGAATTGAAAAAAAAAATCTTTAGAAAGGATATATGCTCAAAAATATCTTATTAGCAGAAATGATAATAAAAATTATTATTTCATTTTAATCAATTAATCAATAATTCATTAAGTAAATAAAATTTTTATTATTTTAACAAAAACTTATTTTTATTCATGCTTATCTTAACATTGATACAAATAGATGAAATAATTGTTTGAAGATTACAAAGACTCACGCTTACTAGTTGCTCTGCTTACAATATAACTAACTGTTAATTAATCAACTAACGGTAATATTTTTTTTGCAAACTAAAGAGAACTAAATCGTATGTCAATAAAAGATGAACATCTAAATGTGATTTAATATCAGAAGATTAAGAAACGAATGATAAAGCTATTTAAATACACTCTTATATATTTTAGAATATAGAATATCATGATATTATAGATTTCTAATTGCATTGTAGGTAAAAAATAGCTTGTCTGGCGAATCGGGGATATAAACAGTCATGAAGTACTTTAATAAATGTTAATGAAACTCTAAATTGAAATAAACAAAAATTTTGTCATTTTTTTTAAATATTATTGTAGAACTTACTAAAGACAGACGTCATAAACACATTTAATACTAACAAATATTATTTATTTATAAACATTTATAAAGAATGCATTTTATAATTTATAATCCTCTTATTAAATTTACGCTTTATTTAATGAAATATTTATAAATATAAATAGATGTATTTATATTTTACTTTATAAATTTTAAAGCGCTATAAAAATGAGAAATTACTTTACAATAACATTTTATCGATTTTATCCAAATTTGTGAATATTGACTCATAAATATATGTTAAAGTAAGCAGTTTGATTTTATATAAATTATTATTTCAATTCGTAATATTTATTTTAAATTAAATAAATGATAAATTTATTTGTATTCCAAATTTTTAATATGTTAAAAATGTAACATTATATATATTATATATATAAAATACTAAGTATTTTCATTTTATGGGATAGTGCAACATTGAAGTTAATATATAATATATGTAACTAATAAATCTGCATAATCAGGTTTAATGAAATTTTAAAAAATATAATCTTTATTTCGATAAGATGATTGATAACTAAACTAATATAAGATTAAATGATATACGAGGCAGAAAATTATATTTGAAATTTTAACGAAAATATTGATTATATTAAAATAATTGAAGGATAGTAAGTAAAGTTTATTTCGTAAATATCATGTAATGTGAATATAATAAGAAGTTATCCAATAGTTAAAACAAGTAATATGTGAATATATGTAAAATTTCAATATATAATATACCTACAATATATCGTAAAAAATTATTTGATAAAAGAAATGATAGTCCGATATAAAATATAGTTGAATTATAAAATATATATTAATATAAAATAAACTTAAAATAGTGTAATTTGAATAAAGATATTTTATTTATTATACCATAAATAGTAGCTGTCTAAATTTATTTTGACCACTCAATATTTAAACTAATTTTTCCTTCACTTTTTGACTCACTTTATATTTTATAACATTTCACTAATATATTTTATTTAATTATACAATTATTTTTATCTAATTTACCCAAGCTAACCAGAACATTCATATAAACATGTTAAAACTTAATAACAAGATAGACCATTATATGTATATGATTAGAATTAAATATATAATAAAATAATATTGAAGAAAAAAATTTCAATGACTAATATTTTCTGTTTAAAAAATTTAAATCTTGTTCATAATAAGTACCTTCCAAAAGTTTAAAATTGCTTATTCATAGGGCGTAATTGTAAATCTTAAGTAAAAAATACTATTTTATTTTCAAAGATAATATTAGCTTTGATTGCTTTGATAAGTTTTTAAATTTGTAAATATATAAGCAATATAATTTACCTAATATTATATTTCAAACTCAACATAAATACTCATTAAATATTAAAATTAATAAAATTAATGCCACATACATATTTTTTTTAAATTTTGGTGTTTATTTTACCAGTGATGGATTAAATATAAAATATGGTAATAAATTTTAGACCTACAATGATGCTAGTCTTGTTTATTTATGATTTTATTCATGCACCTTAAATAGATTAATTGAAACAACACTAGGAAAACGAGGAAACGAAAGTGAAAAATAGTTTTCACATTCCACTGTTTTAGTATAATAAAAAGATTGAGTTCGTCTATGAACGAACCGGTGAAAAAATTAAATTAAATTGTCAATCGAGGAAGAAAAATAATGCACCGCATTAAGAAAAAAGTAAAGGTAATATTTTCTTCCCTTAAGGCCACGATAGTCCACGCTAACTACATTTCCTCATGGAATATTACATTAAGGGAGCGTCTTTAAAGAATTCATTGTTGTATAAGCCTCGCTATGGACTTTATATATTTCAACATTTTTTATACTTGATGCACTTTAGTAATGAAAAGATAATTTTGTAAAATTTCAATTTCTAACAAAATATTTTTCACATAATAATTATTTAGAATTTGGAGTTAAATAGAAATCAATTTACAATAATTTATGAAATAATAAATAAATAATAACAAGAATTAGTTTAAAATAAAATTAAGAATTAATTTTATTGCATTTATAATTGCAAATTTAAATTAATACATTGCAATGTACCCTATAATTTAATTACAAGCACAGTATGACGACATAACAAATAACTGTCTATAGTTATTTTTTTTAAATGTCTATGACAATTTTCAATATTTACTTAAAATAACTTTTTCTTTTTTTACAGTAAAAAATTTTTAAAAACATCTTTGTTTAAAAAAAACTATATTCATGGTGTCGTGATCTAATTTAAATATTCTATTTTAATATTTTAAAACTATAATTATGTACTTTATCGAAAGATGATAAAAGATAGATCGAAATGAAAATAATAAAAAGCTTAATAAACAAAAAAAATGTTAGTTATCGCATATGTGAAGGTGATAAAAATGGTCATTCAATCTGATTTTTCCATTTACTCATATTTAGCTCACATAAATTGCTAGGCACATGCTAATTATTAGCACATGTATTTTACATGCAATCTTTTTTGTGATCGATTCAACATCTCAAGTTCATTGTCACACGCTTTTTTATTCTTTATTGTGCTTTATAAATTAATAGAAACGTAGTAACTTTTTAATTTAAAACTCTTGCTCTTGATATACATTTTATAACATGAAATTTCCGGCTAGAGTAAATTCAACTAGACCCCATTAATCTGTTGTTAAATTTAAATAACAAATTTAGGCTGATTGTGATCTTAAGTTAATTTTATCCATTTATAAAAAATATAGGTATACTATGTATTTTAATTGTATTTAATTATATGTAATATAATTATTAAGTAATAATATATTGAGTGCATATACGTAATATAAAATACATGATAAATAGTTAGGGGTTTATAATACAAAAGATTGCAGTAAAATAATGAATGTCGTAAATAGCAAGTGAATAATTTTATTTATTTTAATGTATTATTCTCTTGCAAGAGAATGTGTAAAAAATCTATTTAGCTTTATTAAGCTTTCTTATGACAAAAATAAGCCTGTACTTTGTGAATGTGAATCAGGCACGTCTTTGAGAATCCACTTTACAATGCTTTCAAGCATTATTGTAAAGATAGAGAACTTCTAAATATAATCCAACCCAAAGAACTAAAAGCCGTGTTTGAATTTCGTTTTCTTAGGGAAGGAAATGATCCGGACGACTACTCGCGACTCACATATCGCAAACTCCTGGAGGAGGTTTGCCGATTCGCCAATGTCCTCAAGTCAAAGGGCATCCAAAAGGGCGATAGAGTCGCCATTTACATGCCCATGATCCTAGAACTGCCTATTGCAATGCTCGCCTGTACAAGAATTGGTGCTGTCCACAGTGTGGTAGTGAGTATCATAAGCATGACAATATAATTGAGTTGATCTTATGGATCTTTGTTAATATTAATCCAGCCTAGAGCTTTACAAATTTCGAGTAGATTTAAAAATAATTGGCGATAAACCGAAGTAGATGAATGGTTTTTCCAAAATCATACCCTTTTATGTAATTTTTTAATTTGGCTAATAAATTAAGAATCTGTGCTGTTTCATCAACTCAATTCCAAATTTATATATTTACTTAAATTCATTTTTTTTAAGATCATTTATATTTAGAATATTGAAGAAATCAATTATTTATTCATAAATTATACAAAGCTGTAAAAGTTTTATTTAAAATTCATTCTAATCGTTGATAATTTAATATTAAATACAAAAAGACACTATAAAATTTATTATTAAAATTGGTAAAATTTTACATTAATAATAACATAAAATAAGTTCACCCTTCAGAATTTAAGAATCCATTATTAAGATTTGATTAAAAACTGCTTAATACTAAAAATAATAAAATTATTATTAATTTAATATACATCATGATAAAAAAGTAATAATAATATAGAAAATTCAAGTTTTATGTCATATATATCTTTCAATATTCTACATTTAATAAAATTCTATAGATATAAAGTAAATCCTATACTCTCACTTATCAAGGATTAAAAATTAAATTTTTTTTATAAAAACTCCCTCAAATACTTATAAGGATTCTTCCAAGAATATTACCTAATAAAATAGTTTCTTTAGTAAAAATACAAAAACATTTAATTATAACAAAATTGATGAATTTGCAAAAAATATTTTAATTGTGATTTTATTGTTTATACTTAAATTATTAAAATTAATATTATCAAATAATGTTTATAATTTAATAATAATATTTTTTTATTAAACAATTATTTAAAACTTTAACTTTACTTATGTAATATTTATAGTATAAATGAACAGATTTTTATTATTCAATCTTTTATAATATATATATTATTACATGAAATATAGTTAATGTTAAAATCATTTGATTTTTTTATATCGATGATACTGTATATAAAGTAATGTTGGTTGAAATGGTATAAAACTACATATAGCGCGTAGATAAATACTGAGTCCAGTCAGACAACACTAACTATAGATATAAGTCTCATATTATCAAGAAATTATATGTTTATATAACATTATCAACATTTTTATCATCAACACTTACATAAAACTGTATGTTAGATTAAAAAATATTTTTCTTTTATATAAATATCAATAATTTAGCAAATGTAAAAAATAGAACGTATTCTACTGATATTTCTTCAGACAGTAATAATTTTGTTAAAAATATATTCTTCTTACCCTAAATTTTTAATGATTATTAATACTATGCATGCATACATTTGTTTTTTATACATATGTATATATTTGTATTATTTTACAAAAATTCCCATAAATCTAGCTCTATGAAAAATGGATTTAATATTTGTTTGCATTATTTTTACAAACTATTTTTTAGTATAACATTAACACAATTTAGTATTAATAAATTTATTTTAAAGTAGAGAAAAATTTGTCTACCATCAAATAAATTTAAAATAAATAAAGTTATCAGTAAAATTAGTTTTCATTTTAAATCTATTTTCCTTGCTATATCATTAAATTTAAGTTTTTTCGAAAGCTTCAGAAATTAATAAAAACTAGTCAATAACTATTAAAAAGGAAACTACATGTATGTTATTATATCAGAAGCTAATTAAAATGACTTGATTTGGACGATAAATTTGTTATTCAATTCAATATAATAAATATTAAATTTACTTTTACATGGTCTGTTCTCAAAGTATCAAGTTTTTTTTTAATTTGACGACTATTAGTCGTAGCGATTTGAGAGGGTTCTTAAAATGCAGAAGAAAGCTTTTCCCATTTGTTCCTTTTTTTTTATTTTTTCGACAATTTAAAAAGGTAGGATTTTATTTCGCGCGAAGGGTGTTTTTCAATTTTTTGATACGATGTGCTGAAGTGATTAGTGGAAAAATGTTACGCGAGAATGTTTCGTTTAAAGATTCTAAAAAAAAGAAGCCAATTACCTTTTCTTATGAAATATGATTTATTGGTGGACGTAGAAATAGTTTGAAACAAAAATTTTAAATTGTTCACAATAATTTCCTCCTGCATCAATGCATTTACGAAGACGAGTTTTCCAACTCTCAAAAGTAGTCTCAATCTACTCGGCTTTGATATTTACGCAAACTTTTCGCATTTATAAATTTTTTGCACTACATTGTGCACCATAGATTACGTTAAATTCAGTTTTTACGCGATTGCTCTAATTTTTAATCAATGGTCTGAATTTAAAATTTTTATCACGCGGCGGGTATTCCAAGCGATTAGAGAACTTTTCGGACGTCTAGATCGAAACTCGTCGATGATCTATTCCAGATTCTCTTTAAAAGCTCTGTGTCATTTTCCACATTGCGATTTTGACATACAATTATCTTTATAAGCCTCTTTTAACATTTTAAATGTTTTCGCACTATTTTTTTAAGTTACAAACAAACTTTTATCACGTAATGCTGTTCCACTAGTCGCTTCAGCGCGCTGTGTTAAAAAATTGAAAAACACCCTTCGTGTGAAGTGAAGTCGTGCCGAATTTAATTATCAAAAAAACAAAACAAAAAAAGAAATAAATGGAAAAATATTTTTTCTACATTTTAAGACCCTCCTAAATCGCTGCAACCAAAAAATTTTCCAAATGAAAAAAAAACTCGATACTTTGTGGACAGAACATGTATAAGAATATTCATACAATTTTGAACATTTGTGTTTAATTTAATTTAAATATTTATACTGAATTTATTTGAAGTTTATTTTATGTATTTGTATTTTAATATTCTAAGTCTGTTGAAAATTATTTTATATCTAAATTTAAAAATACTTTTTCTAAAATAAAAAGTCAATA
This sequence comes from Eupristina koningsbergeri, assembly GCA_018907245.1. Classification (NCBI taxonomy): domain Eukaryota; kingdom Metazoa; phylum Arthropoda; class Insecta; order Hymenoptera; family Agaonidae; genus Eupristina; species Eupristina koningsbergeri. The sequence continues at coordinate 953,661 of JACCHV010000024.1, read as the reverse complement.
GAGTAATATAACAATAATTTTAAATATTCAAACCTTTAAAACTGCAAATTTAGTTTATCAATTGTTACTGTTTTTATAAAAAAACAAACCTATTAAAAATATATATAAAATCGTATACGATAAAAATTCCAAATACCTAATTAATTAACTGTACATGTTTTAGTAAGATTAGAAAATTATTGAATATTATAAATTAGAATGTATGAATTTATTTAGTTTTTAAAATGTAAAAATAGTATTAAATGTTTACATTAAAGAAAAAATATTTAATATTACCCAAATAATGTACAGTTTGCTGGTTACTCGGCGGATTCGTTGGCCGAGCGCATGTTAGACTCCAAAGCAAAGATGTTGATTACGGCTGACGGGGTTTGGCGTGGAGAGAAACTTCTTTTGCTAAAAATTATCTGTGATGATGCCTTAGAGAAGGTAAAAAATCACGGGCATGAAGTTGAGAGTTGTGTGGTTGTATCGCATCTCAGGCGACTAACTTCTCCAAAAGGCAAAAATGATGCAAGTTCGTATGTTTTTATTTTTGACACTGTATTCGTAATTACTCTTTGTATTTTAAAATATAAATTAGAAATCAGACATATAATGTATAATCAATTAAATATATAATCATAATAGTCGGTAAAAGAACTTTTTTTTTATGCAATATTTTTAATGCTCTTGTTCATTGTTGTGTTTCTTTTGCAATATCATATGACAGTCATTATTTCCAAATAAACATAATATCTATAATTGATAAGGTTATCACAAATTTGTATCCGTTTGGTTTTAATAATTTGTGCATAGAAATTTATACATTTTCTTGAAAGTTTCTACCGGATGCTCTTATGCTTAAACCAGTGCAATAAAATTTTACTAGAATTAAATGATTTCTTACCATTTTATCATTATAATAATAGTTTTTAAATTCCATACAGATAAAACTATTTAAATTCTTTAAAACTTATCTTTAGTATATGATTGAAAACATAAATTTTTTCTATCATTCATTAAAGTGTAATTAAAAAAATTTCAGTTATACCAACAAACGATTGAAATTCACAACAACTCGACAAAAATTTTAAATAATATTATATCTTAGAGCCAAACAGAGTTCAAGTACTCAATTAAGGTTATTGAATCCTTGTATTTATTGCTTTTCTCATTATAGGCCGCACAAGTGGTGCCATAAATGGCAATTCAGATAAAGATCGTCCCCAGGTGCCTTGGAACGACGACCGCGACTCCTGGTGGCACGACGAAATGGAGGACGCCGAGGCGAGTTGTTACCCGGTCTGGGTTTCTGCAGAGGATCCGTTATTTATTTTATACACGAGGTAAATTTTCTATGCGTTTAGTTATACCCACTGATACAATATTGAGTTTATTTAACTACAAATAACTTAATGAAATAATCTTTGAATTTATTATTTAAATGCAAACTATGCAAATTATTATTTTATAATTTAAATAATAAATTATTGTCAGTCATTTTATTTTTATTGATTTTGTTTCCAATCATGAATAAAATTAAATGAAAAAATTATGAATAATATTTGTATTTAGAGGTGTAAAATTTGATTATAGGTAACTTCCATATTTGTTTATTAAAATATATATTGGGTCTAATAAAGTATGTATTTAGAGACGTTTTTGAAAAATAAGTTTTATTAAAGAAAATGTTTTCCAGTGGTTCAACGGGAAAACCAAAGGGTGTATTACATACGACTGCGGGATATTTGATATATGCAGCTACAACTTTTAAATATGTGTTTGACTATCAACCTGGTGATGTTTATTGGTGTACTGCCGATATCGGATGGATAACTGGACATACTTATGTTGTTTACGGACCTTTGGCAAATGGTGCAACTTCCGTTTTGGTAATTACTTTCTGGTATTCGCTATGATCATCACAACAATTGTTTCATTCAAGCAATAATTTTTACTAATTTATCTGCAATTTGTCTGCTGAAATAATTAGCCTTTCATATATTAATCTCAATAATAATGTTTGCTATTTTTTTAAACAACCTTTTTTTATTTTTAATTTAAGTTAACTGATAATGATTTTCATATAAATTTTACCCTTATTTAAAAATTATTTTGCAGTTTGAAGGAACACCGTTTTATCCAGTGAATGATAGATACTGGACAGTAGTAGATAAATATAAAGTGAATCAGTTTTACACAGCACCAACAGCAATTCGTTCTCTTATGAAATTTGGCGACGGTCTTGTTAAAAAACATGATTTAAATACTCTCAAGGTATTGAAAAAAAAAAAATGAAAATATTAATTTTACATAACACCAACTGTGCTTTAATTCGATTAATCAAATAGCAAATGTAATTTTTAACCAAACCTAAACACCTATGAATTTGATGATATAATTTTTTACTCACTCCTTAAAGAATTAGAATATATTTGGTTCCTTTCAACTTTTTATAGTAGACTTGTTTTTTAATTTATAATTTAAATAAGATTTTCTGCAAATTACGAGTGTTCCCATTTAAAAGTTTGCCTAAGGTCAAAAAAAAGAACAATTTAATTTTTTTTTTGTAATTTATTTTTTACATTTTATAAAACTTCCGATTTTTTATTGCTTTTCGGTGAATAACATCAGGTTCTTGGGTCGGTTGGTGAACCTATAAACTCGGAGGCCTGGCTCTGGTTCTACAACCTGGTGGGACATGGCAAGTGTAGTATAGCCGACACCTTCTGGCAAACTGAAACTGGCGGACATGTTATAACTGGTTTGCCCGGTGCCACACCTATGAAACCCGGATCAGCGGTAACATTATATTTATAATTCAGGTGTATTCATTTATCGGTGGTATACATTAAATGGTATGGTTCAATTCATTTTTTTAATTCTACTTGGATTTTCTGATTAAGGATTACAATCAAATTTAATTTCAAACAATAATTAATACTATGAAGTTAACATGCTAATAAATGTGACAAAGAATTGGAACGAGTGTTTAAAAATGATTGCATACATTTAAAGTTCGGCAATAAATCAAATCATTATATATCAGAGTATCATACGTACAGGGTGTAAAAAGGAGAGGTCTTTGAAAATTACATGATTGATTTGTTTTATAGAGTTATCCATTTTTCGGGGTGCAGCCAGAACTTTTAGACGAGGATGGCCACATAATTGAAGGGGAGGGTGAGGGTTATCTTGTGTTTCGGAGACCTTGGCCTGGTATGATGAGAACACTCTATGGCAATCACGAACGTTTTCAAAGTACTTATTTTGATAGATTTCATGGATTCTACTGTACCGGTGACGGTACGTTTTATTTTATTATCTACTATTATTCCTATTAAATGACCTGGATACTCCAATAATAAATATATAAGACGTTTATCTTTATATTTAAAAAGGAAAAAATAATTTCATATTTATTTAATGCTATCCAAATAAAATTATTGTTATAGTATTTTTTAAAAATAAATTTAATCTCACTATACTCGGTATTTAATTGTTCTATTTTCAAAATTTAATCCATGTGATATTCTTTTCACAAATTTTGCATTCACAAATCTTGAAAATAAAATTCTTATTTCGTTTCATTTTTATCAGTCGAACAAATAGTTATTGTTGTTGCTATTGTTGTTGTCGTTGCTGTTATTTTTATTATTATTTTTTTCAAATATTTTGCATACAATATTTTAGAAAAAATTTAAAGATATTTAAAATAGTTATTAAAATATAATAAAAATATAATTGGTTTGAAATTTTAATTTTTTAATTCACTATTTTAGGGAAATAAAAAAATTAAAACTTTTATATTACTATTTTTTATGTTAAATATTTTATTAATATACAAAAATCTACAATATGATAAATTATATTTTAAACAATACCACTTTTTCACAACAGTATATTCATTCGTAGTTATTCTGATAAAAAAATCTATCGCTACAAGTATATTTATTTATAAATTAAAAATCAATTACCTTTATTTCGTTACCAATTCACGAAACTTTTCACCAGCATATACAGCTTCTTTTCCCAATTCTTCTTCGATTCTCAAAATTTGATTGTATTTTGTGACTCTTCCTGTTCGACAAGGAGCACCAACTTTAAATTGTCCACATGAAGTTCCGACCGCAAAGTCGGCGATAAAAGTATCTTCGGTCTCACCTTGGCCTAGAATAATCTCAAAATATTCATATGTTCTGTTCTGCTGAATGTTCCCTTGAGATTTAAGTAAAATAAAGTTTTAATATTTTACTTTTAATAATTTACTGACTCTTTTATTAAAAATATTCTTTTTATATTTTTGTGGTTTTAAAACTATTCGCATTATTGAAATAATTCTGAAGTAGTAAGCTTGGCTAATACAAATTTAATACTCGGCTTACTTTCACACAATAACTTAAAAATATAATATATTTCAAATTAGTTGAAAGCTATAAAACCTGAGATTATTTACATGTTATTTATTTATTACATTTATATGTTAAAATTTAATATTTTTTTTTTTTTTTTTAAAACGAATATTCTCACAATTTGTTTTAATTATAATTAAATTAATGACAGATGTATATTGGATTATTTAAATGTTAATAGTATTGAACTATATAATTAATTATTATTGAAACAGTTCTTTTATTTAAATTAAGATAGCTCCTAGACACCGAATTTTAGATTAACACGTGAATAATAATATTTACATGGAAACGTACATAAACATAATTTATCAATCTTTCAATAGAATACTGTACAAGTACTGGCAAATATACTATTAAATCTCATGAATACATTATTCCATAATTTTTCTGTTAATAAAAACTTAGTTTAACAATAACTGTATTTAAAAAAAATTCCAAAGAAGCATTAAAAAAATTAAATCATAAACATAAAACCTCAAGGATACTTGGTGTTATCGGTATTTCTAGAAATCTTGTACAATAGACATTGCTATGAAGCAACCGTAGCGTATTATTGATTTTAAATGTCAGCGTAATGATGCAAGTTGATGTTATGGAAATGTACAATTTTATTCGTACGAAACAGTTTTTGTCGATACGAAAAATAGGCCAGAAGTAAAAAAAAAAAAAAAATACGTAACCTGCACTAACTACACAGCTCCACCCGACACGCCTCGCATGTTTAAAGCAATCCAATGCCTCTGTAACAGTTCCAATATGAGTTAGTCTCAAATTGAAACTATTTGCCGACTGTTTTTCTATCGCCTCGTTCAGCCTCTCAGGATTCGTAAGGACGAGTTGATCCCCGACTATTTGCACATTTGGCGCTGCGGTCAACAGGGCAGTCCAACTTTCAAAATCATCTCCGCAGAAAGGGTCTTCAATTGAAGTCAAAGTCGGAAATTCGGAAAAGAGTTCGTTATATTTTTCTAGGAGGGCCTCGGGGGTTAAATAGTTATCGGGATTGGTATCTTCTCCAGCTTTGAATTCGAGATCATACTTGCCTGCAATGTCGAGAAATCAATATATATCGTGCCCTATGCATTTTTCACTGTGAACTTAGTTTATGTGGGATATGTGTTTATTATACGTCTGTAACACCGTGCAAAAACAATAAATATGGATGCTACAAAGTCTCCCTTTCGCGTTTTGAAAGACACGCCGACTGAATACACATTAAAAAACTACGAATGCTTTACTATGATGGTAGAACATGCCATGTTGTTTCGCTCGATGTAAATGCACCGTAAAATATAAATTTATTTTCCCATCGAAACGATATTAGAAAAAAAGACCAATAAAAATAAAAATAAAATGAAAGGATGAACTGAGGTATTTATTTTAGATTGATAATAATTAGCAGATACGTGCTCACCTTCCTTGCAAAAACTCGAGGCTCCAATATCTATCGCAATCTTAACTTTACCGTCATAGCCCTTATGTTTTATAGCCTCATCTATCATTGTAATTGCTTCGTTATTATCCTCAAATGCTGGAGAAAAACTGCCATCTTCTAACACTGGCAATGGAAGTTTGGCTTCCTGGAGCTCGGCAATTCGGGCTTCGATCTCTTGGTAGATTTCCGTACCCATTTTCATAGCTTCTGCGAAACTTGTAGCACCTGTTGACATAGTTTACACGTACAATCTTTGTTAAAATTTAATTTCCAACATGAGTGTATTTTTGGATTTTTACTTTTTTCTTTGTTACTTAACTCAACTAATTCTTTAAAAGTTAAAATAACCAATACATCTTTTATTATAAAATAACTACTAATACTTTTCTTTGTTATTTATTTTAATTTTACGTATAAATATACATTTTATAATAGCACGAGTACCAAAAAAAATTATCGAATTTAAATTTTTGAAAAAAATAACTTAGCATAAACAGTCATTTTATTTCTATAAGTAGTTTTAAAATAATTTATAATTTATATAAATTAATCGAAAATTTTTTAAATTACAAATATTTGTTTGTATAAAAAATGTTAAATATTTTAATTAAATATTAAGTATTGATACGTACATTTGTATGTATGTATATTAATAATTATTACTAACAATTCATTTTTTTTTAAACAAGTACTAAAATTTCAGTAAATAAATTTTAAATCTAAATAAGCATTTTTATATCCAATTGATGTCAATAAATAATAATTATTGTAATATAGTATATATTTTCAAAAATGCTCGTTCGTAAAGATTTGTTAAGTATTAAACGTTAGTTATTTGTAATGTAATAAATAATATTTTTAATTTTGAAATTTGAAATTTTGTTGAAATGTAATGGCTCAATTACAGTGCATACCAGTCGGCATAATAAGAAATGTTTCATAGATTAAATTGTTTCCAGCCATTCGACCTCCACTAATAATCTTGAAAACTGGCACAGGCAAATGAACTTTCTCATTACCACATAGAAATGCGATGTACCTAATATATAAAGTTCATTTTAATTATTGGATTGATTTTATTCGAGCAATTCAAATTATTTGGAAACGATATTACTTTGAGGAAACCTCAGTTGCCTTAAAATTATAAATAGTTGTGCAGTAATTAAAATCTACTTAAGTATATTGTTTAATAACGACTAAAATTCTTTTTTCACATACGAAGTACTATGACTAAAAATTAAATTAAATAGATTTGACTTATAATGGAATATATTTTCGATAAATACTCGGTAACCCTGTAACCTGTACAAAGGTAATCCTCTTTTGGCTGCGGATGCCTTGCAACATGCCATGGAAATCCCGAGTATGGCATTCGCTCCGAGCTTTGACTTGTCCGGAGATCCGTCCAAATTTTTCATGAACAAATCAATTTCACGTTGCTGGTTCACCTCCAACTTAGCCTTAATTAGTTCAGGTGCAATTCGGTTATTGATCGTTTCTACAACTGTTTACCCAAAGTAACTTCAGTCTCTTCGTAAGAAATATGAATTTTACGCAAAATTAAAATTAATTGATAACGAGAAATATTTTTTAATTTTATCTCTCATTTATACACATAAGGTATTATTATTAAAGAAAAATTAATATTTTTTTTTGAGAAATAATACTCCATTCCTTATATTTCACATGTATGTAGATATAAGTATCTGCATACTAATATAGCAATACAGTAAGAATAGTTTATCTCATTTTCACATTATTATTAAATTATTAAAAAATTAAATTATACATTTAATTGTATACTTGATTAAAATTATTTCTATAAAATTAAAATATCGATAAAGTTTACAAAAAATTTGTTAAAATATTTTCAGAAAATCAATAATAATAAAGGGTGTTATTAACAAATACGATAGTACTTCGAGGAAATGAAGGGAAAATCCTACCTTTGAGTACCGTCCGGCCTTTGTACGTATCCTCTTTACCATCCCGTATCTCTTTAGCTTCATTTTCATTTGGAAAAATCACACTCGGTACACTCGTTCGCAGCAAACCAACGTCCGTTATTAAATCCACTTCAATCGTCGGATCGCCTCGTTCGTCAAATATCTGACGCGCTTTTATCTTACGTATCGGCATACTGCACTTCGGTTATATTTACAATTTTGATCAAAAAATTAATTATGTTTGCCAATTAAAATTTTTTCATTTTTAATTAATCTATTTTTAGGTTACGGAAATTTTGTTTTGAATGCTTGAATTTTGAAAGTTTCGAGCGTCTGAAGTAGGCGAATTTTATTTCTTCTTACAAATGAATTCACAATACTCAAATTTTTCAAAAATACGTAAAAACAAATATTGTTGTGTTATATTAATTGAACAATGTTGCATTTCTCTATTAATAACCTATATAGCAGAAAATTAATTCAATAGTTATATATTTATTTTTTTTCTAATCAATGATTTATTTAAAAATGTGTATAGTTATATATTTAATAGTTATACTTAAAAGTTTCTATATATTAAACAAATTAAAAGTAAAACGTGTATTCATGAATTTCAAAAAATTTCTGTTATTAAAAAAATTAAATTAAATGTTTATTTATAAAATATTACGAGGTACAAATATTTTTTAAAAATTTAATACATATATATATAACTTGTATAAAATAAAAAAAAAAATTAATTTATAATGAAATTATTATTTAGCAAACTATTGGGTACGGTAACTAATAGTTATAACATAATTAAACATAATTCATAATATTATGTCAGTGCTTATTATCAAAATAATGAAAAATTACAAATAGAAAAAACAGTCAATATAAATTTATACACAAGACTCGTTTAATAATCTTGATATCATGTTTTTAAATTTCCTTTATTAATTAAGAAAATATGTCACAGTTTAAAATAAATGAAATAAGTCTTTGTTTGCAAATATTTTTATATTAGTATAAGAATTTTTCAAATTATTATAAATTGAAACCACCCAATGATTTACTTATAATTTATACATTAAACATAATTGATTGATTTACATAAGAACTCACAATTTTTTCACGAAAAACATAATTGAAATAAATATGGTAGGAAAATATTTTTTATTTATAAAATCCGAAATATGATTTTTATGCTATCCAGATAATGAAATTTACAAATGGTAAGGCTTATGAACTTCTAAATTAATCAGGAACAATATTCGTAATGCATACACTGTATAATATATAAATACAGGATATTATATGCGCAGACGCAGTTAGATGATGTTAACAAAATAAAGTCTTTATTAAAATTAAATTTATGTGCAATTAATATACAATTTTGCAAGAGAATTGAGATTTTATTTGATTTTCCAATATTAATATTGACTAGTCGACACGTAATTAAATACATTCACATACACACGCGCGCGCACACACACATTCATACATACATACACACGCGCGCGGGTACAAACACCCCACAAGTCAGCTTACACACCATTCATTCTTACCTCCTTCTTCTTAATGGTTAGTTGAAAGATTCATTTGGTTTTCTTTTGGAGTTTTAATTTTCTTATAATACTTTAGGATAATCCCTCGACCATATCTCCATGCTGTTATTCTTTTCTTAATTTTTACGTCTTGCTTCGTGCACCTTACCGCATATAATGAACCGATCTACAGTGGTTTTCACTTTATATCTTTTGTTTGTACCACATCAAAGTGACTTTTGCATTATATATATAATGATAATATATAAGTTACATTAGTGTAGGGTCTCTTGAGTTTAAAAAAAAGCCTTAGTCTGGTAACTTGAAAAAATTGATCGGTGTTGAAGTATTGATGTTTCCCTCCGGTAAAATTCTCAGGTCGGTGACACTTAACTGTCACGACTCCAGACTGTAAAAGCCAAGCCTTGCAGTAAATTTTTATAATATTGATACGAATTTTGAATTTTTATAAAACATTATATTACTCTTAATTAAAGGAACTATCACTTTTTCCGCACATTAATACGATGTATTTGATAAAAATGAAGGTAAAATCTCATTTTACTTTATTAAACTTAAATTTGCGCTTCTTTCGGATGATTATAATATCTTTTTGATAAAATATTATTATTTTTAATTAGTGTTTATATAGTAATCGTAAAATGTACCTTTTTTTATCGGTTCTCTTTCATAAAATCACTTGATTAAAAGAAAGAAACTATAATTGATTAAAATTAAAAAAGTGTGTATTTTCCAATAAAAAAGCCTAAACTTCTAACTTAATGATAGAAAAACAGTAGTTTAGTCAGTGAAAATATCAAATTGATCGTGCAAATAAATCGATTGTTACGATTAGGTGCCCGACGAGATAAGGATGGGTATTTGTGGGTGACAGGTCGTATTGATGACATGCTCAACGTCTCGGGTCACTTGATGTCAACCGCCGAAGTTGAAAGTGTACTTGCGGAGCACTCCTCGGTCGCCGAGGCTGCGGTGGTCAGTATGCCACATCCTGTCAAAGGTCAATGTCTCTACTGCTTTGTCACGCCCAACGAGGGCAAGCCATTCGACAAGAAACTCCAAGACGAGCTCAAGAAGAAAGGTAAGTTTAATTGCTTTTATCCCCAATAGGTGATTGGCTTCTGGTGGATTGTTATCTCTGTTTACAAAAAGATTTTATTTACATTGTGCGACTGTGGATATAGAACTCACAAGTGGGTCTCTGTTTAAACCCGATTAAAATTGTATTGCTTGATAAGCGATGTAATTTTAATGGATACAGTTGTGGCGAAAATAATGACTATGAAAATATTCAATATGTTTCATTAGTTCGTGAGAGGATCGGGCCCTTCGCCCAACCGGACGTAATTCAACATGCTCCAGGCCTTCCGAAAACGCGCTCTGGGAAAATAATGCGACGGATACTTCGGAAAATTGCCGTCGGTGACAAGAATGTTGGGGACGTTTCAACACTGGCCGACGAAGGTGTTGTCGAGCTTCTTCTGTCTCTCAGGCCACAGTAATTATGAGAGCCAACAAGAAAACGAAAAAAACTCGAATAGATGTAATTGTTCGATAGCCGTGAAAAACAATAACGATAAAAGTAAGACAGGAAAAACATAATTTACTTAAAAAACACAATCATAGTGATCAAACATGAATGATGATCCAATTTTATTAACATGAAGGCAAAACAATGTAAACGTAATATAAAAATACTCTTTAATCGAATCGATCAGATTCAAAGAAAGATAGAATTATAAAAAGAGCACATTTTATAAAAGTGTTTATAACACCTAAACAAAATGAAGATAAAATATTGGTATTGTAATCTAAACTTCGACTAATTGCCAATTAGTTTTAAGTGATGTTTAACATCCCTTCATAAAATTTATCGAAGAGTGTCGGTCAAATCGTCAGTTGAACTGGTAAAATGTAGACAAATATACCATTGCTGTTGAATTTTGTCATTTTAGAATACCGGGAACAAAGATATTAACAAAGTGGGTCATGAAAATTACAGATCAGTAGAGTATTATGCTTATTTTGAAAATAATGAAAAAAGAAAAAAGAAAAATAGTTTAATGCGATAAGAAACAACATCAATGTTTTCTGTCGCGTAGATTGTACACTTTTTTGCTTATGTACGAATTAATATAATGTGTGTAGTGATAAAAAATTATATTAAGGCGCTAATTAAAAGAAAAAGAGGGTTTAACTGCCGCATTAATGCGTACAATGAAAGTATGAAAAAATGTAACTGTTGAAGTTGCAGAACTTTAAAAAACAATAAAAGAAATATTAATTAAATATAATTAAAACCGCTATTGACCAGCGAAAATACTATATTTCTTATTTTAAAAAACTCTTTAAAGTTCTAATACATAAATTATAAATACGTAAATTATTATTCTTTCACTTTTTTAAAAATAACAAATTATTCTAGTATTCTTTTTTTTAGAATACTGTTCATTAAATGATTTTCCGATTGAGTACAATTTATCAATGTATTTATCGACACTTTTTCTTTTATGCTGATTTGTTTGTTAAAATTATTATAAATATACATTATTAAATGATGGAAACTTAATTTTTTTAGAATGAAAAAAATGATGATTATTGAATTAATTATAAAATTTTCTAATATCATAGGCCATTTACACCATGATCTCAAAACATATTTAAACGGATAAAACTGATACTCGATATTTCTATATTTTCTGTGTTTTTTTTATCAATTATTATTACACTTTTTAATTTTTATAATCTTGGCTAGATAAAAAACGAAAAAAAATAAATGCTGTTAGAGGAGTCTTCCGAGATAATACATACCTCTGAAAAACTACTTTCGAAAAATTTAAGCTAGTAAAAAGATACAACACTACTTCGTCGACTGCTTCGAAATATCTTACTATAAAATTAATTTTTTTAACAATATTCAACTTTTTTATAAGCAAAAACATCTTAAAGTTATAAGAAATATATGGAATACATATATCTTTCATTTTTTAAAAAAATATTTACGTTTATATATATTTATTTAAATTTCATTAAATATATATATATATATATATATATATATATTATATGTATATATATATATATTGTTTAACTAATGAAATTTAATTTAGAATATTGATAAAATAAATTATTGTTTACAAGATATTTCATTGCGAAAAGAATATTATATATATGTATATATATCATTTTATTTGTTAAATAACATATTTCAATAAGCATCGATAAAGTAGAAAAGTATTGTAAGTTTTAAACAAAAATAAAAAATATAAAATAATATGTCCTCAGTACTTTTACGGAATTACTGCACGACTTTATATGTACCTCACCGCACAAAAAAGGCACATTATTAAAATGTTTAAGAAATAAATATGCAATATATAAAAAGAAAACATTTAATTATATGTAATTATCGAAATACCGATAAATTTGAAAGTGTATTTTTTAAATATTTTTATGTTCTATTTCATAACTTGAAAGATTCTAAAAAAATCTTGTATTTTTAGGAATCAGTTTCGTTATTAAATGAAATAATTTTTAAATGTATTTATTATATTTTGAAATTTATTCTTAAAATTCAAATAATATTCCAAAAAAATTCTGCAGTAAATTAGTTATATGTGATTGTTTTGCAAAATAAAAGAAAAAAGTTACTACTATAGAATTAAATATAAATACGAACTAATTTATAATGTCTTCAAACATTTATCTTTATTTCTATGTAATATTTTAGAGTATCAATTAGTTTATAGTGATAAATGACTTTTTTCTCATGTTAATATATATTACATGAAAAAATCGTAGATTTAATGTAAAATATATTTTTATAGAAATTATAAAATGCAATATTATCGAATGTGGAATATTATTTACATGTAATTAACTTAGAAGTTTTTTTTATCGATTAATTTCACTTGTGTTTTCTCGATGAGAAACATATTAAAATGTTAAAACAAAAAGATGTCGAAATCGAAAAAATTAAAGAAAGTAAATCTACTGGTTAGGTTTTTAGTTTATGCGCGCATACTTTGAGATACAGTTGAAATGTGTATTAAAAAAAAACATGTAGTAATGATATATAATGAGTAGTCATGATCCGCAATTATTTATTAAACAACATATATATATTATACATATTTAAATTGAGCACTGATTAAATTTTAAAAATTATCGATGCAAATGTGTTTTTCGGAATGAATATCCATTAAATGTTTACAGAAATAGATATTTAAAAAATATGGCAATAGTTAGCTAATATTAATAAACAGTTATACGTTATTATAATTATTTAAACTGTACGAAGATGAATATTTATAGAAATTATCTAATTTTGTAGTCGTTATATTTGTATGAGTAAAACATATATACAATTTAAAAGAGCTTCTTGTCTGCGTAAAAAAACTAAAGCAAAAACTGATACTGAAACTTTTATGTGCGAAAAATTTATTGTTTTTATCTATCATTTATGAAACATAAAAAAATGATTGAAAAAATCAATGTTGAGTCAAATTGATTAATGTTGACTGGAAGCTTGTTCTGAGCTGTAACGTATCAAATATACTTTTAAATTCTTAGTGCAGTAAAATGACACATTTTATTTATAATTCAACGCCTTAAATTAACTAGCAAAATTGTCAATGGAACATTGCAGTTCAATTATGATAAATGTGACGTTATTACTGAATTTTATTAAGATTTTCTGGTTAAAAAAAAAAAAAAATTGCTTCGGTGTTTTACTTGTAAAAATAAATGTAATAAAGAAAAGCGCAGGCGCAGTTTCAACAGAAAACACATCGTTCAGCGAGACACACGCGGGTGTGTATCGTGTAATTGTAATGTGCGTGAAGCTGATTGCCCTATATTTACGAGAGAATGAGCATAAACTGATGAAATTAATTAAAATTGCGGTAAAAATGTTAATGAGTATGTATGTTGAAAGGAATGTTGATAGTGTTGTATAGTATATAGCACGGAGTCTCCGCAGCCTCGAGACTACGTTACATACATATCATTCTATGCGGAACAAACTAATTCTAAGTGTGATGATCCATATATGTATATGTATATTATCATGTGTATATATAAATTATAAAATATATCTCTATATAAATATATATATTATATATAGATATATATATATACATGTGTATGCATACATGTATATAAAAGGAAATATACAAAAATTATATCTATTATATGAATGTATATATTCGTTAAGACATACATTTATTGTTCTGTTAAAATATTTATCTTTGTTTATCTGAACCTACCTTTGACGTAAAAATTATTTTAATAATGTTATATAAAAGAAGCTAAGCTGGTATTTTATCATTATTTCAGTCTTAAATGTATAAGGATATTCAGTTGTAAATAAATCTTTATAGATTTTTCAATTGCTGACAACTGAAAGCATTTATTCCTCATAGATAACTAAAAATATTAGGTTACCTGTTTTGTTTATAAATTGTCAAAATTTTTTAAATAAATTTTTGTAATAATATTTCATTTTTTTATAATAATTTCATCGTTTCTAAACACTCATATAATACAAATTAAATTGATATAATACTGATCATTTTAAATTTGAATTATGTTTCTTTCTTGATAAATAATAATTTATTTTTCTTAAAGGTCATAAATTGTTTGATAAATTTATATATGTTAATACGAAATAAAGTGCTTTAAAAACAATTTCTGTCTTCTAAATCATCCGGCATCTACTGGCAATACATTTTATCTGCAGTTGAATATATAAATTTAATTTTATCCTCCACTGGATGGTAATAATATTTTTAAAACTTATAACAAAATATTATTAAGAATTCATCCTTTATATATATAATTTTAATTATAAAAATTTTACAAAAAACATTTATATATTATCCGGAATTCATACATTTATCCGTTTATAATGATGTTGATTATTATTATTATTATTTAATCATGAAAAAAGTCACATCGAATAAGTTTTTAACATTTCACTAATTACAAATTTAAATAAATAACCGTTGATTAGGATAATATATTAAGGCAAATTTTTTGCATATTAAAAAAAAGACGCAAAAAATATTGATATGATAAAACGAAAGCTGTTCGGCATTCATGCAATTTTTGCATTAGGAAAAACACGAAAACGTTTAGAGACCGTCACCTTTTAAAATTGATGAATCATAGGGAGAGGGGGGGGGCTTTAATCACTCGATTAACTGCAGGTCTACTGGACTTTTACGGGAAAAAATGAAGACAGTGGGAATGATTTTGTCCTCGAGGAGATGATCGTGTACCTGGAGCGAAGGTGACGGATATTCAAACGAGGCGCGGGAGGGAGGCGCAGTGGCGCTTGGCTCACCGATGCCTATGTGCGCACGTATACGCAGCTATGTTGGCGGATTGGTGGGGGGCGAGGGGTAGGGTAGGGGACACCCAGTCAGCTGACTGCGCCTCGTGGTTGGTGGCTCAGTCGAAGAGTCGTCGGCACGGTTCGCGGACGTCGTCGTCACTGCCGCCGACAACATCCTCGGGGCAAGACCACTTGGCCAAGCGCCATCCGCGAATCCGGCCAAACACGTGTCGTCTCACCATGGCGGACCTCGACCTCTACTACGAAACGGTCCTCGAGCTCGTAAAAAAAGGTGGAAACGTAAGTGTGTCCACGACATTTTTACGCCTTTTTTACACAGTTTAAGCTTTTCGCGCATCATCTTTTTCGAAACAACGATTATCATTATTTGAACGAGCGAACGAATTGTGCGCGCGAATTTTCGTTCTGTGCTCAAATTGCCGATAAACATTCCTCGACTGTCAAACACACATGCAGATAGAGTGCTTGGTGTCAACCAATACCTAATTGATTAACAATGTTTATTTATGTATTTGGTTGTTGTTCGGTGCACATAGTTTACACAGTTTGGTAAATTCAAATCGTAACAATAATTAAATTAGTCGATTCCGACACGATAATAATTACATGGTATTTCGGCTCGTCAGCTTAGCATTCAATACTGCAGAATAAACTAAAGATGGTATTTTGCAAGATTTCGTAATGCACTATATAAAATAAATATATAAAATGATGTTTATTCTGGTTGAGCGTAGTTTCAAAAGTCGATGTAGGAAATAAATGAAACGTTATAATATCTTGAAGGTCAATTTCTAAAAAAAGACAGATGCTTTGAAGATTGCATTCTTGTACAGTACATTTTGAATCTAAATGCTATGTCGGGCACATAATTATATTCAAAAAAAAATTTTGCTATTTTTTTTTTTTTTACACTAATTCGATTATTTTTTTAATTATATTTTAAATCGTAATAAGTTCTCGTGGAAAAAATATTGAAAAACATTCCTTTGCAGGTTTATCAAAGTAGTAATTCATGTTTATGATAATTCTGTTATAAATACAAATTTTGTAATACCTTTTTTAGACAAGATAATGATATAATATCATTACTTTTAAACGCTTCCTCAAAATTCTACTATTATATGTGTTTAAAATCTATGTTTAATTTTGTATATATATGTACATAAAAAACTTTTCAAAATTTTTAAATTGAAAAAAACTTTGAATGATCTTTTCAAAAATTATTACATTAATAATTTTATTGCGAGTACACATGACTATAAGCAACATTAGTCACCCCTTTATCATTAATAAAAACGAATATTCTTTATTCAAAAAAATATTCATCTACCTGCATACAAATGTACTTTTCCAAATTTTCATTTTCAAACAGTCACCGAATTCATTTTTATTTTTCAGCAGTCATTGCTCATATTCGGTCTCATTGTATCATAAACTAAAGGAAATAACTCCGTTTTTCTCTCAACGTAACATCAAAATTCGGATATTTTCCCGAACCCTACAGTTAGTTTGTTTCTTTTTATAATTTACTAAAGGAAATCGATGAGATGAACAAACTCGTTACATCGATATTTATGTAAGAGCGTGGCCTTGACGGAAAAGTAACAGAACAGTCAGAGGTCGGATTATTATCGTGTACTAACGCGGGCTATCGATTTTTCCAAGTCTTTCTTCTATATTTTATATGTGTAACCATTTGCTTAGACTATATGTAATAGAAAAGCTACATTACAATTCGTAGAGGGCAAGGGACTTATGAAATTACGATAATTAATTGGTTGAATCTACTTTTTATTATACTTAATGAGAATAAGAAATTCAAATCCTGAGAGTGGATTTTACCAACCGAGTTTTACTCATCGAAATTATTTAAAATTAATTAATTCAAATTATTTACGTTTATTAACATTTTTTTTATTTATTTTTTACATTACTCATATGCAAAACACTAATACGTGATATTGACGAAATTATTTTTTTATAAATTTTTTTAAAGCCAAATGAAGTATTACTACAACAATAATTACAATTTAATAAATTATTTAAATTTTGCTACTCTAGATATCATATTTTTTATTATAATTATTAAAATAAAATTAGAAGTTGTAAATAATTATATTACTTCTGATAATTGTAAACACTTAGCTACTTCACCTAACACTCCAATTTTTTTTTTTTTATACATCCAAACATTTATTTTCTTTTTCAGTTTATTAAAATAATTTTCGATTGTAGAGTCAATTATTTACGCAAAGTTTGAATAAATCATTTATTTTTAAGGTCCATATAATTTTGAAAATAAGTTTTTTATTTTCGGTGTTTTACCAATTCCTTAATAATATTTACTCTTTCAAAATGTAAAGTGATTAAAAATAATCATCATCACGTGTATAAATAAATCTATTGTTATAATGCTTTTAATGTTAATAAATATATTCTAAAACTATATTGTATAAATTTATAACTGTATTTATTGAAGAATTTCCTAAATCTCTATAAATTTAGTGACTATTGTTTTAATTAAAAGTTCTTATAAATATTAATCTTAGTAGAAATTTAACACTGATGAAATAAATTAAATTTATTTTCCAGCTCATTAAAGAAAATATTTCAAAGCAAAAGACAATTTCAATCAAATCCTGTGATGTCGACCTTGTCACAGAGACAGATCAAATGGTTGAAAAACTTTTGATAGATGGAATTTCAGCAAAATTTCCAGATCACAAGTATGAATAAAATTAGAATTAAAAATAAGTTATATTCTTATTCGAATATTTCAGTGTATTAAAGTAAATAAAAATAAAAGCTGAAAAACAAAAAAGAAATCAACTCATTATTTATATATTCTTATATACAATATAATTGATTTAAATTAACTGTTTAAAAAAAAAACTATATAACAAAATTTATACATAAATACATAGGATGACTACCCAACTAAAGTCATTACGCGCAAATTAGTTTAATACATTAAATTATAGCTTATGTACATAATTGTCTATTAGTGGATATAATAGATATTCCGTTGAAAATTGCACTTTATAAAATAATAATTATGTTTTATTGAATTTTATTAATTGCATCCCACGTTTAAAATTCAATGTATACATTATATAGACAATTATTAAGGAATGTTTGTATAAAATGTAATATGATCTGATTAATTTTGATTCTAAAATAAAATAATAAAATTTTTAAAATTTAAATTAATATTCAATTAATAGTCCTTAAATTATTTATGATAATAAAATATCTGAATAAATAAATAAATAATTTTACAGCTAATATGTATATTTAAACATTAATGATTTGAAATTTAAACTGTAAATGGCAAATGATTAAAAATAGTAAAGTGTATTGTACATTGTATTTGCTCGGTTTTTTAATTATAAGAATTTAATGATAATTACATACGCATGAGCACAAAAAGTATAAAGTTCAAAAGTTTTATTTTATATTTTAGCATATTGATATAAATTTTTTTATTCCAATAAAATTTCTTTATATATTTACTATTTAAAAAAAATAATATATTAAACATACTAAAAAATTAACGCAATGAATTTGTAATAAAATATATAAATCGTGTTTAATTTTGGAACACTTGCATATTTAATCATAATTTAATGGAAAAATCCGCTAAAGACACTACTAATTCATTTTTTTAATTGAAGCAATAGTACTGCATCTGAATTGTATATTATAAATTAAAAATATTTTATTCTTTCGTTAAATGTAAAATGTATTTCTATAATAAACATTTTAGTTTTACTAAATATTTTAATTTTCTACTAACAGACACACGATATTTCTATATAAAAGATATCATTTCAAACTAAATATTCTGTTTAATAATTGTATCGGATATGTTAACAACCAATTTTTTTCTCCGTACTCGAGCCTGATTGACTTCTACTCTGAATTACAATTAAGGATAAACAGTGCAGTAAATTATCTTCAAGTATAAAGTATAATTAAGTATATATGTAAAAGTATAAGTATATTCTGTTAAATAATGTAATGACCGATTTGTAGATTCATCGGTGAAGAAAACACTGCTGAATCAAATCACCGAGTAGAATTGACAGACGCACCGACATGGATTATCGATCCGGTAGATGGTACCATGAACTTCGTACATGCAATGCCCCATACCTGCATATCAATTGCACTTTACATCAACAAGAAACCGGAAATCGGGATTGTCTATAATCCTGTACTCGAGCAATTCTTCTCAGCACGTCGAGGTCAAGGTGCCTTTTACAATGGAGCACAGATACACGTTTCCGGTGAAAAGGGTGACGTATATTGTTCAGAACTATATATAACTTTGATACAATACTGTTCATTGCATAAGCGTTGTAAAACATTGCACTACTTTATTGTATTAGTGAGTGGATTTTGTTCATTAAACCGTTTTGTTTCGTTTTTGGAATAAAGTTTATTGGATTGATTCACATTATCAACAAATTCATTTTTAAATTATTTTATGGGAGGATTTTCGATTAACGGATAACTGTAAATTAATTGAAATTAAAATATTTTCTGGTTGATTTGATTGTATTTAAATTATTTAGTGCATTTAAGTATATATATATATATATATATATATATTTAATTCATTACAGGTAGATTATATATTATTTGTTAAATATTTTACTTTTTTATAATCTTCATTTACATTATATTTTTTTGATATAAAATATTACATTATTTGTTATAAATTACTCTAATTAATTCATTGTATATTTGACAATACTGAAAATTATTTAAATTAAAGTTACTTTTTTTATTTTTATATTTAAATTGAAGTTTTTTTTCGTGTTTATTTTTTTTAAATTTATATCTAAATAAAATATACGAGTTTTCAAATATGAATAAGTATATTAAACGCTGAAATACATAAAACTTTAAAGATATACTATTGCGTATGTACATATATCATTGAATATCAGAGATTATCAAAGCGCAAATCGTCTTTTTTGTGTTCTCGACTGCAAAAAATGAGAAAGAGCACGTACAAGTTTTCCTTATCATCAACATTTGCTTTATATTATCCCTCGCACGATTTATAGATTAAAATCGGTTATTATGATCGCACGTTTTTTTCGGATAAAATAGATGTTGGAATTTTGTGGACAATTTTTTATAGGCATTGGGGTAATAAAAGCAATAACTAAAAAAAGATAATTTTAAAATAAGCAGTAACCAGAGATTTATTAATAAATAAAAATTTTTTTTATTTTGCACTTACGCAATTTAAACATGCTAGATTACGTTTCATGATTTTGGACAGAAAAATAGAAAAATAAAATCATGCAGCTGCATCAAAACTGCGCATTATAAAATAAAATAGTAAATGGATTTTAATATTAAAGAATAGTTTTGACTTATTTATTTTTATTTTTAATAATTCAACTACTTCTTAGAATAAACAGCTCTTGAATTTAAAGATTAAGTATTCTCCGAAGAATTATTGCTTTCGGTATATTTACATTTTTGACTGAATAAATTTTATACAAAATATATAATTAATTTATTACTAATACGATTTCAAAGTTCAAGGTTTAATTGATTTTCTACTTTTAGCTTCAAATTTCATGCATACACTTCTTTAGATATAATAGTCTTACATGTATATTAATTTACTCGTAGTTTCATATTCGTGAATGCGGAAGAATCACATTTAATGATATTGATTTTCTCTTTATGATACATATTATATATGCAAGTGGATGCGTGTATTTTGTAATTAAACGGTAAGTTGTAACTTTTATAAGACTAACTAAACATTATACTTTATTGATGTTGACTTGTGCATTAAATCAATAAAGTTGAAATCACACTGTAATTTTGGATACATTTGACATTCATGAATCTTGAATATCTTGGCAATCCTTGATTATTATCTGTTAATAAATAAATTTCAAATAATCGTAAATATTTTAAAAATTTAAAAAAAAAAATAATCGAGTTATTTCATTGGATAAACTAATACTTAAATACTTCCATAAATATTATTAAAAAAAAAAAATCTTTTCTACAATTAAAATGTTAACATATGTAATAAAAATGATAATGGCAGATTTACATAAGGCCTTGGTGATGATGGAGTTGGGAACCAGCAGAGACTCGCAGAAAATGAAAATTGTCATGGAAAATCTCAAAACAATGACACCTCTTGTACACGGGTAAGTTAAATTTATTAACATACTATTATTATAAATTAACTACTTTGATATTTTGTATAAAATAATATAATCTTAATTTAAATTCGTAGTATTTAATATAGGATTTCGAATTTTACAATTTTATAATAAACACAATAAATATTAATAACTAAGAAACAAATTTTAATTTAATCATTAATTGTAAATAAGAAAATATAATAATTTTTTCAAGCATAGTCGATGATTTATATTTCTTATGACTAAAAAGCATTTTCTCTGAATGATATTGAAAATTGAAGCTTAAAATATCCTGTTCGACTAGAAAAACAGAGAATTTCTACTTTTATTTGTAATTACTTTCCAATTACTTTGAAAGATATGAAAAAACCGACAGTCTTTAATAAACCAAAGAATAGGTTCTGATGGTGCTAGAGATAAAATAATACTATTGAATTCCTATTTTATTTGAACAAAAATGCGTAAACAAAAATATAAAACAATAATTCAGTACACTCACAATGCAGTTACTTAATTTTTAGTTATTGATTTTAATTTTTTATTTTTATATCATTAATATAAACTCTTTAAATCTAAATTTTATATTTAAGTAATTGACTTGATAATTAATTTCTATTGGCAATTTTTAAAAATTTTTTTATAAATTGTAATAATTATATTAATAACTAATAATATATTATACATATAAATTTTTTAAAATTTTATAAAAATGATCTTTTTTATAATTATTAAAAAATTATTTGTGGATTGTTAGAAAAATTTGACAATAAATATTCAAAATTTATGGTATTCAAAACTAAAATTAAAAAAAAAAAAATAAAAATATATATATATTTAGATACCTAGAAAATATTATATGTATGGTAGAAAATTATTCGTGCTTTTACTTTAATTCGTTTTAAACTAAAATATTCCTTCTAACTTCAATTGTTAAAAAGAAAAGTTTAAAAAACCTCGAAATTGTAATTGACGTAAAATTGTGGATTAGAATTGAATTTTCAATAAAATTATTATTAGTACGAGAGGGATAAAAACGTATGAGTTTTATGACAAGTTTAATTCAAAAAATGTATTACAAAGGGTATTTGAAGAACATGATAATAGACAGTACTTACTTTTTAACAAATTATTTGTCCATATGATTTTAAATCGGGCAATTCTTATCAAATGCATATAATTTTTTCCTTTTTTGTTATCTAAGTATCTTCAATTTAATCTCTGTAAAAAAAAAAAAAATAAATGCATGTTTATATCTAATTAAGATATATTGCATTGCCAAGCAAGACACAAGAATAAGTATTCCTTATTGCATTATAACAAAAGGGTGGAGATGATAAAGTTTAACACTCCTGCAAAATAGCTCCTGCTTAATAGCATCTCGCCTGCATCCTCGGTTTTTCTATTCTTTTCAAAAATTATATTTTCCATTTTCAGAACACGAGCTTTGGGTTCTTGTGCACTGAACATGTGTATGGTGGCAATGGGTGCTGCAGATCTTATGCATGAATTCAGCATCCACATATGGGACATTGCGGCCGGAGATCTCATTGTGAGAGAGGCAGGAGGAGTCTGTATTGATCCAGCTGGTAAGGAATTTAATTTTCATTTATATATTTTTATATTTGTATAAATAAAATTTTCCAATAAAATTTTCAATATATTTTTTATTAATTAAAATATTTCGGTAAACAGTGCGCCGGTAAACGTACCTGTTTAAGATCAGTTTACTTTTAGTGATAAATTAATGTTGAATGTATCTTTGCAAATAGTAAATAATAAAATTTTAATGCCAATGATATTTTGTCTACTAAAAGTAATAATGCCTTTTCGATAAAAGTAGTTTTATGTATCGTTCTTACTTATATTTTATATTCAGGTGGTGAATTAGATCCATTAAGCCGAAGAGTTTTATGCGCCTCTTCACCTGAACTCGCTCAACAAGTAACGAAGATTATCGTTCAGTATTATCCAGATAGAGATTAATTTGCAATAGCTACAAAGTAATACATCAAAAAACTGTAAAGCATTCCATTAAAATAATTCATTCGTAAAATGGAATGAACAAAATATTTTATTGTGAAAAATTGATGAGTAATTCATCAATTGTAAAATACATCGAGCATTTTATTGCTCTATAAAAAAAAAAAAAAAAAACTTAATGTCGATACTATTTAAGTGAAAATAAATTTATTTTTATGTGTAAGAATATAATTATAAATTATAATAAACTATGACAAAAAGCATTTCCATGTTGGAATTATTTCTTTAATTTTTTAATAAAAAAATCTGTTGATAAATTTATTCATAATTTTCAATTTTAAAAAGTATTATAAAAATATTCTTTTGATCAACATTATTTAGGCTTCATTTAATTCTTACTACTTGCATGGCTTTAATATAAACCTTACTTATCAAATAGCAGACTTGCAACTTTGAATAATAGAATATAAATAATATACGGTATTTCTTGTTGTTTTTCTTTAAATTTCAAACTTTATTTACCTGTGATAAATAATACGAATAAATAAGTGTTATTTTGCAAAACAATAATTTGCATTGAATAAATATAAAAATGTATTTGCTTTAAATGCTTATTAAAAATACTTATTAATCATAAAAGTTAATTAAAGAAATGAGTTTATCACTAATCTTTCGGAATAAAATATTGACAGATCCGTGAACAGATAACCGGGAATATGACGCGCGATTGATTTCATGAATGAAACATTCCATCCATCATATATTTCGAATTCTAGTTATAGATTTTTCTAAACGAAAGAAATGGAATTTCAAGTTATAAGAAAATAAAATTAAAGAATTTGTGAATATTTAAACACCAAGATGAAGAGTTTTATTTTTTTATTTGTATATACGTACGAGTAAAAACTACATGCTATGATAATTTAAGACTGAAATATTCAAATAAATATTTTTATATACAAACTAAAAAATATAATAAATTTAAAGAAGTTATTAGTAAACAAAACTTGCAATTTTATATATTTCTCTTAATTTTTTATTTCAAATTTCTTTTGACCTATAGTATCAGTATTTATATACATCTTTATTTAATCAGATATAAAATAAATATTAATTGATTTGATTATTTGCATAGCAATAATTTTGTATAATCTATGAATATCATGCTCCAATTTTTACGGATACCTTATCATTATCAAATTTACAACAAATTACTTTTATAAATTGCATTTATTCAATCAGTAAGAAATATTAATAATACTTAAAATGTTAATAAGGTTTCGTTCTGTCAATCTAACTTTTAAAATTTGGATGTAATGATAATTAAAGTAATATTTATGTTTTAAGCTCCAATGATATTTAATGTTTTCCAATATTTTTCGATTTTTAACAATAT
The DNA here is from genome assembly GCA_018907245.1 of Eupristina koningsbergeri. Taxonomy (NCBI): domain Eukaryota; kingdom Metazoa; phylum Arthropoda; class Insecta; order Hymenoptera; family Agaonidae; genus Eupristina; species Eupristina koningsbergeri. The sequence goes on along the minus strand of JACCHV010000024.1, from coordinate 928,411 downwards.
TTAACATTTCCACCCAATGTAGTTAATAGTATCATCAAACATTCATTATTTTATTTTTAAATATTTGCGCCCATTAATAAATTAAGTTAAATGGAAAATAACTGTGTTGGTAAGGTAAAAATATTTTTAAAAAATAATAATAATAATAATAATATAATAGAATTTCGTCGTTTCACGTGTACCTATTTTCTAATAGGACAGAATATTTAAATTCCAATTATAACCTTAAAATGAGTATGCATTATTCATTGTTAAGTGCAGCTTATATCAATCGTTAATCCATTTCGCCCCTTTGAGCTCAAAATAGCGAGTCTGATTTCTGTGAGAATTTTTCTTAAATGCGAAGTTAACTCCCTTACACAAAATGTTGGCAGTATAAAAGTCGCACACTCGTGCACAATTTATGATATCGGCGTAACGTTTTGGTTTTCTCCACGCCGATCGTGTATCGATCTATTTCGCAGTTTTAACGACAACGTTAAAAAAAAAAAGTGCAAAATAAAGCATCGCGGGTGTCGAGGGGAATCAGCGCAAATTCTCAGTGCGCATGCAATGCATATCGAGCGGCTTTTTATCTTTGAGGTTTCTTCGCGAGCGAACTTTTCGTCTGGGCGAGGACGCAATCGCGGGCCCATGTCGGTCGAGCATCCCATTCGATTGTTTCGCCCAGCAGACGGAGTTCGGAGCGGTGCAGCACCTCCCCACGTCTAGGCTGAACTGCAAGGTGCAGAGTGCAAAGTGCAAGGTGCAGATGGGACTGGGTAGTGCACGTGTTGAGTGCGCGCGCTCCTGACCTCTGGCTCTGCTCTCTACTTGTCCATGTATACGAGGCCCGCGACGGCGGCTCCATCCCTGTGGGTGTTTTCTTCGTGTCGTCGTTTCTGCTCTCGTCCTTCCTCCCTTCTTCCTCGGCCCTGCAAATTAACAGCGCACTTCACAAGGTGGCGGGAAGTGGACACGAAGCAAGAGGATGCTACTGTTTCACAGGAAGTGCGGCGATCGCGTGAGCCTTGTAAACAACCAGTGCACAGCTGTAAGAAACGTCTCCGAGTACAACTTTGGATTGGTATTTAGCGCCGAGCCACTCAAGGATGATCAGCTTTTTGAAGTTCGCATTGACAAGAAGGTGAATTGTGTCTCATTGACCTTTCCTATGTACCCAACAAATTATGACACCTTAATGCATTTTAATCTTGATGCAAAACAGCAATCACTACAACCTGTATGTCTACCTAGCCTAGGTTAATTTATCACTGAACGCTTCAGTTGTCAGTATTAAATTTAACTGAGATTTATTTTCTATTTTCATAATTGTCTATGTAATTTATCACTTTTTGATCCACTTTTATTTTTTGCATTGTAAAAATATTTTTATTGCAACATTCAATGACAATTTTCTTTTGGACAAGTTGAAATAATACCAAATATAATGCAGTGCATCAATGAATAATTACATTAATAAAAATTGTGCTACAACATTGGAATAAGTGCATATTTTCATGAGCATAATAGGTATAAACAAAAATATTTTGATTTTGTATTCATTCATAGGTTAGTGTTGTCATAAACTACATGTTTGTAAATATGAATCCATGTATGTATGTTTTTGAACAGTTATTTAAAATTTAATTATTATCATATATATAATATATTTCATATATTATAGATAATTTTATCTATTAAATAGCTGTTCAAAAATTAAAAATGATTCAAATTTTTATGTTAAATATTTAAATAAAAGAAAGATTTGTGTAGTTTTTATTTTAATTTAACTTGGTAATAAAAATTAAATAACTGTACTAAATATTTATTTTATGTTCTATTTAGATGATGATTTGGAGTGGAAGTATAGAAATTGGAGTTACTGCTTGTGATCCAGATAATACAAATTTACCAGCTTCAGCAACTAATTTAAGACATGGATCTTGGATTATGACAGGTTCAAGTATTGTGCACGATGGAGAACCTATTTTAGAATTATATGGAACAGACTTAAGTACATTAGATGAAGGAAATACTCTTGGAGTATGTCGGACATCAAAGGTTTCAAATTTAATTTAATTATAAAATTGATTTTCAAGTAATTTTTATATTCTCTAAATCATTTACCAAAGTTAAATCATTGTAGGGTGAACTTGTTTTTTACGTTAATGGATCACCTCAAGGTATAGCTGCCACCAGTGTACCATCTCGAGTTTTTGCTGTTATTAACATGTATGGAAATTGTATTCAAATAACAACTCTTCAGCCTTCGAGTGGCTTAATGACAAATCAAAGCAATGGTGAACTAATCAATAATGACATAGAAATTAATAATGATTACACGATGAATGAACCTTCCGGTTCTTCTAACACCAACTTAGTGGCTAATCTAAATGTTAATCATAATGTATTACCGAAAAATCCAAGTATAGCAGCAATAAGAGAAGATAGGTTAAAGTTTCATGAAAGAGTGGGATCTCTAGTTAAATTATCAAATAATGCTCGCACAGCAGAAAGACGAAGGCCTTTAGATGAATTTAATAATGGGGTTGTAATGACTCATAGGACTTTAAGGGATAATGAATTATTTGAGGTAGGTTTATCTATTAATTTGTTTATTTATTTATTTCAAAATAAAATTTAGTCACATCAATAAATTAGGTGTACTTGTCAGTCTATTTTAAAATTTATACATTGTTTTTTAATTAGCTTACACAAAATAAATTCAATGTTATTTATCTAATTTTTAATAAAATTTTTAACAAAACAGGAAGAATAATTTTTACTATTTATTTTTAGATTCGAATAGACAGACTAATAGATAAATGGTCTGGTAGTATTGAAATGGGTGTTACAACACACAGCCCAACTGCTTTAGAATTTCCATCAACTATGACAAATATGCGTTCTGGTACTACTATGATGTCTGGATGTGGTATTTTGACTTGTGGGAAAGGTACACAACGTGAATATGGCGAATTCAACTTAGATGAACTTCGAGTAAGTTAGTGTACATTAAATTATTAATTCATCTAATTTTTGCAATAATGCAAATCTATATTTTTTATGTTTTATTTATATAATCATTAAAAGATACTTTCTTATATTTTTTATTATCTGCTTTTTAAACTTTATTTATAATTACACTTAATTTATAATAATTTAATATAATAAATAAAACAAATGTTTATATATTAAGTTCAATGAATTGAAAGGAGTCATCTTACTATATTAATTATTCTTGAAACAAAATAAATACGAAAACTTTTTTATGATTTTAAAATTAGGTTCTTTAACACTTTCATGTAAGAATTCATGTACAAAGTATAATATTTTTTTATTATTATTTTGCATATAAATTATTGTATAATCATTTCAACTATAATTATTAATTAATCTTATTTGGTTCGTTAAATATCTATAAATTCCTATTAGCAATTTAAGGTTCCAAGTGTGCTTATAAGAACTGCAAACACTACTGAGTGTATTTCCCAGGGTTGCACAGTCATTATTTTGCCAACTTCATCTACATTTAGGTGATACGGCTAATTTTATATTTTATATGCGATAACTGTGATTCATTTCATATTAGCTCAATATAATTTATCAGCTGCTTTATCCATTTGACATTTAAAATTCCAGCATTTGCGTAGATTTTAGTTTATGTTCAACAACTGCATGTTTACAAAAATATAAAGTTTATTAGCTTTCCTTTTAAATATAAACTTATCAAATTTTTTCCGAATATAACATCTTTGATTTCAATTTATTCATACATTAAGTACGTTAAGACTCGGATGCAGTTGCTTATCAATTTTGACATCATTGAAAATAATGACTTGCTCAAAATAATCAATCACACAGCTATTTTAGGTAACATAATCCTATATATTTTTTTCAGACTTTCTGATTTACGTACAGATGACGATCTTCATTAATTCTGATTAGAATACTTCGTATTTATTTCTAATAATAAAAAAAATATTTTTTGTAAATATTTACTTTATACGCATGCTTTGATCCATCTGCATTTCAATTTTTTCAAAATTTAGGGATATTGACGTCAATTGCTAGTTACTATTTACTAGTAGAAAATTTTATACTTATACTTATAAAATTTTATTTTTTACTTTTTGAAGTAGTTTTTAGCGATAGATTTTGTTTATAAATAAAATCTGAAATATCGTAATGTTTTTTATTTTTAGAATAACTTTCTTTATTAATAAATCATCGATATTGCTCGTTTCATAATTATTAATATTCAGTTTTTTTTTAATTATTCAGTTCATTAATATTATTCCGCAATAAAATAAAACCTAATAAATGTAATATATATACATATATGTATACATATATAGCATCTATTTTAGTTTAAAATATAGTGAAAATAAAAAATTTTTAATAAATGATGAACATCTTATTTTAAGTTATTTTATGAATTCATAGAAATCTAAAATTACAAAATTCCACAGTATGAGATTATTATTTATATTTCATTTCAGGAAGGTGATAGAGTTGGTATGATGAGAAAAAGTAATGGAAATCTTCACTACTTTATAAATGGCCTTGATCAAGGTATTGCTGCTAAAGTTCCTAGTGGAATTTGGGGAGTTATAGATTTATATGGAATGACTGTAAAAGTTACGATCGTAGATCGTGATGAAAGAGAAGAACAAAATCTTATTACTAGAAGAAATACGTTACAGCTACAGGAAATTACTGGTTAGTTTATATTTTAATTTTATTTATTGTATTTTATGTTTATGTTATATTTTTAACATAAATAAAAATTAATTATTATTTAATGAAAAATGTTTTATGTATTTCTTTTTAAAATTTTAAAAAAAAATGAAAATTTATTACAGAGTCAAGTGAAATAGAAGAACCTTTAGATAGATTAATGTTTCATCCATGTTGTGGTACACGAGCAGATGTTATTAATAATGGGAGAACAGCACACAGACCAAAGTAATCATAATAAATCAATTTCGATTCAATTTTATTTTAATTTAGTGTATTGATTGATTATAGTTTCGATTGTATTGCATTAATTTTATTTTTTAGTGCTATAGATGATTTTAACAATGGTGTTGTTTTAACATCACGTCCTTTAAGACCAAATGAATTATTCGAAGTAAGACTAGATAAAATTGTTACAAAATGGGCAGGAACCATAGAAATTGGAGTTACTACTCATTCTCCTACAGAATTGGAATTTCCATTTACAATGACAAACGTTAGGTAAATAAATTTTAAATAGTTAAAAACTGTAATATTTTATGTTTTCAAATTAATCTACAAGGTCTGTATTTATACCAAATATTTTTATTAATAAATATAAATAGTATATATTGTCACGTATTCTACTACTTAAATCTCGCAGATACTTGAGATTCCGTTTAAAAATCATGTAATGAAAACCGGCGAATATTGATCGGGAGATATATTCTAATCTATGAGAAATGTAAGAAATTAATCAGAGTAGATAGAAATGATTCTGTGAGATACTGACAATTAAGAGTAAATATAACACATTAATTGAAATAAATGTAGCATTCATTAAAAATGATAATGTTGATAATTAGCAAAATGTTTTCATCAAGAAAATAAATTTGATCTAGTCGTTACTTTTTATCTATCTTCTTAGTTGTATATTCTGCTTCTATATTTAAATATTCACTACAATTTATTTATTTTATTTAGTTTATATAAGAAAATATCTCAGAAAATATCTTACAGTAAAAGCATAATTAATTATCGACTCTTAGAAAATTTACATTACTCATAATTTTAGAATAACCAATGCATTTATTTTTTAATACAACATTGAAAGAAAACAAAATAATTTAATTTAAACAAAATAATTTAATTTAAACAAAATACTTAAAACCTCAAATTTTAATGTGTTTTCTATATTTATTTATATTAATATTATCGATATTATCTGCTTTAAATACTAAATACCTAAATAATTAAAAAATAAATATATATAATTTTTATTATTTGTTATAAATAACTGTTTGAAATATACATATATATTTACATGTATTATGGCTAGTTTGAAAATTCACAATTAATAAAAATTATTACAAATTCTATTATTATATAAATTATCGAATATTATTCAGATTGATTATCTCATTATTATTATCATCAAATAACATATCACAATTGTGCATCCACTTCAGATATTTCAATTTTTTTTATTGTTTTTCTATTTTTTTTTTTTAATAATTCTACTTTTTTTATTTCTTTAAAGCTAAATTATTGTAAGACTTTCGTAAAATATCAATTATAAAAGACAAATTGATAATTCGTAATTTAACAAGAAAAAAAAAAATTTTTCTTATAGTCCATATAAATTAAAAATATTTTAAGTTAAGTTTAAAAAATGAAAAAACGTCAAAAAACAAATGTTTTTTTTTTTAATGAAATATTTTTTACTTATAAATTTGTGTATATTGTTGTTATTGCTAGATCAGGCACTTGGATGATGACGGACAACGGTGTTATGCATAATGGCACGACGATGATCGACCAATACGGCCAGAACCTGGACAGGCTACACGTAGGTGACCGGGTGGGAGTTATGCGTAAGGATAATTCAACGTTGCACTTTTACGTGAATGGTTCAGATCAAGGAGTTGCAGCTACGGGTATTCCTGAAAGAGTTTATGGTGTGATAGACCTTTATGGACAAGCCGCACAAGCAACAATTGTAGATAACTCGGACTTCTGCAGTCCAACCACAATTAATTCTAGTATCAGCAATACGACTTTATATTGGTATATACATAGATACGTGTATATTTTTGATTTATTTATTGAAAAAATAATTGCTATATATGTGCAATATTGTAAATCACAATGTAATAGTTGACAATGTTATATACAGAAAGTCAATACCCTCATAAATACATGATTTATCAGCAGTATATAAAATGTTCTGGTATTATAAAAGACAAGCATGTCATAATTTCATCGAATACGTGTTTTCCATTTCGTTAGGTGGACACAACTTATTGTTTATTAACAATTAAGTAAATATCACATATGCAGACAAATTTTAATTAACTTAAGTACTCATGCATTTTTATCATTATTTAAATGATGACTACAAATTTATTATAAATTTAAATCAAAATTATTCGATCAAGTTTAATATTGGGCTTAATATAATTTAATTAGTAAATGGATTCATTTATGAAGATACATAATAAAATATTTGTTAAAAAATGCTTTTTATGATAATTATACCTGTATAACTTTAAAATACATTATAAATTTTATGAAAAAACGTTCCTAATGTTGTAGTGATTTCATTGTTATTTACAAGGTTTTTATGTATTTGAATATTATTATACTTTAATATTCAACTTTACATAAATTAAAAAAAAATTCCAAGACTTAATAAGAATCGAATAAAACGTATATATTAATATTTGTATTTAAACACGATTCGATTTCCACGACGATTAAATACTAACAAATGAAATTTAAATTATTTTTTTTTCGTAAACGACAACCTCATAAAAAAGTCTTAATAATCGATAGCGATCTACGTTTCCATCATGTACATGGGAAAAATGCTCGCATTACAAACAATGGCTTAACAGCGTCACGTCCACGAGCTCTTGGCGAATTTAATGATGCTATTGTCGTTGCAAACCGAGCGTTACGCGATGGTGAAATGTTCGAGGTGTCCATTGACAAAATGGTCGATCGGTGGTCTGGTGCTATCGAAGCTGGTGTAACTGCTATTAGGTATAAATACCATCTTTTATTCTGATATTCAATAATAAAAATGATTTTTAATGCTAATTTTTGAGGTATTTCTTTAGAATGTACCGTTTCCATAAAATTGCTTTTTAATTATTATTCATAGATCTTTAACTTAAAATCTTATAATTCCTTCACGTTAATTATAAATTTATGTTATGCACATTTTACTGCAATATTGATATAAATTCATGTTAAGCTAGTAAGATAAAGTTCAAAAGCTAAATTTTATTTATTTTCCATTCATTTATTTTAAATTTGGGGAGATTAAAATAATTAAGAATGAAATAATTTATACAAAAAAAGAAACATTTGAGTTTAAATGAATAATTAAATTAATTATATTGCAGACCTGATGAACTTGAATTCCCTTCCACAATGACAGATATCGATCACGACACGTGGATGTTATCTGGCTCTACGGTAATGCGGGATGGAGTAGCACTTCGAGATAATTATTCTTGCGACCTAGATGAACTTGCTGAGGGTAATCGCATTGGTATGATGAGGCATACTGATTCTAGTCTGCATTATTATCTTGATGGAGTAGACCAAGGGCCAGCCTGTACTGGTTTGCCAATTCACGTTTATCCAGTTATAGATCTCTATGGTCAATGCGCACAAGTAAATATTTTTATCCGTTTACATTCAAAGTACACAACTACAATAAATAGTGTTTCATTGCTTAATTTTTTCTCATTTATCATTTTACATTAAAAACTAGGATAAAATTTATTTTATTTAAAATATAATCATTCTGTGACGCTAATTAAAATAGTTGTAGTGTACATACGTGTACATATATTTCATTTCAAAAGATAACTTACAATGTTTTGCTTTTAAATATTGATTTATAGTTATTACAGAGCATATATTAAAAAGTGAATACAATGCAATTTTCTCTCCAGGTAACTATAGTTATACCCGAGCGACGTGACACGATGCTTCAATTATACATACCTTCTGAAAACAGTACAACAAGCCAACAGACTGAGATAACTCACAAGTTTCATGAGTCTGTTGGCTTAAATATTCAACTGGATGCAAGTCGTACTGTAGCCACTCGATGTCGCGAATACAGCAATGCTGTGTTGCTGAGCAATGAAGCGCTTGAAAATAATGAAATTTTTGAAATTGGCATTCAGGAAGTGGCGAAAGAATGGAGTGGCTCACTTAGAATCGGTGTAGTCAGCAATGAAAATGGTAGCTGGCTTACGTCGATGAATCTTGTTCAAGGAATGACGTCTATACCTACAGATGCTTGGTATCTTACAGGTGCATATACAAATTGAACAATATTTTTTAAAAAGATCGTTAATTTAATATAAACAAGTTTTGTACTATTATATTAAATATAGGTAATCAGGTGCGTCATAAAACTCATTGTCTCTGTTGGAACTACTGTCCAAGTCTTGATTGGCTACGTGTAGGTGATAAAATTGGCTTAAAACGTACAAATGAGGGTAATCTTAAATTTTATGTAAATAGAGAAGATATGGGTGTAGCTGCATCTAATGTTCCTGAAATGTGTTACGCCGTTATTGAACTATTTGGAAGCACAGTAGCGGTATGCATTACGAGTTCCAAGCAACAGAATATAGCAACATCACCAAATGGTAGTTTAAGGTTGCAAGATTCGTTGGAGTTATTGTTAGATCCTGTAGCCTCTGGCGTTCGATGGTATAAATTTAAAACAATTTTTTTTTTGTAATTTCTTCTGATTAATTTTCCTTCTTCATTAAATAAATAAATAACACGTTATTCAAAAATTTATATTAATTTCAATTACACTATATTGCTTCTTTTATATACTTATTATACATATACCTTTTACATTTTATTTTACTTTCTTTTCTCCTTTTTTAAACAGTGTTTGTTTTATTCCTATTATCAACTACACTATTAAAGTATAAAAAATATGATTTATAAAGTCAAATAATATATAAAATTAATTTTTTAACGTTAAAGTTACATATATTAAAATTTTAATAACAAAATTTGAAGTAAAATATGCTATAATATTTAAAAAATTTATTTGAATAAAATTGATAATATAAATTAATAATGAAACATTATTTTTGTAGTGATAATGGTATGGATACATCTTTTGATACATGTGTCGAGGGAAAATTATTGAATGAACTCATTACACCAACTCAAACAACAATACCATGGATAGGAGAAATTGATTGGCCTTATGAATTTCACGAAAATCATGGTCGAAATGTCCAATTAGAAAAGAAGATTGTAGCAAAAAGAGTAGCAAGTTATAATCAGGGTAAATATGCATTTTTTAATTATATTTAAGTATTTAAAAGAAAAATAAGGCAATTTGATAGTTTAAAGGGCCATATGAGATACAGTAAAAATTCATAAATTTTATTTATAATTTATTATTGAAAATTATTTAATTACAATTTAAAACCTTCAAGTCTATTTTTTAATTTTAAATTTACATAAATATATTTTATAGGAATAGTTATGTCGAGTAAACCTTTAATAAAAAATAAGCTGTTACAAGTGAAAATTGAAAAAATAAATGAAAGATGGGTATCCGGAATGCTTTGTGGGGTTACTTGTTTATCTCCTGAAAAGATAATTTTCCCCGTTACAGCTCTTGGATTAAAAAAACATTCTTGGATAATATGTGGAGATTGGATATCACATAATGGATCAAAGGTCTAACAACTTTTTATTTCAAAATAAATTTGTTTGTTACAATCAAAAAAAGTTTTCTTTATATGAAATATTTATTATAAAAAAATCTATTATTGATAGTACATTAATAATTCTTTACAAAAATTACAGTAATTACAATAATAGAAGAGATTAATTAAAAATTTCATTGTATCAAATATTCGTAATTTAATTTAAATACTTTAATTTATAATTATAATATTTGAAAACTAAAGTTTTTTTTAATATTAAAATTTTATAGTTTGTATAAATGTAAGAACTGATATTCAATTTTCTGAACTAAAACAAAAAGTAATATAAGTATTTTAAATAAAATTCTATTTTGATTATTTCAGGTTCGATCATCTTATGGTACAAATCTTGAAAGGTTACACATAGGTTCAACAGTGGGTCTTTTGCTCGATGAAGAGTCACGATTACACTTATATATTGATGGCTTAGATCAAGGAATTGCAGCGTCGGATTTACCTGTCTACGTTTATGCAGTGATTGATCTTTATGGTCAATGTGAACAGATTTCTATAATTAATACTTGTAATGAAACAACGAACCTCTCACCTCTTATTAATGATAATGAAATGCTTAATGATACAAATAATGTAACTGCATCTGCGATGGAAAGATTATCTATTGAAACAGATGATGTTGAAAATTCGAGGGAAAAAGCAGACCTTGAATGTCATGAAAAAGAAACCAGTAATACTGTGCATATTGACGAAATGATAGATCAAATTCCAGAAATATCAGGGCAAGATAAAAGTGGAAGTAGTGAAACAAAACTAGAACCAGCAGCAGGCAGTTTAAGTACAACAGTAGCAAAAGATAATAATTTAGCTAGTAAAAATTCAATATCCAGCCATAAAGGTATAAGAAAATTTTTAGAATTAACCTTACATTTGTATAATAATTTCAATAAACATGTTTATTTTTATCACCAATTGTATATATTTAATTTTATTTTTAAATTACTATATATTATGCTTATTACACAATAATGCATAATTTTTATACGATTTTAGACCATAATATGTTTTAATATTTATATTCAGAAAATTTTTTATTCTTTAATTGCTTTAATAATGAATATTTCTGAAAAGTTGTATTTTAAATTGTTTTTATAAATTGATCAGTCATTAATTAATTTTTTTGTTTGGAAAATTATTTATGAATAATTTCTTAATTTAATAGAATCAAAACAAATAGTAACATTAGAAAACTGTCCTGAGCTCTGCTCTGATGCTGTATTGAATTCAGAGAGCTCAAATGTCAATAAGTCTGATAACAATGCATACAATGATAAGGACTCAATAGTTACTCCACCTATGCATAATAATGATATTGCAGCATCAGAAGACACTTATGATTTAATACGGGAAGGAAGTAGTCAAGATTCTAGTGTTACACTTAACAACAATGAAACTTGTTCAAATGTGGAATTAAATAATGCAACAAACATTAGTATTAAAAATGAATCGGTTATTAATTCAACAAATATGAGTAATTTAAACACTGCCATAAACTCAGCTAATGCTAATAATGCAATAAATGAAAGCATCGCTTCGAATAGTTCGCAAAATAATAATAATAATAATAATAATACACAAATGACTACAAGTTCAAATGTTCGAGGTTGGAATTCTAATCAATATGCTCCAACTGCACCTCAAGAACTTGTATTAAATCTTCACAGGCATTCATTGGTAAATTAAAAGATACTTTAACTTTACTTCACATTATATTTGTGTAATATTTTTTTTAATTAAATTAATATTTAATTAATAACTTTGAGAAAAAAATTTATATATAAAATATTTAATATTCTTGCACCACATTCAATCCAATATAATTTAAATGTACAAAATATAGCATAATAAAACGTATTTTAATTTAGCTAGTCTGTATTGAGTGGTGAATTACTATTTAATCATTTTTTTGGAATATTATAAATTTTAATTATAAAAGTGAGAAAAACTAAATTAAGTTTATTATATTATTATTCTTTAGCAAGGAACTCAGGTACTGAATAACTGTTTCTCCAATATACTTAGCACTACTCAGACAATATCAATGTATGCATCGATGCCGTCCACACCACTCATTACTAATAATTTAATAACTCCTTCTAAAAAATGCGAGTATCTTAAAGCTTGCACAAGGCTAAAAAAGTCGCTTGTATTGCCAGATGAATTTTTCTCTCTTGATGAAATATTGTGCTATTGTAGTTCTTGCTTCAAACTTGACGGAAATTCAGTTATTTGTAAAAAGGGAGAACCTCTAGCAGAATTTGTGATGCCAGTGGGTTGGGTGAGATTTCCATTAAAACCTAGTATTAATGCAAATCAGATACCACAAAGCACAACCGATAAGTGGCATGTTGCATTTTACGGAACGAGAATCGATACCGTTAGGTAATTTAAATTTTATTTTTATTAATTTATCCTGGTGGACATAATCGTTATTATTATTATTATTATTTAACATTACTATCTTTAAAAACAATTTTTATTTTTAATTTAGACAAAGTATTTTAAAAATGCATATTGATTTTTAGTCTATAATAATTTAATTCGCATAATATTGTTACAAATAATTTGTTTATTAATTACAAAATTTTCTTTGTAAAATATTTATCATATTTATAAATATGGTATGATTCACTAATAAAGGAACTCTTTTATTACATATGCAAAGATTTCAAAAGAAATTTCTTTTAAAAAAAAATTTTAGTTATTGTAAAGATAATAAAAATAACATTTTCAATATATACATTTTTAAAAATTTATAGATGGATTCTTGACAGAGGTGAGTTAATAACAAAAGAACAATTAGATACTGATTCATTAACAACTGGAAGAAGTACCGAAGATCAAAATCCTCAAGTTGTATTTTCACCAAATGTCAAGTGTTCAATATCTGAAGAATTTACCAAACAATATTCGTATGTGCTTACTATAATTAATTTTAGTTATATTTTATTATATTTCAAATATTATAAATATATAAATTCAGTGCGTTTGTTAATTAATACTAGTTCAATTTTAAATTGAATTAATAAAATCTATATTTAACAAAAATACCAAATATGAATGAAATATTTTTGAAATTGCAGAATTACTCTATTTAACTATTATAACAAAAAATATATAAATAAATCAATTTTCAATAAATTATTTTAATAATTTATAGATACATAGATACTCAATTAAATAAGAAAGTCAATGCATCCACAGCTTTTCAACTGCTTGTAAGACCTGGCTCATACACAACATCTGGCAAAAAAGATGGATTAGATTCTCAACTTGAGTGTATTGAATGGGCTACTAAAGAAACAGGAGCAACAGTAATCATAGCCCTTTTGATTCATCTCGATGGATTTTAAAAAGTGTGCTGTGTAGATATACATGTATAATAAGATTACGCATGTATTTTAATGCAGTTATAATCCTAAAATTAGTTTTAAAATTATATGTGTGCAAAATATTTCTGTGTTTACTCATTAGTAATAATTTTCTTATTTTTTAAATAACTAAAAATAACGTAGTTTTTCATTTAAAAGATGAAATTCATTAATTCATCACCAAATGTAGATGTATAAAAAAAGTAATATTTTATTGAGGTCAGAGTTTAAACTGCGCCTTATTTGTAACAGTTAAAAATGTTTACAAGTAAAATGTAATTGTAAATATTATTAATAATGCACGCAGGACTTAAAAAATCATATTAAACTCCACTACCAATAAATATTTATATATCATTAATTAATACGTTATTCAACTCTGAACCTAATTAAATTATCTAATAAATTTATCTTTTAATTTATCTAAAGAATTTATCTAATAGATTAATTAACTAACTTAACTTTTAATTCCAGTATTGTATCTATAAATATAAATTTATATAAAATACATTTTCTGTGATATGGTAAACTAACAATCGATGAGCAACGCATCGATTTTTATGCAATATATGAAAAACGCGAATATTTAATTTTATTATACTTATATGTTATTTAATTTACCTTGAAGTGTAAGAATTATAAATATATATATATATAAATAAGAAAAATAATTCAACTAACAGTTTATTATTAATACAATTAATTAACTGTTGAAAGTTTTGATATTTGTTAGAAAAAAGCATAATATCGTGCTTTGTGAATTCCGAGTGAGTTATTTCTCAGTTTATTTTTGAAAGAGAAATATTTTCTCGTAATTTAGTCATTCATAAAAAAGACAAGGTATAAAAAACGATAATCATCGTTATTCTATTTGTATATGTATATGAAAAGGGACTGTAAGTACATAAATTCTATTGTAAATCATAAAATCCATGTGTTTGTATACATGGTTATGTAAGTCATAAAAGTAGATATATTTCTACAAAACGCGCGATAGTTGAAAATATGTATTAAACTGCATTCTAAATGCAAAAACGTACGATAGCATAAAATAATTAAGAAATTGTGGTGGTCTGATGTCCTGTACCGCAATAATAAAAAATGCAATATTTTGAGTTAATAAAAACACTTTTTTGTCTATTTATTTATTTATTAAAAACAAAAATTATCCTCTATAAATACAATCTACATCCTTTGCTTCACCACCACCTTATTTATAAATTATAAATAAGTCGTGATAATACTTATTGAAACTTAAAATTTCTAATATGAATAAAATTTCTACACACATAAGGAATCGTGTAAAATATAATCAATTAACAATAAATATAGGATTCAATTTTGTGGCATAAATGTCACGAAATTTTTATGTTGAAATTTTTTTTTTTTTCAAGTTTCGTACATGAAAATTTTTTAAATCCAAATACGAACATTTTGGTCCCATGAACAGCTAGCAATCGCCATTCCATTGCCCGAGACACTTAAAGATGTAACACGATTCTCATGACCCTGTAGAACACCTGAAAACAAATATTAACACAATTTCCAATTTTAAAACTATTATTATTTTTAAAGAATTACAGAAAACAAAAAATTTTTTAAAATTCATACAAATAGTTTCTTATTATATTCACCTGTAGAACATGTAGAAAAATAGCAATGAAATACAATATTTGAATTTTTGTATTAACTACATAATAAATCTAAATTCAAGTATTACATTTTTAATACATTGCTTTAATTTATTCAATATTTTAAAAAATTGATTTTAAAAATGTTTTCTCACTGACATTGTTTTTAAATATTATTAAACTTTCACATTTGTTAAAATTCAATAATAATAAAAAAAATCCATTTAAATAAACAAATTTAACAAATTTTTAAAAGTATAACTATTATATTTTATTATATTTTATATTTTATACGAGTATTTTATAAATACATAACAGTATAAGAACATGTAAAAATAATTGCCTATCTAAAAAAATTGGAAATATTTTTAAAATCCAATTGAATGCAATTTGTGAAATAACAAGATTTTTTATCATATATTGAGAAAGGTATTAAAAAAGAAAAGAAAAACCGAGATAACTGTAAGTAGCTTTATTAGTTTTGTATTGATTCAATTAGCCATATTTTTTTTCATCATGAATAAATGCGCACTCGAATTATAAACATTTATTTAATGTATTTTAATTGGTAAAAAAAAAAAAAAAATAAATATACATATTTTTGCAGATATTGGAAATCGTGCTTCGTGATAAGATAATGAATATTAGTGTCAGTTTGAGATGATTAAACGAAATTCCAAATTATCGGTAAAAATAGTTGTGAAATTTATTTGCGGTGAGTTTGAGTATTGATTTAGCAAAACTTACCGTTGTGTTGGATTTTAAGAGTATCCCACACGTGAATATTATTGTCGTCGGTGCCGCAGAAAATGAATCTACCGCTAAGGGAAAGGCCACTGGATGTAAATCCAGGATTAGAGTTGGGCGGCTTAAACGAGGCAATTTGTTGATCGGAGCGTAAATCCCACAATCGCGCAGTCTTATCCTCGGATGCTGTTACGAACGCATTTCCTGATGGATGGAACTTGAATTGTTTCATGAAAAAAAAAAAAAAAAATCAGCTTGCAATTCGTTAGTTAAAAAATTAATTTTTAAATAGAGTACTAATGGAAGAAAATGATGGAAAGACAGTACTTGTTTTTTATTTAAAAGACGAGTATGAAATTCGAACACAAATTACAAAACTAGATATATTTTCGATATTAAAATTGTTTGAAAATAAATTTTAAAATGAAATAAATACTTGCTTTTAGCGTGAAAAATCATTGCATAAAAGAAGTTTATGCATTGCAGAAAAGCAAATTAAATGAGAACGCGAAAAAATTGATCAAAAATACTTACACAAACAGAATTAACGTCAGCCTCGTGGCCAAAAAATGTTTGATGTGCCGTTTCTTCCCTAAGATCCCAGAGCTTGCAAGTCTTGTCGACTGAACCAGTCAAATAAGAATTACCATCTGGACCAAGACTTATGCTAACAACGTCACCGGCGTGTGCCGGAAAGTCTGTTGTTTTCTTGCCTGCTTCCAAATCCCATATACAACTATTTAAACAACACATGCGTTATTTATTTATTTTTATTATTTCTCTAATGATAAAGTGAAATTATTTTGCCAATACCGACTAATTTAATATAAATTTATCAAGTAGTGAAACTTTTTGTTAAACTATTAAATTTGAACACTTTTTTGCAATTGAAATCAAACGCATAGATTGCATTACTCGCATATTATAGATTTTGATGAAATTTACACTATATTATTTAACAAAATATAATGAAAATTGATTTTGAAAAATAAATGGTTTTCTCGATTAAAAATTATTCAATATAAAATGTAAATACAAAGGAAATTTACAAAAAAAAACCCAATAATTTGATATAATTCGAGTAATATATTTTATGAAAGGATATTCAACATTGTATAAATATTTTAATTAATTTCAAGCAACATTCAAAACGCATCGATCGATCAAATACTTGTACAACTTCATGATTTTGGTCCATGGTCCATTTGATCAATTATTTTGCTCACATCTTCATGTCTCCGGAGCCGGTGATTATGTGACCGTCGTCGAGGAAGCGACAGGAAGAGAGAAATCCTTCGTAACCGAGCAACTCCCGGGTTATTTTGGCGGAGCCAGTGGCGTCCCGATTGTTCACGTCGTAGACGGTGCACATGTTATCCATGCCACCACAGGCGACAAAGTTTCCCGAGGGTGCGAATGCCACGGACATGACCCAAGCCGAGCGCAACGGGATAACTTGAACCTTGTTGCCCGTCCACGAATCCCAGATAATAAGTTTCCCGTCCAGTGAACCAGTTACGCAGTGCCTGCAATTGACGTGCATCCCTTGTATTGTCATAAATTCAAAACCCAAATGCTAATGGCCCGTTCGTTTGTTTAATTCAAAGCATTTATCCTCCTTGGTCAAAGGAAATAAATTCCAAATCAAAGTTTTGCATTTGTTGGCAGTGATAAAGTAAACTCAACAGTACTATTTGATTTACTGTTGATAGCATGAGCTAATTTTCAATTTTATAAAACATCCGATAAAAACAATTTTAGAAAATTTAATATCTTATAAAGAATTGTGGTTTTATTATTTAAGTACTTTCAAAGTCCAGAGGAATTAAATATTTGGTTGATAAAATACTTATATGAAATCATTTTCAAAACTTCTGGAGAAACAATTCTTTAATATATCTAATTGTTAAAAACATACATTGACAATCACTCGGATTTATTTAAATTCTATGTCTTATCAAAAAAGCATTTTTGTTTACAGTTTTACCTCTTATTGGATCAACGAATTATTTCTCTTTAAAAAGAAACATCTCGGGCTTGAATTTGAACATCAAGGATCATTTTAAAATTTTTGATAAACTAATTATTAAAAAAAAAAAAAAAAAAAAAAATTATTTATAAATCATTGACCTGCTATCCCCACTGAAGTGTACCGAGTTTACTTTGTTGATATGCCCTTTCAAAATCTTCTTAGTGACCATTTTTATCTTTGGAGCATCCGTCGCACTTCCACATGCTTCTTCGATAGTTGTATCTTGTTGTTTTTTCTGATCCTCCTAACAAATATAAAAGCAGCCAATGTATCTTGAATTTTGCTTTTAATCAACATTTTATTGAACAAATATAAATTAACTATTCATTGGATCACTGCTATCAATTAGAATCATATAAACATTTTTATTGTATGCTTTGTAGTACTTTTGCATTACGTATACTTCCTAATGTATTTATTACAAATTATTTTTAACAAACTCAATAAACAAACAGTTTTTTTTATGACTTTTTACAATGATATTTAAGTGTAAATCCTTAATACATCACATAAATTTATAATCTTAGCATAAAATGTTATTAAATAAATGTATTAAAGATTAATACTATTTCATATAATATTATTCGAAAAAAAATTTAATTATTATAAAAATACGAGTTTGTACTTTATAGTAATCAAGATCAATTTTTTACATCATTAAGTACATAAACTTGTTACATATGACACTTTATCATCCGTTAAAATAATAACGTTTGCAACTAAATTATAAATCATTAAATTTATTAACTATAAAACTTTAAATGTTACCTTGCATTTGTTGATTAAATCCTCGAGTTCCTTTTTAAGGGCGATAGTTTCCGCGTCGTCCTTACCCATATTTAATCACTGTCCTTGAAGACTGTTAACAATAAGCTGAAATGGTGAAAATGAGGGTGAAAAGGGCACACGCACACCAAGCAACAAAAATTTAGCGATAAACTTCAGTGTTTCTTCGATCTTTACCCCTGCACTGTTTTTTTATCGTGACAAGCAGAATACCACGAGAAGTAAGAGTGAAGTCTTAGAAAAAACTACTACTAACCCAGTAA
This sequence comes from Eupristina koningsbergeri, assembly GCA_018907245.1. NCBI lineage: Eukaryota > Metazoa > Arthropoda > Insecta > Hymenoptera > Agaonidae > Eupristina > Eupristina koningsbergeri. The sequence continues at coordinate 909,097 of JACCHV010000024.1, read as the reverse complement.
TTATATTAAACTAGTGCTCCAATCCCATTTGCCCAGACATAAGTTTTCTGAATGTATTTATACCGGTTAACTCAATTAGTTACAGTAAAACATATTATGTGTATATTTTTGTCTATATATATATACATTTATACAGTTAAAAGGAAAAAGAAATTGAAAAGTATTTAATTTCTCTCTTTTATTTCTCTTACTTTTGTTTTTTGGAAAAATCTCTTATATATATACTTGTGGTAAGTTCACATTTATTTATATTATCGAACATTACATTAAAATATTATTTAAAGTATTATACTAATTTGACTTTTGTATTTTTTAAGAAGTTAAAAATAAAACATATTATAACATAGAAGATATAACGAAAGTAAATAACTTATATAATAATTATTATTAATATTAACATTTTAAAAAAAACGATAAAATTCATAAATTTGACATGTTATAACTAAGGTGAATATTAATATCTCATTTAACACAATTCTTTTATTTATTTAAGATTTTACTAATAATATTATGCCATTAGAATTAAAATAAATTGAATATTATATTTTTTTAAAAAATTGATCATTTTAGAAATCAAAAATATTACCCATCTAAAAAAATAATATTAAAATAAAATAAATCCTTCTAATTAATAAAATTACATATATTTTAAAAATATTAATATTTTTAATAAAAATGTATATATTGTAAAATTATCAAAAAATCAAATACAATATTCTTATAAATTTAAAGCCAAACATCATGCATGGATAAATAATAATATTTTAATTTAAAAGTAAAATTATAATAAAATACTTTGAATTTTATTACAATTAATTTTATATACATAACAAATTTTTATAATAAACATAAGATTCATAAATTAAAAGTAATTATATTATTCTTAAAATAAGGCTCTTAATAAGTAACATAAAAATCCTTAGATAAATTAAAAATATCCCAGAAACGTCAAAAGAAACCAGGAAAATGTAATTTATCCATTAACTCTATTTATATAATATGTATCATTTTACTAAATTTATGACCTTCAACTTTTCATAGAAAGATCGATAAATTGTTAATTTTTATAAATTAAATTTACCAAATTATTAAATGAAATAACTTTTTTAATTAATTATTACGATGTTAGATTTATTTAGAGTACATTTAAATGGAATTGATGTATACATGTATATGGTTTGTTCAAAAAGTAATACGTTTTATTTTTCTTTTTGGAGTCACTAACTCAACTAACTTGTGATAACGATTTTTGAGAAATCAGAAAAATGTGCGGGGAAGTTTTTCCTATTTATTTCTATTTTTTTCATTTTTTGATTATTAGAAGCAGCAGGATTTGCATTCGCGCGAAGGATATTTTTCAGTTTTTTGACATGGCGCGATGGAGTGACTACTCGAACAGCGTTACACGATAAAATTTGTTTGTGGCTTGATAAAACTTTTACGTTACATTTTTAATATATTATGTTTACTACAGACATTATTTGTCAATTTTTTCAATTCAATCAATATTTAATATATTTAAAATCCTACTGTTATCCAATATATCTAAATTTTTTTTGGCACTTGATTTTTCTAAATTAATAAGAACCACAGATTAATAAGAACGCAAAGTATGAATGAATTGATAAAATCAGTGAATGTATACAAAACATGGTAGAATAATTATACAGTAGTTAAAAACAAACCACATGAATGAATCACGCTACTATTATAAAATCAATACACATAATGTATGATTGTATTATGTCCAAAAAAAGAAAATATTATAATTTTATTAAATAACAGTAATAAATAATAAATTATATAATAAGTAAATTTTAAAACATAATTCATAACAATAATCAGTCATTTTTTCTGATGGACACATATTTTGTTTCACAATGTTTATGAGCTTTGGTTTTCCACTTCATATTTCCATAGATAAATTCATCAACTTTCATTCTCTTGGCAAAAATACAAAAATACGTAACATGGTGAAACATTTTCATTTTTAATATTTTTTTTATGCTCCTGAGACATTTTTTATATTTGTATTATTATTCCAATAATACATATAGCTTATCTAATTTAGTATGAAAGATAAACAAGTAAACTTTTTAAGACTAAATTATTAATCATCGTACTCGTTCTAATCAATACTTTAACTTTTTTAATATTTAATTTTATTCATATATAATTATAATATATGGATATATTTCAGTTTCTTGTTTTAAATCCATGAAATTTTAATCTTCTCTTATATTTAATTTATTGAGGATTTTTTTATACTTCATTTTCTTGTCGTATTAACTAATTTTCAGAGTTTAACTATCGCAATAAGATTATTCTTTCAATGATATTAGAAATTTAATGTTTACATTATATTTTTATATATTATGTTATATTTTTATATATTATGTTATATTTTTACATATTATATTATGTTTTTATATATTATATTATATTTTACATGTTCATATTACATTATATTAAATTTTTATATTGTATTTCTGTACATCATCTCATCAAGTTTGGTTGAATAATACTCATTTTTTTTTCTGATGATATGAAGATGCTTTTATATTTCTTCTCTAAATGATTTTAGATAAGGTACCGATATTTCTGTAATAATATAATAATATTCCTAATATTTTATAATACTAATTCTCTAGCACATTTACATTTTTAATAATAAAATCTAATTTTCATAATGAACAAAATCTATTTGTTTCAGGTAGAAATTAAAATGAAATAATTTTTAAATAAAATTAATGACAATAAATCTATACAGTTTAAAAAATATTTTATTTTCCGTATAATAATAATATCAAATGATAATTATGTGGAATATAGAATAAGAAGTACAAATTTTAATTTTTCATTTTACAAATAGTTTAATTTTGTAGTTCCGAATGATTTTCTTTGCACTACCTTTATATAAAATATTTTCTCTATTAATCAAAAGAATGCTTATTTTTTTTGTAATCAGAGTATTAACAAAGTAGAATTTGTAAAGAAAGTAAAGATGTATACATATCGTCAATATATTCCGTCAATCCGCACTGATGCTGCCTGAGTTTGTGTTGTTTTTTTGACCAAAATTTTATTTTCTTTACCTACTTTAAATTATGTAATTCAATCATATTAATATACTTTCAGGAGCATAATCACAAAATATAGCGATGTAACAAATCAAAATTGTTAATTATAAAACCAATATAAAAAAGAATAATTTCAGAAATATTCTGTATGGAAAAAAATACCAATACAATTGACAAAAAGACACTTAATATTTAGATGCTAAATACTAATATTTACTTTTCAAATTAACAATCCGTATTATTAATTATATATTGTATATCTTAATGTACGTGTTTATTAGTTTATAATTTTGTAAATATCCTTAATAAAGATCGGAAGAGAATAGAAAATTCTTCTGTCAAACGTTGCTTTTTATTTCAACCAACTAGAATTTAATTCTTCCTAAATTATTATCAATATTGAAGTTTATAAAATAAAATTAACAAATTTATAATATTTTCTTTACCATTATTATTATTTTTATTTTATTATTTAAAGTAGGAAATTAAATAAGCTGTATGTATGGAAAATTTGAGTGTTCATGAACTTGAATATATTTATAAATTCACAAATATAAGATAATATATTTCATGAGTGTTTATAAATTTGTGGGGAAGTATTTATATCATTTTCTGGAAAGTTTCCAAATTGACAACATTTTATTTCTATTGAAACAAAATTGTCTTAGATGTAAATAATAATACATTATAATCGATGTTGAAATAATATCGTAAAAATCATTGTTTTTATTTGACTAAATGTCGTGGCAATAATATTTGTAACTTATCAATAAAAGATAACTAATATTGTCAATTATGGATATAAAAGACTATAAAGTCTTAATGAAGTGATTAATTTGTTTTTATTAATTTAAAAGTATCAATTAGATAATCAGCTTAATATTACATAATCAGCAGCATTATGTATCAATTTGTAAGAGGTAAACTATAATTAAAAGCAGAGCTACTTCCTAATTAAAAATACTGAGATTTTACTTTTTATTCGCAATTGATTTTTAAAGAAAAAAATCATTTGGCAGTATATGCACATTTTACAATGAAAGTGAATAATAATTTTTTTGAACAAAAATTTTCAATTATTTTACGAATGACGAAAGCGGAAAGGCCAAAATGCGGTTTTGTCATTGTTTCGACACTTGCGGCATTTGTTACGATTACGTTCGTCAATAGCGAAAGTGTCGAACTTTTTGATCGGAGACGCGTGAAAAGCAACAGAATCACCAGACAACCGTAACGGCTTGAGGACCCATGAAGCTGAATATAATCTTACTGCAAAAAATACGGAAATGCTTGACTTTGTCATAGTTCTCACTTTCTCGAGTATAAATCCTTAAACTTAGTATGCCCACCTTTCACATCATTCGGGATCGTTTCGTTAACTTAGGCAACAGATCATTAAAATTAATAACACAAAATTTATTTTTTGAATTTAAATTTGAATGTCTTTGGTGTGAGACAATGTTTATCAGTGACCTTACCTTTTTTATTTTAATTGTATTCGTAAGTGTTTGTTCAGGAAGAAATGGAAACTCGATTGAAGATGATATATCACAATACAGTTGCAGTAGAAATTTGAAAATCAATAATTATGTAAGCAGAAATAATAAAAATTCATCGTGTGAGGAGATGCAATTCAGAGGAGTGCCGAAAATTATTCAACTGGCTCAGCAAACTTCTATTTATCAGAATAAAATTAATAATAAAGGTAAAATGAAATTGGATATTTTATTTTAATTTCTCTTATAAGCTTTAATACTATCCAATTTTTAACTAATTTATGGTTAAAAAGTATTTCATCTAAATTTTTACATGTATTTTTGGAAAAATCTTATTTTTATACAATTATTTGTTTGCATAATAAATTTACATAATATTATATGTATTAAAATATTAAATAATGTAAATATTTTATACAAGTTTAAAATGTACTTCATGACTACTTCATACAATTCCATAATAATTTTAGATAAATATTACATACATTTTATCTCAATAAATGTTGTTTTTAGTTTAACTATTTGGTTTAATTGAAATGCTTGATTTTAATATATTGTAAGAAATAACCATACATAATTTGTTAAATTATAACTTTACACCATATTTTAAAATTATACTAAATAAGTAACTAACAAATATTGTCACTTTTACTTTTTTCTAATATTTAATTTAATAATTTAATTGACATATTATATTAAAAAAAAAAAAATTTATCTAATAATTGAAAAAATTTCAATATTTAAAATTAAAATTATAGTACAAACTATAATAGAGTAATCTTAAATACAATGTGTTTCATTAATTATAATTAATATAGAATTTAATAAAATTAACAAATTCTTTAAATTAAAATTATAACTGATGTCTTTTAATATTAAAATGCTATTACTTAGAAATTATTCTTAGATTTCATTAATTGATATTGCGGGAAATTAATCCAGTACAATATATTATACTATTAAATTTAACATTACTTTTTTCCATTCTATTAACCAATATATAAATATATCAATTTAAAAAAGAATGATATAATAATATAAACAAACATAATAAAATATAATTTTTATTAATAAATTATAATATAGAAGTATTAATATTTTCTTATTGAATTTGTACGTTGATCTTCATCACAGAGACAACACTGAATGTATACACGATTCCAGCATTTTCATTATAATTTCATTACTTTCTTAGTTTGTTGATTAAATACTTTATACAAAAAAATTTACTTATAAATTTTTAATAACTAAGAATACGTCGACTGTAAAATGGTTCTTCATGAATAATTGGATGACCAGTAATCATTGATATTTTACTATCAAGTATTTCTCCTATAAATGTATAACAATACATACAACCAACTAAAATTCCACCCAGATGACCAATAAATGATGAGTTTGGAACTAAGAGATGAATAAGTATCAGTTCTGCCCAAACAGCAAATTTACTTGGCACTTGAAAACCTCCAATATTATGTGGTGAGTCTCTTTCTTCACAAACAACAATGACTTTTAAGGCAAATAAAACTCCTGAGAACCCTACCGCACAAGCAGTATAATAGGCATAATCTTCTGTAATTTGTGTCAGTGCATATCCCAAGAAAGTATACATTGCACTACATCCCATTGACACAATTGCAAGAATTATAAAAAAATTTTTCGTTCCATATATACGTTCAAGAAATGAACCTTTTAAAAGAAATGATACCATATTGTAATAAAGGTGCATGTCTGATCCATGTTCAAAATTGGAAACAAAAAAGGAACGCCAGTCTCTGTTTTTTAAGATTTTATGAGATGAAATACAAACATCTTCTACATTCCATGGAACTTTGATCATTCCTGCATAAAGAAGACTTTGAAAAATTATTCCAGCCATTGTTATTGGTGGAATTTTATCAATTCCAAAATTTAAGGCTTGTGAAGCCAATAAAATTAGTCCATACTGCAATCCTGGTTGACGTCTTTGTATTGGTCTCATATTCAATGGTTATGATTGTTGTTTATATATACAATATTAAAAAATCACACTGACTTTCTTGTATAAATCATTTAAACATCTATATAATTAAATAATAATAAATGTTTACACAATAAAAATTGTTGTCTTGTCCTTAAAGTTTAAATTATAATTAGAAATGAATCCAAAAAGTAGTGTATTTTTGGTCAATTTGACTCGGTCAAAAATGACTTCCATTGGCACTAATTAACTATCTTATCATCTAGGCAAGTTTGCAGTGCCAAATTTCCCAAACTGACGTGTCTATTTCAGATTGACTAACGTATTCTCAGCATCTCGTTTTTTGCTTACCAATCTTGTTTACTATGAAGGTGAGGGTTAGGTTGAGTGAATGGGTGCGAAGAGTAACAAGAGAATTAAGCTACGTTTGAAATAGTTAAAATGCAATTATTCAATTATTTCATATTTAATAAATTTTTAAACAGTCGTTTTTTTAAAACATAATCATCGTTTTAAATAATAACTATTTACTATTTTATCATAAAAGAACCATATGTTATTTGATATTTCGTTATATGCCGTGTCTAACAAAATTTGATATTTGTTGAAAAAATAAATTTTCTAATATCTCTTTTTAAAAACTTTTGTGTAAATAAACAAATATTTTACTATTTATTCCGAAATAAAAGGGACGATAAATTTTAAATAGCTTATCAATATTTCAATATTTTATATATAATTTCCGTAAATAACAAGTTTAAAAAGTAAATGTCACTTTTCAAAAAATTAGAACTTTTTGGTTTGATGTAAGAAAAAAAACGCTATTGCAATTGCAGCTTAACCTAATTAGACGCTTGCGCACTGCACATGTTGCAAGTGTGATGAGACATTGTGTAGTTATTGTATAGTTGTTTAAAGTTATTGAAAAAAAACTTATTTATATTTATTTTTGTACATGTATAACTTTAAAAATCCAGTATTAGCTTATAATTCAAGTATTGTGAATAAGTAATTTGAATTGTACAGTCTTGTGTGAAGTTTTAGTCATGTTTGTGGTAGAAAATTTTTGTTTACTCTTCACTGATAACAAAAAATTGATAAAATTTGAAATTTTTAGATAAAATACCAGTTGATTTAATAATCGATTTTCCTAATAAGTTCAAAAATATGTTTTTAAATTTATAATACTTCTTAAATAAGTAATTACTATCCTAACCTAAATACTTATAAAATTATAATTATAAATATTTACAATTTATTTTTTCACACTACAACAATATTTAAAAATTATTATTTCTATTTTAAAAATTTATACTGGATAAAATTATTGGAAAAACAAATCAGTATTAATAAAAATATAATCAATTTTTGGAATAAGGCTCACTTCACAATTCAAGCATTAGAAATAAACCCTTCTTACACAATGAGGAAAATTCATTAAATGCATAAAAAATTTCATTACATTATACGCAAAAAAAAAAAAAAATTATTTTAAATTAAAAATTTTTTTCATAAACCATGTGTATTTACAATAAATAGATTAAAAAAATTAATTTTCTTATTTATAGTAAAAATTCAAACTCCTTGAAAAGTGTATTTTATCTTATGAAGTATTAATTATTTTAATCTCATAATAAATTTCAATTTACAAATTAATAAATACAATAAATATTTAAATAAGAGATATACTTTTTATGACTTTTTTTATAAAAATTGCTTTTACTATAAAAAAAATAGTATTTATACAAAAGTTTTATATTTTATAAAAAATAAAATCATTATTTCTTCAATGTTAGATTAGATATAAAATAATTTGGCTAAATTTTATATAAGTTGAAAAGTAATAAATGTAAAAATACATTGTAATTAATCGCCACAATCCAATTTTAAAAATAAAGTATATTCATTGGGTTTATTGTTAAGCAATTTTAAAATATGGTAAATTGATTTTTACAAGTGCCCATTATGTAGTATTACACTAGGATATGTGAAAAGGAAGGAATAGTTGTTCAATAATTTCACCATTTAAACTTTGATTTATCGAACATTGGTTGATCACAATCAATGAAATAACGTTAATTGTTTTCATTGTTTTCTGCAATTTTATAAGCGTTTGGCACTGCTAATAATTCGGATAAAAAAATAAAAATTTACGTCATATATTTTTATATTTTTGATTTTAAAAGCTTAAGCAAATTCTTAAATTATAAATAATGTAAAATAATTTTATCCAGTATTTGAATTAGCTTGCTTAATTCTTTTGTCGTTTCGCATTTCTTATCGACTAAATTATCCTTAAATTAAAAAGCCAAGAAGTTGAAGCCTAAAAATATTTCAATTCTTGTTTATTCAAAAAATTGTATTAAAAAAGTGGGATTCGCATGTAATTCCAGTAATGCTTTCGAAGAAATGGAACCCAGATAATCCAAGAGGCAGGCAATTAAGTGGGAAAAGCGCGCGAATCGAATGAATCATAACTTGCCAATTGAGCTTGGGTATGTGGAGTTGAAAGTCCCCAAGTTTCGAATATGGGAATACGGGGCTGTTGCCCTATTTTCTTGGCGGCGATCAGCGACGAAAGCTCGGATGGTCTCGCGGGCGTCTGTGTGAACTCGGCCTGAGGCAAGACGACTGAGAGCGAACACGCGCTTCTTCTCCCTCTCTGTTTCTCGCTCGTTCGAAGATCAGGGAGCGGAGCCACATCTTGCAGTCTTGGCTACCGCTAGTCCAGATCTCCGAGATCGGCTGGTGCTGGCGTAGCCTCCGTGCGCGTTTCGCTCCCGTGTGGTAGGTTCACCAGGTCGCGGGGCCCCCGAGCTCGAGCCATGGAGTCGAGTCAGCTGCTGTTCGTCATCTGCGTCCTGGTGCTAGGATGCCTCGCTGCCGTCTCCTTCGGCGATGCTGATGGTAACATAGTGCTGTTTCTCTGCATTTTCCATTTTCCGATTATCCGAAGATCCGAAGATCTTTCACTTTTGCGCTCCTTTGCATGACTGACTTCCCCGTCCCACTACTTTTCACGGCCGCATGCAAAATTAATACTCGTTGCTGACATCAATGATATTCCGATTTTCAAAAGGTCTTTGTGCAAAAGATTCGAACTTGTCTGTTTACCTTGATGCTGTGTATGACTTTTCGAAGATGACTGTTGCACGTGATGCATAATGCACGTGAAATTGAGCCGGCAATTTTATTTATTTATTTGCTTGAAATTATACCTTGCATATTTACGTTTAATACCCACTTTAATATATCGAAAGCGCTTTTTTATTGGTAACAAATTTGATGTAATAAAAAGGAGTAAAAATTTATATTTTTTCTAAAAAGTTCTGTGTATTCAAATATTTGTTATTCATAATTATTGAACATTCGAACTGAATTTAGAATAATTTTTTCTTATTTGTAAACAAACAAAAAATCCAAAAATAATCTTGTTAATTTAATAATTTAATAGACTAATCAATTTTTTTTTTTTTTATCAAAAGAATCTTTACAATGTTTTGAATTGAAGTTCTTTGATTGTTGTATACACAGGATGTTTCAATAAACTGACGTAATTAACACATTTGGAAGTCGGAACATTTAATAATAACAAGGCAAACAAAATTTAATAAATAAATTTTTAATATAACAACATAATTTTCTTTCTATAAAATTAGCGCGTGATCAACAGCAATAAATTTGTCATTATAGTATTAAAAATATTATAATAAGCAATTTCATCTTGTTATTGCATCATTAAAAAAATACATGTTTTTTATTTTATTTTTTTTATTTAAATACAAAAATATCTTATTTTTTTATAACGCATTACTCAAGGGTTAAACATTAATCATCACATCTGTATATATTACAACTAATTTAGAATGAAACGATATGTGAATATTAGTCCAAGTAATAGTCGAGCTAAACAAAATTGCTTTATATATTTTGCGATTCTATGAGTTTAGGTCTTAAATAGTACTTTATAATCTGGCGTGATTTTTTATTAATGAATGGTTCGTATTTAATCTAAGTGACATAAAATTAATCTTTTCAAGTATCTAAATTAGGTTTAGTATACAAAATAATAATGTTTGTTACAGATGCTCTATCTCCATTTCAAAATTTACATTATTTCACTTCATGTTGATAAATTTTTTTGTTCTTTTTGATAAAACAAATAGAAATTTTAATATATTATTATGAAAAATCTGTTTAATTTATTGTAATTGAGTTAATTAGTTATACTTCATTCATATATTTCATGTATACTTTCTTTTTCCTAGATAATATTCCATTCTTTCGAAATTGAAGATGTAATATTTTAAAATTTATTCATTTTCTTTTTTATTATTAAATTTCATAAATGAAACTTAATAAAATTTTCGATAATACATGGACAGATTCTTTTCATAATTAATAATATTGATTTCAATTTTTTGTATTTTTTAAAATATCTTTTCAATTTATTAAATACTTTTAAATGTCATGAATCTGTTTAAGTTTTTCATTTCATATTTTCTTGTATTTTATATTAATTAAAAAATACATTTCAATTTTTCATCAATAAATGTAATAAATAAAAAGCTCAGAAAAATATTTTATGGAATTGTATTTCTCTGAATAGAAATGAATAAATATCAATAACAGTAACTACTTCCGGTAATTTAATTATTAAAGAAAATTAAAGAGGGAATATAAAAATGAGTCTGCCTATTTCTTTGCTATTTATTTGATAATGATTATTGAAATTTTAGCTATAATGTTTTGCTATATAATAAAAATAATTATTTCTAATCATAGTGAGGAATATTTGAAAAAAGATGCTTTTGTATTCCACTTAATATTAAATAAAACAAAAATTGTTTAAAGTATTGTTAAAATCTTTATACCATTTATATACTATATTTTTATGTTACATTTCATATAAATGTTTAATCGTAACATTATGTTAAATATCTTGAGTAATGTTTATAATTATTAAATTTCTTACTTTTTAAGTGAATTATTAATAATATCGATTAATATTTAATTTAATGATTTTGTTAATAGCACTTCTCATAAATAGTTGATTTTATTTCAAAGAAATATAAAATGAATAATTAAAGTAATATAAAATCTTAATATAATAAAGCTAATTTATTTTAAAGGTAAAGTCGGATTCAAAATTTTGGGATCAACTGTCATCCCCGAAAATAATTTCATCGAAACCACACAAGTCTGACATTCAATTTGCTTTATAAAAAGCAGAGAATAATGGCAGTGCTCCGCGGGAATGTTCAAAGCTTAAATTGTCGGAGACCTCGAATAGTTGCGTTGGGGCGGTTGAGTTTGTTCGTCGGCGGCACGCGCAGTAACTTCCGCAGAAGCGCCGTACACACCCGGGGGTCGACGAACACCCGGGGAACGCGTCGCGGCTCCAAGAGCAATGCCGACCGGTGCGCTCCGCTGGGAGCTCGCTCCGAATCCTGTCGCGCTTCCTCGAGCACTTGTTCTTTTTTCCCCCGCTGCTCTCGTGTATTTTAAGACGGTGACGATGTACCGGAGTTCCGTGCACTCGATAGTCGACGCGATTGCGCGATATTTTTTTTATCAATGGGGGTCTTTATGTCGAAGCTTTATGAAAACTACGTTTTATCAAAGTATGTTTATTAAAATTATCTTTCAAATATTGTTTTTTTAGCTTGATTTTTAATATGATTATTACAAAATTTGAAAAAACATTTTTTTTACAATCAATTTAAGAAAAGGGTTTGAAGTAAAAAGATAATACGTTATTTACAACTTAATATAGTAATTTAACTCTTTTAAAATTATTTTTTCAAATTGTTGTGATTACATCTGTTTGCTTTCGCATTCACGAAACAAATATTTTTTACAATTTTTTTATTTTTTATTTTGTTTTGTTTTATTATTAAATATAAATAATAACTTTTATTACTTTAAATTTAATATTACTCAATTTCACTTTTAAACTTTCGCGATTTTATTAAATTTACATTAAACATAAGTTAACAGCAGTGAATTATATAATTCACGCATAGAATTATATTAAGTTTACATATTAATGCTCAGTAACATTTATGAGTAATTAAAATAAAATAAAATAGTTATCCCACGATCTCATCGCATCCTATTATTCTTTCATTTTTATTATACTAAGCATTCCACAATAGCAATTTCTTATTTATCAATTTTTTAAAATATATTTCATATGTGTACCATGTTGATATAGATAAATTTTTATCGATTATCATAAATAATTTTTATTTAATATAGATAAAAAAAAAAAAAAAAAAAATACAATAGAATTATGCATATTCAATAAATAAAACATAGAGTTTTACGAGTATAGACCAAATAATAAAATATTTTAATATATATCAAAGATTTTATTTTAAATTTTTGTCATAAATTTAAAATGTCAACAAATGCATTTATATAAAAAATAAATTACTGATAGTAATATTTATTTAAAAATTATATTGGTATTATAAATACTGATATATACATAAAATCTTAAATATATATTATATAATATTGATATAATAATTTAATTTTGATAAAAACCATAAAATATATATGTACTTTTAAGAATGAAAATAGAGTTTCAAGTTTCTAAAACTATTTTTGATTTCAGTGATATAAAAAAGTTTTATAGGCTTTATGATATTGTACTTTATAATTTTTCTCTCTCAAATATCATTTTGCGGTTTAGTTGAGAATAATGCTAGATTTTTGTTTACATTTATTATCAAATCTAATAAATTAATGCTCTCTATTTTTATTTCAGATACTTTAGTATTCACAGTTGCAACAAATGAGACGGACGGTTTTCGGCGATATTCGCAGTCTGTCAAAGTTTTTGGCCTCCAGAAGCATTTGCACGTTTTAGGCTTGGGTGAGGTATGGCGTGGCGGTGATGTTAAGCGTTATGCTGGTGGAGGGCACAAGGTCAATCTATTAAAAAATGCACTTGAGGAATACAAAGATGACACCGAGAGAATCGTAATATTTACTGATAGGTAAGCCTGTGGTAGTGTCTTGATAAAAATTAGCTCAAAAAGTACCTTTCAAATTTATAAAATAAAATTAATAATTGGATATTAACACATTGTGAAAAAATTCCCCAATTGAAGAAAATTATAGATTGATATTACATATACATATGGTTAAATATAAATACACGAGTAATAAATATAATTTTAATTACTTTAAAATAAGCTAATGCTGCAATGTTGTAAATATAAGATTTAGTATGAAAATTAAAAATCATTTGCAGTTTTTAATTTAATACATAACTATCTGTTATTTCTTTATTATTTTTCAATAACCCATGTTTCTATTAGTATCACAATCATATTTTTTATTATCATAGTCATTGAATAAAATATCGTGACAATAATGAAACATTCCCCATATAAATGAATATATTTTCTGCTTAGCTACGATGTTATATTTTTGTCACCGTTGGATAAGATAACTGAAAAATTCAAGGAATGGGATGATGCGCGCGTGATTTTTTCTGCTGAAGAATATTGTTGGCCAGATAAATCCCTCATCTCCTCGTACCCCCAGGTGAAACGAGGCAAGCGATATCTTAATTCTGGAGGCTTTATGGGATACGCTGCCGAACTCTACGGAATTTTGACTATTACGGAAATTGAAGACAAGGATGATGATCAACTATTCTATACGAAAATTTATCTCGATCCTGTATTTAGAGAAAAATACAAGATCAAACTCGACCACAAATCCGAAATCTTTCAGAATCTCAATGGTGCCATATGTAAGTTTTCATTTAATTGATGCAATTGTGCATTAAATAAACAACAAATGATTATTACTCATTTTTTTACAACAATTCCAAATAAATATTGAAATTTATTATAATTTGGGAGCGATCGAAGATGATTCGTTTAAAAATTAGTGAAATTAAAAATACATATTTCTTGGGTCATTTTTCAGCTGATATCGAACTCCGGTTTAAGGGTAATGACGCATATATTCAAAATACGGCATTTAATACAGTACCACTAATCGTACACGGTAATGGAGGAAGTAAGCTGCTTCTCAACCAATTGGGAAATTATGTCGCACAATCTTGGAGTCCAGAGGAGGGTTGTCTTAGTTGTTGGGATGGTACGGTTGAACTAGACGACGTAATGCCGAAAAAATTACCAAAGCTTCTTGTTGCTGTATTTATAATGAAACCCACATCATTTCTTGAGGAGTTCTTGGACAAAATATACAAGCAATTTTACCCGAAAAACCGACTGCACCTTTTCATTTACAATAACGTAGATTATCATCATGAATTTGTTGAAACTTTTATCGAAGATCATGGCAAAGATTACAGAAGTGTCAAACAGATTAGACCTGATGATGAAATTACGGATGCTGCAGCCCGTAATTTAGCCATGTAATTGTTACATTTTTTAAATATATTTCTACCTATTCAGTGAATAAATTTCAAATTGATAATTTCTAATTATACAAATTTAGTTTTAATTTTTCATGTCAAATTGAATAATGGAGTAAGAATCCAAAATTTCTTTACAATTTTTTTTTAATGAATTTTTTTGCCATAACATCTTGTATTATTATTATTATTGTTTGTAGACAATATAAAAAATCAAATAAATATAAAATATTCAATATAAAAAATATCATAAATTAATAAATAGTATAAGTTGATAAAATGTTAGTAACATTTATTTATTTAAAAATGAAGAGCACTTAAATGAATTAAGTATATTAATAATTTAACTTTTAAATTATAATTTTATCTTAATGGGCTTTAAATATCTTTTATTAAATTATCAAAATTATTTGAATAAAACATATCTATTTTGGATCTTAATTTTTTAAAAAAATTTACTATAAAAAATGAAGAGATTGTTATGAAATAAATTAGACATTGCATTGTATGATTTAAAAAATTTTAAATGACATTGTATGTATATTTTCCAAAAGTAATATTTTAATATGAAAGAAGTCATAATTAAATCTAAAATATTAACATAAAATTAAAAAAAGAAAATAACACGTAGAAGTAATATTGAAAAAAAAAAAATAAAAATGTTTATATAGAGATAGAATGTTCAAATCAGAAAATGATTTCAAATCAAACATAAAAATATTTAAAATTTTAATACATGCAACAGGGCGATTAATATGAATGCCAATGTATTTGCAAGTCAATCACTAATACTTTAATTATTCCAATACAGAGATTACTGCCTGTCCATAAAATGTTCCGGGTACGTTTCAATTGATTCGGAGGCGCACTTGGACAACCGAAACGCGTTCAAACTACTTGTAGAACAACAACGTGGCATTGTCGCACCACTTTTAGTTAGACCCTACAAAGCCTGGAGTAATTTTTGGGGCGCCATCACAGACGATGGATTTTATGCACGCAGTACCGATTATATGGAAATTATTCACAACGATCGAAGGTAATTTATTAATAATTATTTGCATTAAATTTAACATACCATCAATAACTAAATGAAAATGTTCAATTTCTTATTGATACACATATATGCATGTTGTACATAATCATGTACGCACGTGCGTGCGATATTTTTCATTTATCTGAATTACAATATTTGTAAGAGAATCATTAAAGCTAATGTTGATTACTTATTAATAAATTGTTAAATAAATAATTTTCAATATTTTTTGTTCATAAAATTGCAAGAATTTGTATTGTTTTACTGTATTATCTGTGTTACTCCTGCTACTACTCTCTTGTAATTAAAATCTATGCAGTCTATTTACATTAGATCATAGATAAGAAAAAATTTAACAATTTTATTCATAATTATTTTTTAAAAATACTTAATTATTTTTAATTATAGAATTTCTGTAGTATAAATAAAATTTGTATATTTATGTGTTTAGAAAATTTGAAAGTTGTACATAAGGACTTAGAAAAAAACTAAATTATATAAAAAAAACTGCATTAATTTTTATGGCTATTTAATTTAACATTTTCTGATTATAACAATCTAAATTTTCTATTTTTCTCAACATATTTATACATAATTAATAAATAGATATTTGATAAATATAGATTATAAACATTGAATTTAAAAATTTTATAATATAATGGAAGCAATGAATTTTGATATATTCATTAATTAATTAATATAATTGAAAACATTATTTATTTTCTTATTATAATTAAACATCAAGTTATACGTAAATTCAATTATTATTTTATGTTTTATATTATTATATTTCACAAAAAGGAATGTACAAATTTTTTTTCTTTATAAATTATAAAATTTTACGTATAAATTTGAAAAATATTTGAAGTTATAGCATATGAAATCAAATAAATGAAAAATAAACTTGTAAATATTTGCATATAAAAATATAATAAAAATCTGTACTTTACAAAGATATATAATTTTTAATTGTTTTTAAAAGAAGAAATATTTTATCTAAATTTTATGAGTCATATTATTAATAACATATTTGAATAGATATATAATGCAACATTGCAATATAAATATAAAATATTTAATTTTTTAAATTTTTTAATTAAAAGAAATTTAAAGCAAAGTTAATAAAATTATTTATACATTAAAAATATCAATTAATAAAAATAAATTATAATTCATATTTAAATATATTAATTATATTTCAAATTATGTATTAATTATTTATTTTTAATGTAACAATTTTTTTTAAATTAAATAAGTTTTTTTACATTTTCTTACTGGTGAAATTAGTAAATAAAAATGAATACTAATTAAGTTTATTTTCATTTTTATCGATATGAAAATTACAATTAATTAAATAATATCAAAAATTGTTATTAAAATTTCGAAAATAAATAAAAACATTTATAACTTTATGTGCATATGATTTGTGATGATTTCATTGATTTTACTTATGTACTGAGAAAAAACTATTATAATAAACCAAAGTCTTTTTAGTTCGTTTTTAAAAATGAAAACCTAAATTAATAATTAATTTTATATCAGATATATGAAAATATTCGTTCAAATAAATAGAATTATTTAAATTCGACCAGTCAATTATGAATGTTTTTAAATATTATAACAGTTATCCAATTATAAGAAATAACTAGCATTCTTTTTTATTAAATAATTCAATAAATAAAATGTACGTGAAGAATAAATATAAAACACGAATAACTTATTCCTTAATAAAATTTTTACAATAAGAAATTAATCAAATGCAATGGAGAAGTCAGTCTTGAAGGATCTCCGATCTATACTATACATATTATCAGCTGTACATTCGTACACTCCAGCATCCATTTGAGTTGCTGGATCGATTTCAAGCTTCGATTTTACTTTATCCTTACCCATTTGCCATTCGTGCACCTTAAAAAATTTTAATCAACTATTTATTATATATATATATATATATTATAAAAAAAGATTTAAGTTTTGAAAAATATGAAATAAATATTTACTTTAATAAATATTAACTTATTAAATGAAATTAAATAATCAAAAGAATGTATGTAAACATATTAAAATTGAAAATATATTTTAAAGCATTAAATTATAATTCATTGTACTTTTCCCCATTATTTATATTGTAAATCATACATGCAAGTAAAGATGAGTATATATCTCGTTGCCATCTTTATACCAAGTGATATGTGGTCTCGGATTTCCTCGAGCCACGCACAAAAATGCTATTTTATGTCCCAAAACGTACTCGAGATCAAAATGCGAAGCCAACAAAATTTTGGCTCCCTAAATGAAAAAAACAACAACAGTTTCAATAATAAAAAGACAAGTTTTTTAATAAATTAAAATTAAATTAAGTATTTTTTTTATTTTAAAAATTAAAAACTTAATTTACGATTTTATTATTATATCGAATCATAAAATTTCTGTAATCGCAAGAAAAATTGTCTTTTGAAAAATACATGATATAAATTTAACTATGGTATATGTCTTTATGAGAATTAAAAAAATGCTTAAATCTACAGTGATTATTCGGTTGAAGTTGAAGAACTGGTTTTATACGTACGTGTTGATTATTGTAATACTGGTCACTTTCGGGGTCGCGGTATTTTCCAGTGATAGGTAGACCAATTTGAACCCTAGATTTACTTCTACTTCTAGCTCTACCTCTCCTAGCCAAAATTTCTTGACAACCAAGTAATAATAAACTAACCATTAAAAGCCAAGCGATCATTCTTGCTTGGGACATTATCTACTCCTGTAATAATAGAACGCGCATCATTGTTATTATAATTTTATAAATAAATCTCATTATTTTTAATTTTTATATAAAACAAGGAAGAATTCTATCCGCTTTTTGTATATTCTATTTTTTTCAGATATAAATTTTGTTAGTTAAATATATGAATTGGTATGCAGCAACTTTAGTACCTTTAGCTACCTACCGTGTCATTAAAATGTAAGTGTAAATATAATTTTTAATTATTTAAATGTAGAAACCTCCAAACAATGGTTCTCAAGTCAATATTTTTTAAATTTATATTCCCAAAATAAATATTTTTCAGTATCGGTAAAACCTCGGATCTCCCACAAAATCGATTCGAATTATAAAACACATTTGCCTTTCACAGTAAATTATTTTTTATTCAAACAAGTACATTAATTCTTTTATTACCACTCGTTAATAAAAATTCTTAAAATTTTCACTTTTTACTATCGGCAACAGACTCATTGGTAAACATTTAAACATTTAATCTCAAGGAGCTCGTGCAAAGGTTGACGAAAGCGTCGGCTTTTGAAAAACTCTAACGATGGGTTACTGCGTGGATATTGGAATATCGATAAGGGCTTACTTGTGTAATTTAGGTGTATTTGTGCACTTGTGTGGTTGGTCGGGTTGGCTGTTATCTGTTATCGTCAACGACACAGAACAACTCCAGTGTAACTGATGGCTCCCGTTGTCTAGTACTCCCCTAATAGTCCTGTCCTATCCATTAGGCGCGATGAAGTTAAAGAGAAATAAAATAGAGAAAATAGAGATAGAGAAGCTTGCATCTCTGAATATAATAGTATAATGCACTCTATCTGCTCTTGAGTGATTGCCTACGTATACGAGTGCCTCCATATCCGTGAGGTCGGCCAGGCCAATTTCCCGCGCAATGAACCTGACCCAATCTTTTATTTTCACCCAGGATTCGCCAAAGATGAATGAATTTAAACTAATTTATTTAGCTGTGATTACGATGGTTTTTAAGTGAATTTCGTGGGACTCATGCCCACTGTTTTTATAACTGAGGCTAGATTGAACAAAGAACCAACCCTAAACGCTGCCTAAAATTTACATCAGTGTGGTTTTATTACACCATTATACTGTTAAAGCATCGTTTCGGTCCAAACGTGAATTGAATTATTTTTTTTTTTGCTCACAAATGAATGATGATTAATTATTCGAATTTAATTCACAATGAAATAGGTGCAACCAACTGATATAATTTACAAATTGCATGTACTGTTTATTGCGCAGAGAGATGCACTCTTATAACACAGTGTCTTTTAAATTTACATATACAATTGACGCATGCATTTACACATACACATGCATACATGTGCATATGTAATAAGTACATAATAACTTTTAGATTAGCTTAGATATATTAGATATTAGATATTAGATATCAGATTCTGGGTAATACGATGCCTAAAATAATCTTAACAACTTTATATATACATTGTTTGCATATTAAATCTATAATCAATCTAAACAAATATATAATTGGTAAAAATGAGAATTATGAATATTAATTATTATTATCGAATTTTAAAAAATTGTCCAATTTCTTAAAATTATGCATAGGTGCGTCACCGATATATAAATCGATGTTTTACATACATATTTAATAAGTATTATGTATTTTAAATACCTTGATAAATGATCATTTTTTATATATATTATTATACTGTAGATTTTTGGAAATGACGTAAATAAATATGAATTATAATCATTTACATTCATCAATCATAATTCTAATTATTATAATTACTCTTTTAATTTAAACCGACTATCCATCGCCCGTAAAAATGTCAAAGTCCCTTCTCGTGTTTTTGTGCTACCTGAACATTAAATATTCACCTTTCACACCTAAAAGTCATTACAAGAAAAATGTTTAATCAGCAGAAAAGTTATCGCATTTTCTTATATGACATTTTACAATCAAGCGTTTTCATTATATGTTACAAAGTATTGATATATTACAGAATTATTGAATATAAATATAATAATGTGAACATGTTTATTTTTACTAGTTACGGAATATTTTACTTCTACTAAATTAATTACATTAAAAACTTTCGCGAATAGCAATCTGATTTTATTACAAGTAGCGAAAGTATAGAATAAGATATTTATTTAAAATGTATGTTTAATTTTAAAGCTTTGACAAATGACATTGTTAATTTATAAATAATATGTAACTGCAATCAGATATGTTTATTACAAATTATAAATTTCTTGGAAAATTTACATCTGTAACAAATATAATATTAAGTGTTTTTATTCATGATTTCTACATAATGAAGTAGTTTATGTATAACCGAAGTCATTAAGAAAACGCGTGAAAGTTGACCCTTTCTCTTTAATAAACTATTATTAAAGAGAAGTGGTGTTCAATTTCAATGACCAATTATAATGTTGTAAGAATTCTGATGCAATAATAGAAATTACGTATCTGAATTGAAAATTTTTCTTGTTTAATTACTATTAATTGACTATAATGGAATAATAACAATAAAAAATTATAAATATTTTATGAAATATTTACTAATGTAGTATCTTTTAATATTAATATAATATTCTTGTGTATTATAATTATTAAGTAATATACTCTTTTGGAATTAGAATTATTTTTATGTAGTATAATTTTTAAAGCATTATATAAAACAATCTGAATAACTTATTTATATTCAAAAACTATTCTAGAGTTTCCAATAAGACAATATATATACATGTATACATACTATCTTATTGTTTTATCTCATTATATAATAGTAATTAATTATTAAATAGAAATTTGCAATAAACTATAACTGTACAAGCTGTATATTAAAAATATAAAACAATTGTATCTACTTTTTAAATGAAAATTGTTAAAAATTTAATATCAATTGCTAACTGTATTGATTTATTTGACCAAATAAATCAATAAATCAATTATTTTTACATAATATACGTAGGCGCAAATACAATTGAAATTGATTAATTACTAATTTTCATATTTATTTTCGATGAATTCTAATTTTTTTGTATGAATTAATAATAATAATTTTAAATAAAAATAATATAAATTCATAAAAACTATACTGTGTTATTACTAATAATAGAACAAGTAAAAATAGTTTAAAATTAAAAACAAAGAAAACTGAAGTATTTTTAAAGAATACATGCACGTAAATTTTTTATGATATTTATGTATTGAATAAATAAATTATTACTTTAATACAAATAAATATTAAAAATTAGAAATAGGACATAATAATTGCTATTTAATAATATTCTTTGATTTTTAAATTTTTTTTATAAATTCAAAGAATTTTTAATTATATTAATGTATAATTAATTTTCTAGCATAAACTTAAAAAATAAATATTTTTTATGTATTTATTAGATTTCAATTTATTTTATTTTATTTAGAAAAAATTAGGTTTTAAATAAAATAAACATTGCATAGAGTTCAGTAGAAAATTTTATTATATTCTTATTAAATACATTTTATCGATGAATTAAATTTGTTAAAAGTAAGTGATTAATATTCTGCTATTATTTATTAAATATTTAGGTGAAATGGTATAAATTTTTACAGAAATGTAGTTAACATCATTAAACTACGATAAACAGTTGATTTATTGTCAATAATTTTAAATATAAAAAACAGTTCGTAATAAAGCATATAAATAGTTAATTTCCATTAAGAATTTTTTTTATTATCCTTTGAGCATTATAATTGATAGTCAATAATAACATTTTTATATATTTTCTAAACTTTTAAAGAGTGTATAGAATATTTATTTTAAAAAAATTATAAAAGAAAACTTAATGTTTTTGTAGTAAAAATTTTATAAAAATTTTTATATTAATTTAATTGGCTATAAATAATTTTTCAAATTATTGAATAATTTATGACAGAGCTAATTTTAATAAAGTAGTTTTAATTATTATTATAGTACAAAATTAATAATATAATAATAGAGCTTCAATAAAAATTTTAAAAATAACATTTTACATTATAATTTTATAATGAAATTATACAATGAAGTATTTACACATTTTCATCTAAAATATTAGAATATAAAAATTTTTTAATTTGTGTCGTAAAATACATACTCGATAATATAAAAATTTATTTATAATTAATGAGTTAATATCTTTTTTTTTAAACATCGATTGTTATAATTCATACTTCTACACAAAAAAAATTAAATCGTTAATTATTAAATAACGAAAGGTGTTTTTACAATAATTTACTTATTGCGTAAATTAAATATGAAATACTATATTTTATTTTTTAATTTTAAAAGAGTTCAGTTGTATTGTAAGAAATATACTTTATAAATACATTATACCTACATCACCAAATTTTCTTTCAAAATATACCAATAACACTAATATTTATTAATATAATAAATATTTGAAAAAATTCATTTGAAATTTTATGAAAATTAAAGCAGGATTTTTTATTAATTCGAAAAAAATTTGTTGAAAAAAACTTTGATGAAATATAATTATACTCTGTCATATGGACTGAATAAGTAGCATTTATTGTTAAAGTAGTGATCGTATTTTAAGAACTTTAGAAATATTTTTGTTAAATTTGTGATTATTAAAAGAAGTTAAATATGATAATTCCGTAATTAATGAAAATATATATAAGCCCGAATATGTTTTAATATGAAATCATGACATAGTCTGTTCGGAAACCACGGCGATCCACAGCATATTGATTATCTGCTTGACATTCGTAATATCCAGCATCTTTCTGAGTGGCAGGATCAATCTCCATTTTTGATTTCATAGTATCGTTACCAATAGGCCATTCGTGCACCTGAATTAAAATTGTATTATAATGTTCTATTTTATTAGTTGTTAACATTTAATTCTGATAATATACATGTATATATAGATATTTTACCTATTTTTTTTATATGATACATATTTTTAGAAATTATACTTAATAATTATATCTATAATTGCAGTAAGTAAAAATTAACAAATAGTTTAAATCATTCTAATAATGATATACTACAAAAATAATCGTAACTAATCTTTTGTAGTCAAAATAAAAATGCTAGTAAATATGTCGTTTAAAATATACAAAAATAATTAAATATAAGAAACAATTCATTTTTCCGTTTAGTGTTTTAAATGCATAACATCTGATTGAAGGGATTTACCTGGAAAAATTTATGGTGATAAAGCTCGACACCATCTTTGAACCATGTGATTTCCGGTCTTGGAATACCAGTAGCCATGCAAAAAAATGTTATTTTCCTACCAAGCATGTAGTCCAATTCAAAATGTGATGCTTTTGTTATTTTTGCACCCTAAAATCATTTAAAACTTAATTTTATTTTTAAAGTAGTGTATATTTATTGGTAATTACTTTTAAATTTCTCGCATCATTGAATGTAATTCAATATCGGTGCAAAAACAAATGATCATAATAACAATTACAAGTATTATTATTAAGTCTATATTCTGACACTTTGATTCGCTACAATTTATTCTAGTTAAAACTGTATAGAAATATTGATAATATAATTGTATAAACAGATTCGAGTTAAATTTTTTTAAAAAAATATATTGAAAAATTTTTGTAATAATTTTCATCAAAATATGAGATATTTTCATTATTATTATAAGCAGTGAGTGTTCTAACATTTTTAAAAAAGAAAATTTATAGAAAATTGAGTAAATAAGTACTAAAATTTTCTATGATAATTATTAGCTTCAAAGTCAATTTATAAAATTTGAGTTGATCAATAAAAATAAATGTTTAAATGTAATTTTTTTATTGAGAATTATCGATTTTAAAATAGTGATTTTGGCAACACTTACGTCTTTATTTTCGTAATAATTAATAGCTCCAGGATTTCGATTTGGTATCAGTATTGGCATGCGAGACCCAAAGAGTCGACCTCGACCTCCTCTGCCTCGACCCCGACCACCACCACCCTTAGCTGCTTCAACCGTAAGCAGGACCAAAGCCATTCCCACTAAGAATAACACCAGCCAATAATGGCTCCACTTCATTTGACCTTGAAATAATAAGTACATTGTGCAATAATCACTGTGGTTAAGGTGATTCTTGTTCCTATCATGTGCTTGATTATTTCACCTATATTTTATATTTATAAACTACGATAAAACTATCTATAAACAAAGAAACAATACTAATATATTTAGTAAAGATATTATTTAGTGAAAAGAAACTTTAAAAATTTGTAATTATTTTTTTTAATATTGATATCTCAGTAAAATTTAAATCAACAATAATATTCCGAATTTTTTTTTTTTTTTTTTGCTATTAAAGAATTGGACTTTATTCACAATTCGCAAATGAATGGTTTTTTAAAATTTGTGTATTAAAGTTGTCTTAATATAAAACATAATTTATTACTTAAACTAGAATTTAACTTAATTTTTATATTTATTTAAGAGAGATATTAGGAGCTAATATGGATTATATTAGGTACTAAATTATCATTGGGCAAATAACTAACAACTCTAAGCCTATGCTTTGGTATAGAAACAATTATATGCACAAAAAATTAAAAAAATTTAAAATAATCTTTTTGTAATAAATGTTAATCATTGGCTTCGCTAAAAAGACAACCACAATGGTGTAATAATTTATTAGAAAAACGAATTTGAATATTAAAATAATTAATATTAAATTAGTTTTAAATATTGTTTTTATAAACAAGAAATAAAATTAGAATAAAAAAAGTATTCAATGCAAAAAAGTATTTAATAAAAGTGTTTTGTTAATG
This sequence comes from Eupristina koningsbergeri, assembly GCA_018907245.1. Lineage (NCBI taxonomy): Eukaryota > Metazoa > Arthropoda > Insecta > Hymenoptera > Agaonidae > Eupristina > Eupristina koningsbergeri. The sequence goes on along the minus strand of JACCHV010000024.1, from coordinate 883,575 downwards.
GTTAGTGAAATATATGTATGTATATGTATGTATATGTATGTATATGTATGTATGTATGTATGTATGTATGTATGTATGTATGTATGTATGTATGTATATATATATATTATTATATTATGAAGAGATTGTTTAATTCAGAAATAAGTGTACGATATATTTCTTTAGAGGTGTTGTAGTGTGTGCGAGATTTAATTTCGCCGTCCATCATTCCAATACTTGGTAAACAAACGATATCACTGAAATTCCGATCACAAACTTTGATTTGGTGTAGACTTTTCGAGCACCCGTGGTTCACGAAATGAGAAAGAAGGGATCTCGAGTCTTCGTTATACTTACCAGAGGATAAAAATCGCGGGTCCCACTCGTTATCAGTTTCGTGCACCAGGCACAACTGACGTGCAATGTGCACCTCCAACCCCTGTCACTCTCTCGGGAAAAAAAGAAAAACAGAAAGATGCGGGCCCCGGGATTATTTACTGGGAGAGACGAGATGGGGAGACGAGACGAGCGATGATGGAGACGGAGATACGGGAGTTAAGTCTCAATTGGATAATCATGAGCGAGATAATCATTGCCGGTGACACGACCGGCCAATCGACGTGTGACAAACTCCCCGAAACGCGCGCGCGATTAACTCATGACCTCTGCCTCGATCCACGCACTCCGCTATAGATCTGCTGGATCACTCGCTCTGCCTGCTTTCGCTTTTTCGTTGCGCATGAAAATCGCCGCTTTACATTACGAGAGAACGAAGGTTTTCCAAAAGTGCGCCTATGAATGCTCGGCGGAAAATTCCGAGAATGGAAACAAGCGGCTTTTACATTTAAAATTTGACTGGCTCGGAAATGGATATTTGGGTTGGCTCAAACATGTTTTCGCGCAATCGTTTTATAAGGGAAATATTTTCCAATTCAACAGAATTAATCTCGATACACGATCTTGATCACTGGAAGAATCGTTCTTTTCGAGCATACTTAACACTTGTAACAAAAATAATAACTTTAAAAATCTTTTTTGCACTGCAAGTTAATTAATGCTTTGTAAATGACTTGATTTGTACAAAGGATAAAAAATATCGTACCAAGCACAAATGTGTGCGTACAATATAACTGGAAATTAACATTCTGTCAAACATTAATATTAAATATGAAAAAATAAAATAAATCATTATTCGATGCATATACGTATATAAAATTATAATATTTTAATTAAATTAATTTTGCATGGCACATTTTATGATTTGCGAAAAATGTTTTTATACCATTATACCAGTGTCTCCAATCAATAAAATTGTTCGACAATTTCGTTTAATCAAGTTGTAGCTGACTTAAGATTTCAATATTTATGATATTGTTGATTCAATGAAATATAATGAATATTATTTATTGTGTCGATAAAACGAATAAAAATGATTAATAATCACCATAATAAAGCTCTGATAATTTAAGTACAAAGTGCTAATGCTAAAGATTTGCGAAATAACGCAATAAACGTAATAAAATTTGTTCTATAAATAATGCTCATTTAATGATTAAAAATAATTATAAAAATTTTATAGAAATTATTAACATCGGAGAATATTTAGTATTCAAAGGTTGTGTGTGGTTGGTTTCAGAGGTCTCTGGAATGTCCCATTCATCAGCAGTTGTTACCTAGTGAATGCCAGCCTCCTGAGCAACGAAGCAACCCGACCCTCGTACACTGAACTGGACCTGGACTCGGACATGGCGTTCGCCTACGCCAACAGGCGGAGGGACATCTTCATGTACGTCACCAATCGACTGGACTTTGGTCATCTCGTGACCTTGGACAACTTTAATACCTCCCTTACGAATCCTGACCTCTACCAGCTTTTCGACAATAGGTTCGATTGGGAAAATCGATATATACACATCAACTACACTGACAATTTCAATCCGAACAATACTCCCATTCAGGTAACGGTTTAGATACCTCTCACGAGTATATAAGTCTCTTTTTTAATAATCAATTTTTGTGTTAGTAATTAATAGACATTTGAATTTACTCAGTCATATATCATATATCATATACATTTAACCAATTCATTTTATCTTACCTTTCATGCTCATCAATTTGATCACAGTTACATATTCTAATGTAAAATTTTACGTTTATTTATATTTACGAATGAAATGATATTATTTCATAAATTTAATTAATTTCTTTAACATGAATTCAGCCCTGTCCAGATGTATATTGGTTCCCCATTGTGTCGGAGAGATTTTGTAGGGAATTTGTTGAAATTATGGAAACATATGGACAATGGTCAGATGGTTCAAATTATGTAAGTAGATGTAACTTTAAATTATACATAAATAAAAATACTTTCATTTTAAAATAATGATTCCTGTAAAAATTGAGTTTAATAAGTTTTAGATAAATCATTAAATTTTAATGGTCATAAATAGTGGAGTTTATTCAATAATTTTTTCATAATATTTTAAATAAATTGTAATAATTAAAAATGTTTTTTTAAATATCATTTTAATAAGTTTTTTCAGTGAAATTAATTGTGACTATTTTTAAATTGATGTGTTTACGATTTTGATTATTTTATCTTTATTCGGAATACTTTGCGTTTATTTATTTAAATTATTTAAATTATTTTAAATATATTTAAATTATACCTCTTGTTTGTCAAAAATTTAATTACTGATATAAATGTATTTTATATTAATTAATTTTTAAATATAAGATAATTTAAGGACTGCCGCAAAAAAGAGGAATTCTAAAGTATTAACAGTATTGTGTAGAATTAACTTTGTAAAAAAATAAATAATATATAAAAACTATTTTACATTTTACATTCTATTTTTAAATCACAAGATAATTAAGTATATGAACAAAAAGATTACTTCATTAGCACTTTATCAATTTTCTTTTCAACAAAATAAAAATTAAGTTCAAATAAAAAATCAGTACCACAAAAATTAGAGGTTACCTTAATGTGTTTTAAGAAATATGCTTTAGCAATATACTGAAAATACTGAATAGCCCCTCTTAAATCAATTGTGGCACACGAAAAATCTTTTAATTACGTAAAAAATAAATGTTTATCAAACAAGGTATAGAAAATGGATTTATAATTGGTGTCGATTAAAGGAAATTTTGATAATGCAATAAAATAGGATCCGAGATTGTCGGACGGTTATGAGAATGTGCCAACTCGAGACATACACATGAACCAGGTTAGCCTCGAGTCGCAATGGCTCTTCTTCCTGCGAAACTACGTCCGACCGCTCCAGGAACTCGTCTTCCTCGGCTATTACCATGACGTAAGATATCATTTTGAGATCAGCATGACTTATCCCCGTTTTCGTTTTTTTGGCCCTGATTTCTAGGATCCACGGCTCGAAAATGGCTACGAAGCCGTACCCACCCGCGATATACACATGACCCAGGTTGGTCTCGACGACTCCTGGCTTGAATTTCTTAGAGTCTATGTGCATCCGTTGCAGCAAGCCGTTTTCACGGGATATTATGACTATGTAAGCGTCGATTTAAAAAACAAGCACCCTGAAAATCAGTTTTAAAAGGCTGCACAACTACTTTATATACACGTCACAAGGAAGGAATATTTAGCGATGAAGATTTAAAAAAAATATGTATTCTAATTTACTTTTCGTCATCGATCCTTAAGCAATGAACATAAAATTAAGTTGCTTAGAATATTATTAATAAACTATGATTTAAAATATTTTGACTGTTTACTTTTTTTTAAATGTTATTGACTAGATAAGAAATATGTTTTTGATAAGGGAATTGTTATTGTATTCCATTGTATTTTGTGAAATGATAGGATTATTAAGTAAAATTTATTATCAAATATTTTAGGTGAAATATACCATCATTATTTATTTATTAAGAAATTATTTGCTAACTTATCATTTTTACACTGAGCATAAACCGAATAAATATACTCCTTATTATTTGTAATTCGTTATTATTGGTATCATAATATTGTGCCATCGTGTTTATTTTTCAAGGATACCAAATCAATTCATCGTAAGTAATTATAAACTTCAAAATTATTTTAAAACTGCAAGTAATTGTTTATAAATATAAATACAATCCTAATCATTCACTAAAAATTTAAACTATTATTCTCTTTCACCAAATATGAATAATTTAGGTTTCTTTAAACCGTGTTGCTATATTTTTTAATATTGTTAAACAAATATTTTCTAATAAATACATTTTTGACGATAATTCTTTTTTATTCTAAAGTATATGGAAATTTTTATTATTAGTTTAAAAAAAAAACTATAGATAAAACAGAAATTTCTCTGTGTATTCATAAATAGTATTGTATTAAATAGTAATCTAAAAATATTCTTTCCTTAGTGTATATAATTATATGAAATTAAATTGTATTATTAAAAGGTCACACATTACGGTAATTTTGAATTATCAAAGATAAGTATTGGTGCACTGTATTGCGGGCACATATGCACTGGCTTTTATTGTAATAATAATTTAGACAAACATATATTATGTCTACTTGTTATATATAAAAATTTAGAAAAATTAATTTTTACATATGATATAAATTTTAAAAAAATCACTTTTGTATTTAGTTTACGTAATTATAATTGCAATATTATTGATAAAAAATTTTATTTTCAATTTTAAAAAATCATCTTTAATAATGTTCGATTAAAAAAAAAAATACGTAAAATACAAATCTTCTAATTTGTTAAAAATTGTTAACTTTTTTTTCTTCTAATTTAATTGAATATTTTCAATTTTAATGCCAAATTTTGATTCATGTCATATAATTCGAATTATTGTACGATGAATAAATATATAATGAATAAATTTACTTCTTATTTAATAGCAATATGAAATTTATTGTTCATTTAGATATTTATACAAATTTTTCAATTTTTAATCAAACGCAAATAATACCCTATTTATTTTTTAAATATTCAAAAAGAATTTTTTTGAATTGCTAAATACATATTATTTGGATTACAAATATACACGTGAAGACTTATATGCATTAGGGTATAGTGGTATAAGTTTTAAGTTAAGCAATTAATATTTATATTGAATAGAAGAATTCTTTTGCCATCATTCAAAATCGAGGAATTTTTAAAATAGATCCATTACTTATTTTCAACTATTAAAACGCATTATATCATTAGTTTTAATAGTGTCGAACGAATCATGTATGAATGTTTACTTTATTTGTATTAAAAATTGTTATAAGAAATGTTTCATTAAACGTATCCTGATTAACCATTCGCAACCGTAATATTACTTGGGCACAAACAGTTTTTGCGATTCAAATGCATGTAAATTTTAAAAATAAATATTAAATGAATAATCGGTATATCATTAACGGTGGTGGAGGTAACCAAACACAAAACTAATCTATCCTTTGATGTTTCCACCCCTGATAAATGTCCACATTCGTGTATTATATGTAAATACGACGGAAAAAAAGGACTCATTGCCTTAAAGCTTGCCATAACAACTATTATAATTATTGTTTGCATATACATTCACAGCCACCGCGATCTCTGATGAACTTCGTGGTGCGTTACCGACCGGACGAGCAACCGAGTCTCAAGCCACACCACGACAGCTCGACCTTCACGATTAATATTGCATTGAACAAGGTTGGGGTGGACTACGAGGGCGGCGGTTGCCGATTCATCCGGTACAACTGCTCGGTCACGGACACCAAACCCGGGTGGATGCTCATGCATCCCGGCAGGCTAACCCACTATCACGAGGGCTTGAAGGTCACGAGGGGAACTCGATACATCATGATCTCCTTCGTCGATCCTTGAACTCGCCCACCCCCGATTGCGAGGCTTTTGCACTCTCAACTTTGGAACTCTTCCCTTTGGAATTTATACTCATTTTACACAAGTGTACGAGCTTACAATCTTTATGCGCTAACGCTTCGGTCGCACACATTATTATTATTACTATTATTATTAATGTTATCATAAATGTTATCGATATTTTCATTATTATAAGCGAATGCATGATTGCTCGAATTGACCTTTGATCCTTGAACTTTCGGAAACAGTGACGACGCCGTTTAAAAGTAGTTTAAAAAATCAAGTAAACATTAATTTACAGATTTTCCTTTTTAAATATTTTAAACGTATAAGCCTAAGAGTACGTTTATCACACAGTAGTTATGAAATTAACATGTTCTAAAAACTAATTAATTTTAAAAATTTTTAATTTACATCAACACTTTACAAATGCTAAAATTATAATTAAGTATTAAAAAAGCGTTTTCTAGAGAATCTCGAAAAAGTAAAATTTTACATATTTGATATTGTGGCGCTTCCATGCACCAAGTTCATTTTCTATAAATTTTTTCAATTATAGGAATATTTTTTATTTAAAAATAAAATGCCATTATAAGCGTACAGCGAATTTTTATAATAATGTACGTTAATTTAGTATATTCAACAAATTAATGAGACAAAGTTTTTATATCCTTTATACAATTAAAGTAATGCAATTGTAATAATACAGACATTTTCTGCATTAATTTTTTCAAAAATATTTTTTAAATATAATAATTTTTAAAAATAATTCCCAAAATATTTTTTGATGTAACTAAAATTGATCGACATTTATTGGTAAACAATAAAATTTTTTTTTATCATAATTAGATTCATTTTTATAATAATTAAATGAATTTTTATAAAATAAAAAACTTGTTATACTTAAATTAATTTTATAAATTTCTCTATATAAGTTTTAAATGAATTGATTTTTCGATTTAATAAGAAAAAAAAACTTTAATCAATAATCTAGAATCTTAAGTCTTTCTTTTACAATATTTAGCGATGAATTCATTTTATCTGTATTAGTCATTTTTATTAATTGTCTCTGAAAATATAATTTTTTATGATGTCTTAGTTTTCTTAAGGCACCGTAGAATGAAAAATACAATTTTTAAAACAAAATACCCAAATGAATTATGCTAATTATTATTATTATTTTAATACAAAATATTAGATTATAACAAGTAGATTTAAATAAGTGTTAATTTAAACACTTATGGAGACAATTTCATGAAAAATATATTTTCAGTGAACAGTATTGAAATAAATAATAATTTTTATATTATTATCAGATTGCTTAAAAAGAACATAAATTTTTATTAAAAAAAAAATTATTTTTTCATTTTTTCTCAATTTTCAATGGTTTTCATGTATACAATTTATTCAATAATTAATTAAACAGTATTTTATTTAGACATTCTTTTTAAAAAATTAATTATTAAACACTAATGCTTTAAGACTTATGTTTATAATTATTGAAGTTCAAAACCATCTTTTTAATTTAAGTTTTATTCTTTCAAGTACTCTGAAGGTAATTTTTTTTTTCTTTCCTAATTAAAAAAGTTTTAACATTAAATACATAAATTTGTAAATTTTTTTATTTTTGTTATTAATAAAATTTATGTATTTCTTCAGGATAAATCAATTAAAAATAAAATAAAATAGAACAAAGCTGTTTTTTAAAATGAAGTATAAGCAAGAAATTTTGACATGATGTTTAAAGTATGTATAATGGTGTTTTGTAATAACTATTTTTTTTTTCTTTTTTTTTATAAAGTAATAGTATATTTTGTTTATAACTACGAAAGCATTTTTTATAAATCTATTGTTCATTGAAATATAAGATATTATACATGAGAAAAACAAGCGTCGATATATGTAAATATTGTCTATAAAATTTGAACTAATAAAGTAATTATTGTATAGAAAATATGAACAGAATTATTATAAATATTTTTTGTATTTTTCGATAATTGTTTAGAATTACAATTTTTGCTTTAATTGTTATACAAGCTACTACGTATCGCAAACAAATTCTTCATCATGTTTCTTGATACTTAAAAAAACACAATCTTGATTACACTTATCGACATATTTCTGTATCTTTAAAATACAAAAATATATATATCATAATTAGGAACATCCATAACGAATAAACTCAATGAATTACAAATCATATTTACCATTTGTTTAAACTGCAAAGTAAATTTGCGATTTTTCATCTTAATTATACATACATATGTATATTGTTCTTTCTAAAATTTATTTACAATATAATAGACAGGTGTTTTTTTAAGAGTATAAAATTGGATCGAACACTGCACATTCCAATGCTTATTTAATTTTACATTAACAATTTGAATATTTTATTTTTATTAAAAATTTTTTTTAAATTTCCATTTAACTATCATTTAAAAAATCATTTCATTAAAATTTTCCGATATTCTATTTATATTGGTACAATAAATTTTTTGCATTGTTTGATTCTAATTTCCAAAAATATAGTTTTACTCTTTATTGGAATGTTTTAGAGCACAAGCAAAACTATTTCATTATAAAACTCAAATTCACATTGTTTCATAAATTTATATATTTATCAAACAAGTGATTAAATTCTATAGAGACATGATACTGTATTTGTATTTAATTCAACAATTGTTTTTTATCGATGGCACTAAAATATGGAACAGAAAGTGACTCATCCATTGTTAACCATCGATTAAAAATATATATATATATATATATACACATTCACACATTAGCACACATATATATGTATATAACTATGAATAAAAACAATGATCAATAATAATATTTATTACATTGTTTTATTATTCAATGTAAATATGTGAGATTTCAAACTATAATTTTCATTTATATTTGTACAATAATAAACTCTTTTACATTTAAAGAGTATAAAAAATCATTTTAAAAACGTTTTAAAATTGTTTTAAACAGAATAAATTTTTATAAATTATTTACTGATAAATTTTAATACAGTAGGGAAAAAGTTTTTGTAACATTATTTGAATGATTTTTTTTCAGTTTAGTAAATATTACAAAATTAAATTATTCTTTTTACTAAATAAAAAACATTTGAATGAATACTATGTGTTATTACTACTAATATGATTATTTATATAATATAAATCCTTGGTACTCATTAATAAAAGAATTAATTATTGCACAAATATTTATTAAAATTTTTATTTCTAACTCACAATATCTACAACAAACAAAGCAATGAAAATCATGACTTAATGGTCTTTGTAAAATAGCTAAGGAATTGTCAAAGTCTAACTGTGTATAATGACATAATCCTTTTCATCGTTGATCATCATTCATTAAAATAAAAGAAAAATAATTAATGCAGTCAGTAGTCGGCTCTTTTAAGTTCGTTGAGTTGATGAGCTAACTTTTCTTCCTTGGTTCGCCTTGCTTGCCCAAGCTTTCTACATTCCACATATGTGCTAAGAAAACGTTCAACGTCGATTTTTCGGTTTAGAAAATCTTGAGCTATCTTTTCACTTTGTTCCTGACTTTCATCTGCGGATTTCTTCAGACAATCTCTGATGTGTTCTGGAGCAAATACCTCTGAAAGTTTATTGTAACGCTCAATAAGTTTATCATAACGAGCCCTCAGAGCTTGAACTGTTTGGACCTTGTCAGCAACTTCTTCACGTAATTCATGGAGATCCTGCTTCTTTGACAAATTTATTGCTGAAAGAAATAATAATGATAAAACTTTTAAGTTCAATATAAATATTAAAATATTTAATAATTAAACCAATTTAAATAATTACTTTTAACGAAAGATAAATATTTCTCAATATATTTTAAATGTAAATAAAAAAAACATTTGTTTCAACATAGCTAGTTTTCAAAAACCAAATGTTTATAATACATAATTTACAAAAAGTAAAACAATATATTTTATTTTATTTTTTTGATTTTTTATAGAATAATATTAAATTTGTTAGAAATAAAAGCTTTTAATTTATGTATATAATGTACCTACATGAGTTTCTACTTTAAAAAATAATAGAATTTTTTTTTTAATCTTAATATCTATGCATCTTTTAAATTATTTAAAATTAATTAAAAATAATATATGAACTTAATTATATAATTTAAAATAAACTAAAAAATTTATATTTACAATGTTTAAATTAAACATTTTGAATACATACTTAGTTATAAATCAATTATTAATTATTTATTTTTAATATTAAATTTCATTATTACTATGCATCATAGATACTAGAAATACAGTATATAAATGTATAAAATATATATAACATACACACATGTAAAACATATAAAACAAGTATAATAATAATTTAAAACTTAAATATATTATATATATATATTGTGTATATTGTTATAAACAAAATAATAAATCAAAAATTACTTAATTCATTTGCATTCTTAATACAAGTTAATTATAAGTATGTAATAAAAAACAAATTATTTTACATAAAAAAAATTAATGAATAAATTAGTATAATTATTAACAATTACCTTAATAATAATCATAATATTACTTTGTATAATTTTTTTAAATAAAATAGTTTTTTTATTCTATAGAATCTTAAAATATAATATAACAAATAAAATTATGTTATGCAAGGATTTTATAATATATTTCTAAATATACTTTTTCATAACAATCAAAAGTAATACAATTCTAATATTAATCTTTCATTTTTAACTTTGACTCAATTTAAAACAATAATATATGTCAGCATTGAATATATTATTATGAAGTTTTTAAATATAATGATTATTACCTTTAATAATTTGTAATTTTATTATTAAATCAATTAATATAGTTTCTTTAAACTTACTTGCTAATTTTTCTACCCAATCAATAGCATCTTCAACTGCAGAATCAATTTCTTTCAATTTTGAATGCTTTTCTAAGAATTCATCCATTTTATCTTCATCTTCACCTAACTTAATTAACTCCTCATTCGTCATACTGTTTAATTCAGGAAATAGAGTAGGTATTTCTGGTGTATTATGTGCAGCATTACTCTTGTAGTGTATTTGATTTTGCATCGATGGTCCCACATTAGCATTTACGTAATGTAAATTTGTGTAAGCATTTGTACCAGAACTAGATGAATATGGTTGAGCACTTGTTGTGTTGAATTGAACAGAGTTTGTTGAATTTACCATATAAGATTCTGGTGAAGTATATTTGGATCTTGATTGATCACTGACATTGTATGTATTTCCAGATGTTGTGTAATTGTAATTGTAAATGCTTGATGTAGTATCTGAAGAAGAAAATGGTTGAAATGAAGTATTATAGAAAGTATTATAGGATGCTAATGAAATATCTTGTGGTTTCCATGTATAAGATGGTGATGCTCTTCCAGCTACATCTGAAATAAATTGAAAAAATAGTATTAATTACCAGTATTATTTTAATAAATTACAACTTTCTAGGTTCAATTTTTATTCACATAATGTCATGAAAATTAAAAACAGGTTTATTTAAATTTAAATAGATAAATAAATTATAAATAATATATTTATAATTTTAACATTTCTCATCCCCTAAGTTAAGAGTCAATTTAAAAATTTTAAAAACTGTATTAGATTGCCCAAATTTTTACATCAAAATAAATTAAAAAATAAATTGACTTATATACCTCTAAGATTTAATACTGGAGAACTGTCTTCTACAAATTGTGGTGGATTTTTACTAAACTCCCTAATAATAGCTTGTACAACACGTCCCAAATCACTGTGTACTGTAAACTATAATTATATGGAATTAAAATTATAAATTGACGAATAATTATACAAACAGAATGGCAATATTGTATTTAAATTGCCAGACAAATTAAATAATTGATTCTTCATATAATATAATTTAAAAAAAAAAGAATGTAAATTGATGTGCACCTATATTTTATATTATATTATTTTATTTTAATTATTTTTATAAAATTGAATACAAATATAATATTTTATTTAGATAATTTTATTTTATTATATATATTTTTTTAATATTATAAAATAAGTTGTAATGAATTTTAATGCACTATCTTAAGTTTATTTTGTACAACTAAATTAATAATTTAAATTTGATAAGATTTATTACATAAAATTGTTATTACATTTAATAAACCTGGAGCACTCGTGATTTCACTGTGTTCGTTACACCATTTATGTCTTATTGGAGGTGAAACTCTAAGTACTGGTTTTTCCAATGGAAACTCAGGGGAGAGTGAAACCATAATAGCCATAAGTTTATCTCCAGAATTAAATTGCACTTGGTACTCAACATCTTCACGCAATTCCAAAACACTAAAAATTAAGTTGTACATAGAAACTCATATGATTTATTAACAATGATAAATAGGATAAAATATTTATAAAATAATAAATAAATTGTGAATAAAATTTAGCTTGACTCATTATAAGTCATGACTTAAAATAACCTGAGTTTGAAATTAATAAAATAGCAATAACAATAATTTTTTCAATAATACATTTAAGTTAAAATAATGAAATAATACATTTTTTTCCTTTCCTTAAAACATTCATTTAAGTTATTGTTCTAAAATATTAATAGAAGTATCACGTGAATATTTTATTATTTTTTTATCTCTTCTTTTAATACAATGAAGCTTGCATTGAAGAGCCATTGCTAAATTCTTATAATTAATGGAAATGTTACAATTATATTACATCACGATCATTTTGGAGATTTTTATTTATTTCGATTTGCAGTGAAGTAATAAAATAGACGGTTAATTAATAAACTGAATATTAAAATAGCAAAAGATTCCTTTGTAATTCCATTGATTGATCCAATTATCTTTTTTTTCTATTGCACAAATGTTTATTGAGTTTTAAACAATCAATGTAGAGGAAAAGGCGAACGAGCAAATAATAACGCAAGCATTCCAATATTTCAAGTGAATCCTAATCTCGATAGACAATGATGGATTTTGCGCGATAGCCGAGATTATAGGTTAATCGTGGGAGGAAATGTTATGAATCTCGGTAAAGTTCTGGCTCGCGAATAAATAACCTTTAATAACCGTACGTACTTGTCGTTGAAGATCTTTAGCGTATCAATCTGACGTTTTCTCTTGACGGCGGCGTTTTCATTCTCTCCACGGAATATTCGCGATAACATTTAAATGACTAAATTTTAAAATACTCATTCGCAAAGGGCAAATCGCCTGGGCCTTTGCTCGAGTGTGTTTCTTTTCTTCTCGTCGGGCTCTTCTCGCGCACTTAAAACACGGGAAAACGATGTTCGAGAAAGAAAGCGAGGCCACTGCAAAGCAATTGACTGAATCATACGCGCACCAACACTCGGAAACGTACACAAACGAGATCGGGGCGCGCGTGTGTTGGGCTGCACCGCGCGCGCACAGATGCACAAGACAGCTGTTTTCATTCCACTGCTCACTTCGCTCCTACCCGAGATCGATTTATCGATCCTCCTTTGTTTTATCGATTATACTCGGAGCTTATTTCGTTCAAAAACATACCGGTCGAAGCTACGTTACCTTGACAAGACTAAACAAACTAAAAAAAAAACGCGAAATGCGGTCTTCGTGAGTGCTCGCTGCTCTTGTCGACGAGGGTGCTGTACATATGTGCAGTTTTTTTTATTTTTTTTAATCTTTTCGCTAATGATAGGCTTCGTTTCGATATTATCACATCAACATTATATTCAACATTATCACTGTGCCTTAGAGACAGCTATTTAAGGATGCTCATATGGCATTTATGTATATACGTGTACACATATTACTAGTACATTTATTTATTTATACATTCATTTACTTGTTAATAAGTAATTAAAGATAATTGAATAATTATAATATTTTTTTCATTTTTTTAAATCAATATTCAACTATTTATGTATATAAAAAATGCTTGTTTTTCAAGAGTCATGTGCAGAAGTATGTATTTTGATATTCTATTCTTTCCATAATTATAAAATATTTTTATTTCTACTGTATAATCTTTAATTTAATTTTAGCAAGTACAAGCACAAACCATAATTATAATTCATCCAGGATCCAAGAATTTGCGTATAGGTAGAGCTTCAGATTTAAATCCACATACAATCTTAAATGCTGTGGCAAGAAAGCGTAAAATAAATGGATTGACGTACCAAGATTCATTTTTACCTTCATTAGTTCCACGTACAAAAGAATTAACGCAAGCAATGGAAGAATCAAGATTGCAAGTTTCGCATACTCTGCAATCATGTCTACAATCTGATGGAAGACGAAGATATGCCACACCACCTCAACAAATTGCTGCATTTAATCGCAGATCTAACCCAGAAATCGAGTCACCAACTACATTTGACTGGGTTAAAAAAGGGGAAAAGACAATTGTTGGAGATGAAGTTTTAACATTAAATCCTGATGATCAATACAATATACATTTTCCATATAAAAGAGGAGAGTTAAATGTACACCCTGGTCCAGGGGGTAGCTTACGTTCAGTTCTTGCTGATTTAAAAACAATTTGGGAGTATGTTTTAACAGAAAAAATGGATATACCTCTGCGTGATTTGAAACATTATCGTGTAGTATTAATAATTCCAGATATCTACAACAGATTATATCTAAAAGAATTAACAACATTATTATTATGTGAATTAGGGTTTGGTGGATGTTTTCTTTTACAGGTTGTTAATTTTTTTTTTAATACTATATAGCATGATTATAAAATAAAAATAATAGTAAATATTATGATTAATTTATTTATTGACATTAAAATATGATACATTATTACTAATTAAATCATTTTTATAATCATTTTAATATTTATTTTTTTTAATAATTATAGTTTTAACAACTATTTAAAATGATATACTTCAAAAAACAGTTTAAATAAGAATTTTTAATAATAATAATTAATATACAAAATTCATGTCTTTACCTAAGATAAAAAAATTGATATTTACAAATTATTTTTAATTTAGGCATTAAATTTGAATTTCTTTTTCAATGTAAATAAACAATGTAATATTATTTATTAATGAATCTTTTTTATGTACATAAATAATTCAATTCAATTTTTAAACAATAACAAATATACATAATTATTAAGTATCACTAAAAATATTTCATAACAATATTTTTTAAAAAAATAATAGAGAAATATAAACATTTTATACAGGATCATGTAGCTGCAACTTTTGGAGCAGGTTTGGGTTATGCATGCGTTGTAGATGTTGGTGAAGAAAAAACTTCAGTTTCGTGTGTTGAAGATGGCATATCACATAGAAACACTCGAGTTCGTATGGATTATGGTGGTGGTGATATCACTCAAACATTCTTTTGGTTGTTACAAAAGTGTGCTTTTCCATATAAAAATTGTAATCCAGCAAATCGTCTTGATGCAATACTTCTTGACCAATTAAAAAGAGATTTTTGCCATGTAGATTTGGATGTTTGTGGCTCACAAGAAAAAACATTTCCAGTAAAAAAACCAAAGCTTCCTACTGAAAAATATACTATTCAGGTAAATATATGAATTAAACTATGAATCAGTTTTAATTATCTTAATTTATGTATAATAATATTCCTAAATATTAATAAATACTTAAATAGTTATAAAAAATTTGAAATATTCTAAAATGCATTTATTTATTTGAATCAGGAAATCAATATTAAATTCAACATCTTTTAATTAATGTAGTTACATGAAATAATACATATTTTATTAATTTATTTAATTATAAATTATTAATTAAAATTTTTTATTGTTTTTCTAATATTTTTAATTGTAAATTTATAATTAAAAATAAACAAGTTATTATTATTTATTACAGGTAGGTGATGAGTGTCTTATCGCTCCACTTAGTTTGTTTCAACCAGAACTTTTTAGAGTCACTGGTGCTCACTCTGTTCATATTCAGAAGCGTTCAATGGGTGATTCAGAAGATCCTCATGATGAAAATTACCTAAGAGAAACAAGTGTAAATATCATTTGTATAATTAAGATTTTTAAATATTTTATTTAAAGTTACAAAAATATGAAAATATTTTCCAATATTAATGAAAATATATTTTTCTAAGAAAAAACTATTTTTATATATTATTATAAAAAACTACTGTTTTTAAATATTTTTCAATTAATTAAAAAAATTCTTTTATTAGCGAAGAGGTATAAAGGAAAATTTAGAACAAAATTTAGAAATGCAAGAAGAAACTGCACTACCATCAGCTCAAGGTGATGAAGAAGTAGTAGTTGACAATGTAGATTCAGCTCCAATATCTTTAAATAATAGAGAATTAGAAGCTCCCAGAGATTTCATTGTTGGTCCACAACAATTACTTGGTTTAGATCATGCTGTTCTACAAAGTATCGATCGCTGTCGTAAGTTGTTTAAAAAATATTCATGTTTCATTCATTTAAATAATTTAAATAAAATAGTAAAATAAGGTTTTGATCAAATAGAATAATATAAAATATATTTTTATACTGTAAATACAATTATAGCAAATTTATTTATAAGAAAAACCAAAATTTGTTCATGATATAATTTATATAAGTTAAATTTTTATTTTTTTTTATAAAACTAAATTATGAATCTAATTATTCGATTACTACTTTCCAATATGAAATATTATTTTAGCTACTGATGATTTGAAGCGTAAAATGTACAGTTGTATATTGGTGGTTGGTTCAGGAATGAAATTTCAAGGAATTGGTATGTGGCTTCACAATAGAATTTCATTACAAATTCCATACATGTATCGAGCAGGTATATAAAAAAATATAAAAACTAAATCAAAAATATAAAATTTTTTTAAAATATAATTCTCAAAAATATTAGAACAAATGGATGTTATAACTATGCCAAAAGAAATCGATCCAGGCATGACAGCATGGAAAGGTGCAGCAATTTTAAGTTGTTTAGAATCAGCACAAGAATTATGGATTGATCGACAGGAATGGGAACATATAGGTGTTAGAGTTTTACGAGAACGAGCTCCTTTTATGTGGTGATTGATGTAATTTGATAATATATATAACTTATTAATAATATATAAAAAATTTATTTTTTTAATCTACATATTTAAATTTATTTATAAATTAATCTTTATAAATAATAAGTACTTTATACATAATTATATATTCAAAGTTTTTTTTATAATAATTATTATATAAAAATATATTTAATTGGTTAGAATTTTGTCTTTATTCACATTTAATTTTCAAAAATTCTTTTTTTATTCACTTAATTTATACTTTATAATAAATTTGAAAGCTTAATCTTGGTTTTATCATGAGGATGAAATTGAATAAGGTCTGCTTGCTCTAAAAAATTAACAAAAATTAACATCTCTGGTTTGACAGTTATATACAAATCATCTCCACCTTTAGATAAAGCTCTTGTTAGAATCTATGATAATGGAATTAAATTAATAGTTTTATCAAGAATTTTATAAACCAAATTGAACATTTATTATAGCATTAATTGATAAAAGAAAAATTTATATTTTTTATCATAATTGTACTCACAAGTAATAAATTTTGAAAACCTTCATTATCTGGAAATAATTTATTAACCACAATTTGCTAAAAAAAAATTATAAATAAATTTAAAAGTAAATGTATTTAACTTATTTATCTGGCAAATTTATTCATAACTCACTAAATCACTTTGAAGTTGTGAGAATATACGTTTTGTGACGCTCATTTCAGCAGCATAATTATCTTTCTGAATATTTTCAGTAGATTTAGAAATTTTTTTTAATTCCTCAAATGTTGCTACTTTTTTCTCCAAACTAAAGATATGTATATTTACTATTCAAGTAATTAAATATTTATTTTAAAAACAGAAGAACAATAAAATATAGATTAATGCTAAATTTCTAAAATTCTTAAATAATATAAAAAATATACATACTGAACTATATCTTCATTCATTTCTTTGTTGTCTTCTTCAACTTTTCTATTAACTTTTGCAATCAACTTAATTTCTTCCTCCAAATCTTTGAAAGCATCATAATGAGCTTCTGAACTATTAGGAATTGGAAAATTCATGGATTGTTCTTTTTCCACAAGTTTATTCAATGAATTAGCAAATAACAGCCTTTTGACATGAATCTCTTGAGGTGTTATATTTACATCTATAGGCTTACATTCATTATTAATAATAGTATTTACCAACTCATTAATTTCTTTTTCAATATTATTTTTTAATGCATTGATGGTATCTAATGTTTCTGCAAGAGTTACTTCTGAACTCGAAGTAGAATCCGCTTCATTTGAACTCATTTTCCCCTGTATATTAAATACATATTAAATTTAAATACATAACACATAATACATAATAAAAATTAATATTGCCGATATACACGTTATTATAATAAATGCAATAACCTATTTGTGGTATTCAAAAACATATTCTTTTAAAATAAATGTTGTAATATGTATCTATTAATAATTTAATATTAAAAAATGTATTTTAATATAAAAGAATAATAATAGTTAGGAAAATTTTAATAATAAAAATTTATAAAAACGCTTTACATCTTAAACAAAACAATATTTTTGGCGGGAAATGTCTCAGAAAGATTTAACGTACTTACCACGAGCATTCAAATCTCTGGCTTGACTCTAAATGGGGAACTGGCAGCAAACATGGCCGCCTTTCTTTTAAAATTCTGTGTGATAAAAAATTAGCGCCTGAATTTTGATTATTTAAAATTTTTTAGTAATTACATATTGTTGCATTATATATATTTCTATTTTCTCGATGTGTATTACGATCCAGTTTAGTGTTAAACTGTAAATTAATACAGGATTCAAATTATCAATACGCTGTTCTAAGGGATCTAACTCTCGTAAATGAATTTTTATTGCATCTATTAATTGCATTAGTTGTACTGCTGACTAGATGGTAATTTCTAAAAAGTTTATTGTCGACAATGATTCGACAATCAAACAAGATTGAACATAATGTTATGTTTGAACATTGCACAATTTCTAATTACTACCTACAATAATCTTGAATAAATCGTGAAAAATCAATCATCAAATCAAATACATGTTCAATACAATGAATTCGAAACTATTTATTTATATATAAAATAATACTTTGATGAAAGATCCTGTGAATATTAGTAAAGATTTGGTATTTTAAAGTCAAAATTTTTATTAATAAATTGACAATTTTATGGCAATTTGCAGTTCAAAATTTTGAATATTATGTTTCTTTTTTTTTTCAAATGCGATGGAAACTGTATTTAAAAAAATATTTTTTTGATAACATTAACTCATGCATTTCTTAAGTTGAAATTTATAATATAAAGTATGTTAGAAAAAATATACTATACTAAGATTAATTTTTAATTCTAATTCATATTCTTTATTTAATTTTATATTTTCAATTGAATTTTCTAGTTTCCTTCATTTTACTTTCAAAATCAAGTGTATGTTAATTGAAGAATCCCCTAGGTTCGTAACAATCGAAATTAATTTGAAAATCAAAATTTACCACAAGTTTTTTCACTTCTGATATTCTCTTCCAATAAAATAAGTACTAAATAAAAAAAGTACTAACGACCATTCAACCAAAATTGATTTTTGTTTGAATCTTAATAAAATAGCGTTTAATCCCTTAATGAACTCTAAAATTTTTTTGCGTAAAATGAATTTAATCCTCACCTCCTTTTATAAAACAAAAACTGCAACAAAATTTTAACAAAATTTTAAACATGCATAAATATTCTTTCCCCAAAGCCTCAAAATAAACATACAAATATTGCTCCATTTTTACAATTTAATTCAATAGCTCGAATTATTTATAATTTATAATTTTTTTTTTTTTTTTTGTAACAAATAAAAAATATAACCTCAGAACCGAATTAGCATATTCTGCAGTATCATGAAAATAAATAAGATTAATTTGGCAGAAAATAAAATAAATAAAAGAATATCAATACAATAACGAAATACAAATTTAAGCAAATATCCCAGCAAATGCAAAGACTTTTCTTGCTACACAATTCAAAAACTAATAAACAAGAAAAACCACAAATTTTTTACGCAAAATGAACTAAATTAAATATCAAAAACTAGTCATCATTCACGATAAATTATAAAATTCACACACATTTTCATTGTAATTAGATATCATCTGCTTCATATATAAATAAAAAAATGAAAATTTTTTAAAAATCAAATATTTACGAAATATGAATATCACAAATCTGAAATATACATTACATTTATGAGTAGAACTGTACAATCTAAGATTTTTTTGAAATTTTGAAAAATAACATATTTTATGATTTGCAACGAGAAACAATTTTTAATTTGTGCATATTTTATTAATAGATTAAATTACATTTCAGACAAAAAATTAAGTGTGTATCTTATTGAATTCTTAAATTTGCTTCACGGTATAATTACTACCCTAAAAAAACTTAATTAATTTTACACAGAAACCAGCAGTGTATCTTTTACACAACGACACACACTGTCCATGGTTTTTCCCACCATGTGCCAAGCAATATTATTTATAATTTATATTATTTATATTTGTAATGAAAACTTTATTTAAATAAATGTGATTTATCTGGAAAACGTATTCAAATTATTTATTATGAAAAAACGTTATTGTAATTTATGATATTAATATTATTGTTTAGTTATTTTTTAAATATATTTGTATAGATTATATAACTGTGAATATGAAATATTAAAACAATAAAAATTAAGCTAATTGATACTAATAAATACTAATTATATATATTATTATATTTTAGAATTCCAAATAGAGTGTTTTATGTTTGTATGAGTTTTAAATATATATATGTATAATGTTTGTATAGACATTTTTCAGTTGTAATTGAAAGACAATATTTTTAATTTTTTTGGGTAGTAAAATCCTCTTCTTTCTACAATACAATTCTAGATTCAATAATATCAATCAAGTCAATTAAAACTAGTGATATGACATAATTGTACACAATTTATTAAAACTCTAATTAGATTGATATAATATTTTATTGAATGAAACCGATAATGAAGAGGAAAACTATAAATAAAAATATGTATTATTGTATCTTATATATTTAAAAGGAATTTTAAAATACAATATTTTCTACAAAATCATTTTTAATTGTCGACACAAATTAATGTAACGTACACAGTCTAACACAATTAAACAATTATTATATATAATAATTTAAATCTACTTATAAGTACACTATATAATTTTCGATACTAACATTTGAATATTAATTAATTAATTACAAATATGTTTTTTTAGCAATATGATGTGCAAATCAAATCTTGGAAGCAATTGCTAATTTCTACATTTTTGTCTTCTGCACAATATTTCATTTGTTTACATTCTTTTTTTTTAAGAGCTTTCTTCATTAATTTGAACATGAATATTTCGGGTTCTAACATTCAACCATATGGATTTCAATTATCGTTCTCGATCATTTATTACAATATGAATTGATATACTTCCTGAAATATAAATAGTAAAAATTTGTGATCAAAGTAGTAAAAATTTGTGATCAAAATAATAAAAATTTTGGTACTAGCAATTACCACAAAAGAAATTGATCAAGTTTCTCTGAAATTTTACAAGTGGACTATTGGCTCCGGTGAATTTTCATTTATTTATTATTGTTATTTTTTAAATAAATCAAATACTTAATGATATTGGATTACTAGTCTTGCAAAGAATTCCGCGGATTTCTTGAGTGTATAACCCAAGATACTATAGTTAAAAGTGCTTGACTGTGACCACGTACGTGAGTAACTAACTTTGCCTGAAATTCCGCAAATTCCTAAAAAGTGTAACCCTTGATAACTAGTCCAGTAATCTCAAACTCTAACTACAATATATAGGTTATCAGTATTGCATGGAATTCAGCAGATTATTGATTTGTGTAATCGTCGTCATCTAGTCCAGCAATCTCAGACTACGACTGCCCTCAAATATTTCAACTGTAATTTATTACTTATCTCGGCTGGTATTTTTGAGTAAATAATGGAACACTCCTTGAATGTGGCAGACTCAATTTAGAACTTTATCAAACACTTTCTGTTACAAGTTTGTCTTACGAATGGCTTTTCCGCTGTACAATTAACGAACTTTTTATCGTAAGTCCCCCCTCCTTTTACATATCGCTTTTTTTTTATTTTCCCAGAACAAGCAATTATAATCATTTCATGTAATAGTTTGTGTTCTCGGATACCACAAACAATATCAAAAAATTTCCACACATATATATATTACCCTAATTCAATTCCTGGCATAAAAAACTTTCAGTTTGCCGACAAAAGAAAAAGTCATTTTTTTTACCTAAAATTCATACACTCGTGAGTCTATACAATGAATCAATTATGCGCATATCGTGGCGTATCGTGGAGAATAGAGGGGGAAATGTGCGTGAGAGAGAGAGAGAGAGATAAAGATTCAGCCGTATGCATACAAAGGAGTTGATGATCAAAACAGCTTAGATGTAACTGAACGCTCACATTCACAGCGTTCACACACACACAAAAGAAATCTAATTCATGTCCCCTAGAGCTTCTACTCCATATTCCGTCTAAGCGTACAGCAAACTATTCCGCGTTTTATTTAGAAAATTTTAATTACGTTGTGGGCGTCCTTATTATCACGAATATGTAAAATGTCAGACGCGCATCTCTGGAATCAACTCCTATTCCATCTCTAACATCCTCCTTTCATTCAAACCACTTTATTTGTACCTCTAATTTATCACTTCATTCGGTCATTTGCTCTCATCACCAAACATCACACACACTGAATTTGGTGATTTATAAGTTTATTTTTTCTAATCCTGCTGGACGAACAGCTTTACCAATTTGTGAGCCAGGCGTAAAAATTTTTTGCACGACGTTCGTACTTTTGCTGTACATAACGTTCCGTTCATCGTAGGAAAGACTTCGAGTATTATGCCATTCGGTAATTCGGTAATAATTTCAAAGGCTTTGGAAATCGATAATTTTAAATTAAATATTCGATTTTTAGCGGGTCTTTGAGGCCAGCCCACTTCGTCCTAGGAGGTAAAGTTGCCGAGTACTTATAAATCCAACATTTTAAAAAAATATTTACAAGTTTTTGGCCGATTTGCTACTGTTTTTTAATGATAGGTACTTTGGATCACAATTCTCAGATTTACTTCCCCAGAAGTAGCCCAGTCAACAAACGGTTCGGAGTCATAGCCTCGTTATCACAGTTAGCTCCCATGAAATTTGTGCTATTATCACTGTACAGAAATAAGGAGGCTCCTTTCTTAGATGCTAGTCGCTGTATTGCCATTATCGTTGATCTTGCAGTTAAACTACTCGCCAACTCCAATTGAACGGCTCTAGTCATTAGGCAGGTAAACAATACTCACCATCATTTTCACGGCGACGATCTATCTTTGGTAGCAGCGAACCGTAGTAATCCATCCCGCAATGTGTGAAAGGACGTTGTCTAATAGCTATGCGACCGACGAGCAACAAAGCCATTAATGGGTTGCACGACTTCCCTTTATTTATTCTACATTTTAAGTTCCTAAATTCTACGTATTTCAAAGTATTACGATTGTCAAATATGTAATATTTTTGCCTCAAGTTGTTTAGAATTATGTCTTGACTCCCGTGATAGAACTTTTTGTGATAATCGCGAATTATAATTCTAGTAACTTCATTTTTATTGTCTAAGATTATCAGATTATTATTAAATTCGATTGGAGTTGAATTTGTTATGTGACCGTTAGTCCTAAAAATTTTATCGCGATCCAGACACAGTTTTAGTTTGGCGATATTACTTACTTTGTTTACGATTAAATCTTCGCACAACGCTTTTAATTCTATTTTAAAACTATCCCCCTGGATTAATCAGTTTCAGAACTGTTTGATTCCTGATGTCGATACCTTTTCTGTCTTATTTTTCCAGTTCTTTATATATTTCGGTGTTCGTCAACCGAATATTTCAATCCCTTTTCGTTCCAAATAGTCGGTATGCAAGTGGAGTCACGCATACGTTTGTAGTTGTTATCAAGAGCATTCAACCATCATTTATTTCCATATCGCCAATCACACATGGTCCGTTTTTGTTTAGCATGGTTTGTTTAAGTTACTCCTTTTCGAGTTTCTATAACAATCAAGAACCTTCGAACCATTTTGACTTGCCATTAACCGTGTTATTCACTCGCGTCGCATTGTTTGCCAGATTTTCCTCTGGCGGCACCCAGCTTCATTGTGATCTTTGTGTCAACTTCAAAATTTCTCTTAATCGATTCAAGACATATACTGGTTCTACTCTTATCCAAGTTAACACAATAGTTGAATTTGACCAGATAAATCGACGGGTGATGGGAATGTCTATTTCATCCATGATGTAATATACCAATTGCACTTCTAGATCTCTCGCTTGCAATTTAAGTCTCGGGATCGTTTGCTATTTTAATTGTACAATTTTGTTTCGCAATTACTAATATAACGCGATACTGACCATTGTCTTTATCTAGTATAAAATCGTCGCGCAAGCCGACAGACTAGCATCACATAACGTATGTAATTCTGCCTCACAGTTCATATAATTTTTGTTAATTAGGTTGCGAGAAATTTTAATTTGCTTACAATACTTAAATTAATCTTCCATTCGAAGAAAATCACGTGCTCTTCTTTCCGAACTTTGTTGTCCCAATGTATATCGCTTCGCCATACGTTACGCATGACGATTTTTTAATTTAAAACGAAAGAAGCTAACAGTCATAACGGCTCGTGAACCGACAATATTACGTTTATTACCTCTCTTATTAGGTATACCGTTTAAAAATTCTTCTGATATCTTTTTGAATTTTACATTGAATTATAACTCGTCTGTCTGCGTGTCCTAATGAAGCCCTAAAACCCATTCCTCATTTTTGTTATCTAAATTGACTTCACATTTATCATCGTCTATATCTTATAGAATTTTGTCTATCACACGCGAAGAATTGCTGCCTCACCTGTACATTTTGAAATTTGTTTCGATGTTTAATTGAATTACGTCTTTAATTAATTTTACATGTTCTTGATTCGTTTTCTTGGCAGGTTGAAAAATCATTCTTGTAGCTATTATTCTTGATGGACTTTGATGTTTCAGACTTTTTTATTGCGAAAAGAGGACATTTTTATTTGTAATTAATATCACACTGACCGGTACTTACATACTTCGATGCCAAATAATAGATTGTTGACCTCATGTACGTGTGGTAGTATTCGTCTCTCTAAATTTATTCATTTCTTTTACAGTATTCTAAGACTGATTCTTGTACTCGTCTGACTCTGCTCTATTTACCTCTCGCACTCTAAATTAAAATAATAATTTATTATTGTATTAAGTCTACTTTCGTCAGTCCTCATGGTTACGTCGTAATTTTCTTTATTCAAGTCGATAACTGTCTTAAGTTTTCTTGAGTTATCCTACGCGATTTATCTGTTGTACCATGCAATAACAATACTAGTAAAGAAATTGACAATGCTAATTTACAATTTTTAAAATCGATAATTTTTCGCGTCAATATTAATTCCCAATTATCTTGACCTAAAGATCCCGATTTTCGCTTCGTTATACGATCTTAATCTAATTCTTCTTCTATTTATACGTAATTTGCGAATTAATTCTTCATTTTTAGATTGCCTAATTAAGTTCAAATTGTCCAAAGCTACCATGTTTTTTATTTCTTTTTTAACGAACTCCTCCTTGCATAGCGATTTTTATATTTATGCAGTTATTCATTATTTTTTCATTGTTTATTCCTTAGATTTAATTATAATGGTGAACCTTTTATATATAGCTCATGAATTCGCTCTTTGATTATTAACATCATAGAAGATCCTTGTGTATTTGTCTTTTTCTTGATTACGCAGATAGAATATAATATTTAAAATGTCCTCAAAATAGTAAGAAAAGGATAGTAGAATCTGATAAATTGAAACATGTGAAACATTAAACAAAATTATACATTATCAGACAAACGTCTTTATTTGCACGTTGCAGGGTTGATATTTACCGCTGATTTGGAAAATAAAAGGTCTTCTGAACTGTTAGAGAGCTCCGAAAAGAATGAATATACTAATAATTTCTTCTTGAATGTACGTCGCTGTCTTTTTACTCCGTGTCTCACAAAACAGTACTTTATTATTTCTTTTCAGCTTAACTCTAGCATTAATCGTCTGAACATTCAACGTACCGCTCATAACTTTTTACGCCTAAATCTAAAAGCGAGTAACTTAATATTATATTTAATAAATTTACATGAATTATTTATTTATTCTTAAACTTCATAACAAACCTTTCTCTGATAATAAAAAGGAAAGAATTCACCGTTTGAACAAACCAGTATCGGGTATCGACTCGGCTTACCAGTTAATTTTTAAAAATAAAACAGCTATAAATAAAAAACGGAAAAACAACTAAGAAATTTGACTTGCGTTCCCTGTTTGGACGTCACGATAGTACGTCAAACTATCTTATTTACTTCGCCCGCCTTTCGGATTACTCTTTTATAATTATCTAATATTGATGCGATACCTCTTGGTATTGCACCGATGTTTTGAATTGTTCGATACCCCATCAAAACCCCACCAAACACTTATCATACGACGTCCCTACCCACTGGTTTTGATATAAATAATTATAAATATTTATAACCAGGCCACGTTCTCATAAAGTACACAAAAGATACATAAAGTACACAAAATTCGAAAAAATTGTAATAAGCTTTAAAAAAATTGTTTAATTTATATATTAGTATCATGTTTACTGCTAAATAATTTTATGAGGATTATTTTTAATAGAACCGTGTGCCTATTTAGTCAGCAATCGAGTGTTATTGTGCTTTGTGTTATGGATCATCTCGACTCTTTTTCTTCCGCGTTCAATTGTTTGTCATGTAATAATGTATGATGTGGTCTATAGATACGATGGTATTTTGTGAATTAACATTGTTTTCTAGTATGATTCATTATTAAGCATACGTAACATAGTCTAAATTTTTTGCTAATTGCTCCCGGTTTTTTATGGTTTGCCTACATACACCTCACAATGTCACATATCAAGCTCGCCTTTACAAATCTCACAAATCCTCTTTTGATATTTCTCACCCTCTTTGTTCTCTTTGTATTTGGCGGTATATACGTGTTGAGTCATTTTTTGGTTACTTTTATCGTTTCTGATTTTACATGTTTTCTCACTTTGCTTATATAACAATATATTATATAATTATATAATATAACAACGTTCGATTCGTCCGCTAGTTCAACTTGTTATAGTACCAAGTCGCCCATTATCTTTAATTCCGACACAAGTCGCGCTCGTCTTTCATTTGTTGCAAATACATGAAACGCATTTATAGCGTTGTTCCCCAATATTTTTATTATATAGAGCGAAAATAAGTATCCCATTAAATATAGATTCTTGAAGATAATATCTACATTTTTTAATTTTGACAAACTCGTCACAAGCTCGTTTCTCACTTGAATTTTCGAGTAATTTTTTTAAACCCATAATTAATTAATACGTGATAATATTCTTATTCACGGGTCTAATTTCCTTTGCTTTTGTTATTCCCTTTGTATCTTCCGCTGACGCTAATGATGTGTTTAAAATTTCTCGCACAACACCCTGTAATGGTTTCAAATTTAGCGAGATGTTTCCTCGTCATCACCCGCTCTTAACCTCGAATGCAACAACACTTTAATCGAAGCTTAAATGATTTTTTGAGCGTCAATAAAACTGCTGGACCCCCAAAAAACACCGGTAAATCTTCGATGGGGCTCGAGTTTATGGTGTTCGATGCTTTTCTTATTATGTTCAAAAAATATGTTCGATCGCTTTAATAAACTCTGCATTTGCTTTGCGTATATTAATAGAAACATTTTCCCTCGCCGTTGGAGCGCAACGAATCATTTCATTCGCTGTATCTCTCACTCATAGCGATTCCGAATGCCACGCTGTTGAACGATATCGTTGACTGCTGCATTTCCGATTGCATGTCGATAAGGAGCATATCTGCTGGCTGCAAGGACTGGAACTGTAGAGCTGCTGTGATTAGTGGAGAAAGCGGTAAAGCTTGAGAGATCAGCGGCAATAATAGCCGTGCTTGCTGCAGTTTGGTCTCCTGGAGGAACGATGTCGTCAGGAGTGGGGGGCACACCGTATCTCACTCCTTGGCGGGGGCGGCTGTGATGCACCAAGCAGATGGTAGAACTCCAACGATCAGCGACGTTCCGGTATCATGCTTTAATATTGTGTACTTAACCCTAGTCCTATTGGTTTGTGGCCGCTTCACTACGGGTTCACCTCTTGTCACAGTGCTTTTCATCTTCCTCATTTGCATCTTGAATTCAAACACAGTCACTCAAAAAAAATTCAAAATTTTATTACTATTTTAATAGAAATTTATTTTATGCCTAAAGAATTTAGTTCTTGTTATCTTTAAACTTAGTAAGAAACACAAAATAAATTATATTCTATTTTATAAAGCACATATTTCGCGAAAACAAAAAAAATTTTTTTTTTAATTGTAATTCACAAAAAAAAAATAAAAGCGTTTACTAATTTTAATTTCATATAAAAAAGAATATTTTATTTTTTTTTTCAAATTTAATTTCACAAAAATATCTAATTTTAAATTTAGTTACTGAAATCGCTATAAATATTAATTAATTATCAATAATACGAGTAATTTACAAAGCTAACAAATAAAATTATAAATCCGGCCACGTGTGTGCTCGAAATTATAATATTAATTACGAGTAAAAAAACACAAAAAATTATTATCACCGCGAATACCGATGAAAATATTAATTATTATTAAAAATAATTAGTAATAAATTTAATTTATCAAATTTTTTCTTATGCATTTGATCTCGTATTACAACTAAATCACCAAATGAAATGATACCACCTTTCCACATTTTCATCAATTTACAATTTTCGCTCAATTGATTCTCCTCTTCTGTACAATTAATCAACTAACATCAATGTTTTTACTTAACTTGCTTATTTATGTTTTGCCGTAAAAGGTGACCAACTTCTAGAGATTTTCCACTACTACCACAATTCTTTAATTAAAATTTTTTGTTTTTTTAAATTAAAAATTTCGGTACCTTGTAACGTTCGTTTGGAACTACTTCTGTTATTTGGAAAGATCCTTTTCTTTTAGCTGCTAATTTCTTATCCTCTCGAGTTGCTTGTGAGATTATGTTCACTATGACTACACTATTGACATTCCGGAGCTTTACATTTATGTTGATTAAAATTTACTCGTTGTTGTGCTTGGTTAGTTATTTGACTTATTTTTTAGCTCTTGAAGATCAAGCTGATCTAAATTGCTCTGTATTTCTACAGTTGGTGCTTATCTTTTATTTTATTCTCGAATAACTTTGTCCCAATAGCAGCTGGCTCCAATTTCTTTTAGTACTACGAGTTAGAGCAGTGTTAATTGCACTTTATATCTACTTCATGCATTGATCTCCTCATCCCCCTCTCAATCTGCGGTTATTGTTGTAAACAGATTAAGCAGAGGGAAAATTCATGAAGGATGAAATGAGCGAGAGAAAAAACAAATATAAGAAATAAACGATATATCCAAGTCCTCGGCAAAATTGTCAGAAGAAAACTGCGATAATCCAGTGCAAGAGAGAGAGAGAGCATGTAAGTAAGTGAGAAACAGAAAGAGGAGTCGCTTGGCAACGAGTGACACCTAAGGGTTGGCACGAACCCGCGACCACGCCCACGCCCACGTCACTAGTCCCGGAGACGTCATATTCTTACCATTCCAAAAATACTTTTGAGATGGCGTTAATTTTCTGTATTTCCAGTGATGTATGAGTAGGTATTTGGAAGCTTTTAAATTATTGAACATCTATACTTGAAACTAAATGTGGATTTGACTAAATCTTGGGACACCTACACAACTCCGAATTCTTGTACTATTCCTTCCATGCAGTGCATTCTTCAATTACATTATTTATTTTATTAAAAGATTCGCACTAATTTACTGGATATTTTTATGTATAATGATCTGCAAATTCATTATCTTATATGCGACAAAATCCAAATTAACTTAATACAATTATTATTTTTAGTTTATAAGAAAAAATTAAATATTTTTTGTTGAATAATATAAATATATTTTTAAAAAAGACATAAGTAGTTAAAATATTACGATTGCGATAATTTAAAACAATTTTTAAAGTACTATTTAGAGCTATAAAATTACCCATGAACGTAAATACCTCTTACACTTAATAATAAATTTAAATGTATTTTTTACAATTTATAGAACAGACTAATTTGTATGGATGAATGTCGCAATAGATTTCGATCAATAGATCACAACTATTCCTAGTTGAAATGCACATCATTTCTATAATTATCTAGATTCGTACTCTGATCCTTAAGAATACTGTAGTCTTTATCATTTTTATTATTGAAATTGTGGTCATCCGAATCCTTGGTTCATTTTTTAACATTTGGAGTCTTTGTCATCGCTGATTGTACTCGAACTTCATGCAACTAATGTGATACTCGTTATGTTCTACTCTTTTTTTATTCAAGCAACAAGAAAATCTAGCATTTTAAATTGTGCTTCTGAATCCTTAGTATTGCAATTCGAATAAAAACACAAATATTTATTTTTTAATGATTTTTTTTAACGTTGCAATAAGGCAGCACTTGTTGTTATTCACTGCGGGATAAGTGCAGAATGGTACGTGGAAATTTTGAAAGGATAGGTTTCGGAAAAAATGAAACGTTGCCTTGAATTAACTGACTTTATTTCGGCCGTCGGTACAATTTTTGATAAGCTCAAAGAAGACTGGAGCGAGGTGAAGTGTGATGCAAAGTATTGAAAAAGTAACCCACCCACAATTGGCTCCCTTATTTAATCTTTTCTCCCACACCTTTCTCCTTCTTTCTCGAGCCTTTTCATTAATTATTTACATCAAGAGTATCGGTTAATCGGGCCTTACAATATTCCTTCTCTATCCAATTAATTCGGCCGATGGGCCTTTGAGCAGCCGTCTGGGAGTGGAGTCAATCGAGTAGGGGCATCCACAGAGGCCATACGTGTCCGACCCTGGCTTAACAGTTTATACTCTGGCGTAAAAAACCTTCGTTGAGCGAGCGCAGGGAAAAGCCATTATATAAAAATTTTAAGCAAATAATAATAACAAATACAATGCAATACAAATAATAATGAGTAATATAATATTTCTTACAATAATAAACTAATGCTAAAATAAGTTTCCTGAACTACCGATGACAATTGATTATACTAAACATAGTTGGTATTTTACAATGTTCAATTTAAGGATTGCATTAAGTTTCGACAATCTCTCCCTCAAGTTCTTGCAATTAACATTTTCTTCATATCGGGAATCGCACAGAATTAGTCGGATTTACGGGCTCGTTACCTCCACCCATAAACAGTCAGTTTTATATTTTGATGTTGGTTTGTAAGCGCGTCTGCATACCTCTTTATGTGCACATCTGCGCCCTTGGAGACCGGGTTGTGACAGCTCCCCCGGTCCACTTGAGCTGCTGTAACGTCGCATCTGCAACTCAGGTTTCTTAGCGGCTACCGCTCTTCTTTTATGGGTGGACGACACGCCAGCGGAAAAATCCGACGATCTTTCGGCAACACTTATACATATCAAGGCTACTTATTAGGAAACAATAATAATAAATTACAAATAGTTTCAATTTACCTATGTAAGATAATAACGAATAAATTAATTATCATAAAATATTTTTAATAAACAGTTTTGATTAGTGCGAGGATTTTTTGTCGAAGCTTTAGCACATTAATTTCAGATAAAATATTTGTATTTTTATTTGAATGGCATTTCATTGTATTCATAAAAACTCATTAATTTTATGAAAATATAGAAGGTTTTTAGAATCAAACTTTACAATGAAATAGTAGTTCGTTAAATAGTTTTTCTTTTAGAAAAGAATATTCACAATATTATTTTTACTTTATATGTACTAATTTTAAAAACTTACGGAATTTTATATTCAAATAAAATTTTTTCTTTTATTTTTATTTATATATTTTAAAAAAATATTTTACAATGAAAAAAATAGTATTACACTCGCCAATATACCAATTGTGCAAACAGTAAACAGAATAGCTTTCAATTATTCATATTTTAAAATCACATTTGAATGAATAATATTAATAGAAAATTCAGAGAAATGTTTTATCTTTTTAACATTGTATTTATTTGTTTGATGATAAATTTCAAATAAAATTTTGAAAACATTTTTTTAAGAAAACATATTATATAAAATATTTAATTACTTATCTTTGCAATACTATTTTTTTCCTAATATTTATTTTTCGAAAAAATAAATATAATAAATGCATTATAAATGTCATATGTACTTTGAAAGATTAATTATATTATAAAAAAAAAATTGAATATTAGAAAGTGCATCGTTAGAATATCAACAAAAAAATATATTATGATGTAAGTACAATATAAATCGACTAAACCAGTGCAATAAATATATTTAATTTTTGTCAATTAATAATTTTAAAATTATACATTTACTTCTAAGAAAAAATGTTACAATAGTATACATGTAAATATTTATAAAGATTATACAAACAGAAATTCAACCTTGTACAATAAAACTTATTTTCAACAAATTTTATTTTATTAATTCATAGCAGACAGGGAAATTATTTTTCCCATTTCAATTGAAAATTTATACTCCCCGAAGCTTAAACATCAATAAAAAATAAATATTAAAAAAAAAATTAGCTAGCATTAAGACATAAACCAAATTTAAATAAAGAAAAAATCGGTTACGCTTTTCAGGTTTTCACCTTAAAAAAATTTGAAATTTTTAAAAATTATTAACCATAATTGTTTTATGGTAATTTAAAGAAACATCCTCCATTATCAATAGATTCTTTATTGGTGTAAAAAGTAAACAAATTACGTTTTTTTCGGCGACGTTTCGACAGAATTCCTTCTGTCTTCTTCAAGCTTTTTTTGTTCAAAATAATACATTATAAAATGAGCTGCAATAACTGCATAATAAAAACATAAAATATTATATTACAGAGTTAATAATTATAATACAGAGTTAATAAGTACAATTTTTACGTAGATTGTTCTCCTGCAACTTACGTTGACACGTAGTCAAATTTTAAATGTACCGAGGAATACTCAGGTTATATTTATATACAGTCAAATGTATGTTGCATCATAAGTCGAGTCAAGTGTTTATACTGAGTATTTAACACGTGCATGTCCTTTTGTCTATCTACAGTATGTGGGTTTAAGTGTATATGTAGCATTTCCGAAATTTGGCGCTTTCTGTAGTCGAGTTCTCTATCTATGATTTTGATATTATCCCAGTCCTTCGTATGTGAGTTTTTTGAATAATATAAATAATATCCATATCAATCAATACACATTAGCCATGTCGTCGATATTGAAACTGAATGTAGACTGATCCGAGACGCATGTCGACCATATTGAAAATCGGTGAAAAGCGCGGAACGGCCGAAAAGTGGCTCTTTCAGTTTTTTGACTTGTACGTGTGTATTTTACCGTGAGTTTTAATAAACTGAAGCCCTTTATTACGTGGCGTTGCGAAGATTAAAGTAAACGCACAACTCAGAATAAGTATCAGCGTAAAATAAATATCTCAAAGTGGAGAAGAACAAGGACCAGGTCAAGGACTTGTTGCCTAACATAACACCACCCAAAACCACTTGTTTTCCTCCAATTATCAAAATTATCAAAAATTTTCCTTGATGAATTTTTATAAGCCTTAATATTACAAATTCTAATACTTCACTCCTTTTAAAATATGAAATACAGAATAGAAAAAAGCTTATATCTCCCAATTTTAAAGTATAAGTAATTGTTAAAAAAAAAAGAAAAAACAAGTATAAATAGCTATTCCATGTCTCTTTATTATTTTTGTACCCAAAAAAACTGCTAAAAATAGAAATCTTAAAACTTATTTACAATATTATAAATTTGTAACATTAAAATTTTGTGACTGTAATTTATACAATGCATTAATTTTTTAAAATTTGTTAAAATATGGGTAATGTACTTGCAGATAAATAGTAGTATAATTTTAATATTATCAGCACCGTGTAAATAATATGTAATATACAGTAGATGTGAAAAAATAAAACCAAAAATATTAAAGAAATGCCTAACAAATACTTGATATTTATTAAAATTGAGAAATATCCGAGCGCGCCATTTTTTACGTCAAACAATCATTGCGCATTTTAAATTAATGATGGTAAAATTTACCGTGATATAAAGATGAGTATCATAATGCTCATAATGGAATACTCTCATAAATCTAAAATCACGAGATTTTCTAGTGACTTAGCTTCTATATATTGTGTAATCTGTTAATCTAGCAGTTTTTTCACAATAAAAATGATATTCTCAATTTAAAGTCTTCTCTCGACCTGCATATTCTTACACTTTTTATTCCTATATATATATATTTATTTTTATTATAAATTAAATATGTTTGTATATTTAAAACTATTTATTATAGGTTTTATTTATTTATATTTTCATGTGTACTTATTTTTTTTAAATGCACCTTCACAAGTAATATTGTAAATCGATATGTTCGATCCATTAGATTAATTCATAATTTCCCAGTCAATTTCATAAATGCTTTTCAGAATTATTTATGAATATTTTTTATTTCATTTATCGAATGCTGTTAAAAAAGTACATGAAAAATTTAAAATTTACAAGTGGTTTTTCAAATACATTTGAGGTTAGTTGATTGTTTCAATAGAAACAAATTCATTACTTTCTTACGTAAACATTTTATGTACACTTTTTGTGCATTACTTTTTATCTTCCAATTAGTTTAAATTTGTCTTAGCTGTTAAATAGATATAAAAGAAACCATATAATAATCATCGTTTATCTATATTTTCGAAAACATTGCTTAAATAACGTTTCACAATAATTCATTTTACATTTTACCGTCCTAATGATCGTTAAGAATATCATTATAGAATGCCAAATGGATTTTAATAATTAAAACATTACACATTATTTAATCAATTATGAAATTTGATTTTATTCCAAGATTACAATTAAATTATTTTAACTTGTTTATAAAATTCAATTGAACATTAAGCGATTATTAATATTTTTTTATGTACAGTAAAAATAGTCATTTTAAAGTTTTTTTTTTAAATTCATCATATTGTAATTTAATGTTCCTTTCTTTTTATTAATTATTGGTTTATATAATAGATAATTATATACTACAAATTTATTATTTATTCATTTATCATTGCTTATGATATTATATTTTAGAATATAATGTTACGATAAAATTTCATAGTTGTAGCAACCTTAATTTTTTCAAATATTTTTTTTTACTATCGCGTTAATTTAATTTTTTTTAAAAATAATTTAAAAATAAATTTTTATTTTAAATACTTTAATCAATAGTATTAATATATTTAATAAATAATATTATCAATATTATTTAAAAAAATAAAATATAACTGTATGATAATCTATAATGATATGCTTTTATAACAATGAAACACCTTGTTATCACATTTATAGCATTAACACTGTGATTAAAGTATTAAAATAAAATTTTATTTTTTAATTATTTTCAAAAAAATAAATTAACACGATAGCCAAGAAAATATTTGAAAAAATTAAAATCTCTGAAAACATTAAATTGTATTGTATATGTATATATAATTAAAATTTTCTACATTTTTGTAAATAATTTAAGTACCTGTCAAGATACTTGTCATAAAAAAATGCTTGATTATCTACAAAAATAAGAAGATAATTCATAAATTTTTAATATTTATTTTAGTTTTAGTTTAAATTTAATTTAAATTTATTTTATATTAATTCTTAATTTTGAAACTATATATTTTTTTATAGGATGAGAATTTAGTTCAATAGAGTACATTCATACCATTAAAAGCTTATTTTAAATTATGAAACATCTAAATATTAAAAAAAAAATATTTAAAATCAAGAATATTAACATTACATAGTAATAATGCATTAATTTATTGTAAATAATTATTGCAATACCAATAGTACCTTGATATGATCACCTTTAATTGATACGAGTACATTTGAATCTGTTGATGGCACGGTGGTAATGATTTTTACCAGTAGCAAAAATAAATGAAGCCATCGTAAGTCACCGATATTCCAGATCCACACTGATGGGTAATCACTGGGTATTGGAAAAAAACATCAATTGTCAAAAGAAATATTTTATACATTGTTCAAACGAGTGGAAATCATAATTAATAATAAATAATAAAAATCATAAGAGGCAGCTTAAAATCTATTTTTTAAATAAATTTTTAGATTTAACGTAATTGAAAGGATAAAAGTGGTAAAACGAGAACATTTATGTGTTAAATGTTTATGAACGAATCGTGCATTTGATAAATAAATGCGACAATCCTGCAAAAAAAATGTCATATAAATGTAATACTTTTTAACATTTTGTATTAACTATGTAAAAAAAGTTTTATAACTAAAGATTAAATAAGTAAATAATGAGAAATACAAAAAGGTATCAAGAATATTTAAGAGAACAAAAATATAAATAAAAACTCCGTAGTTACGGATAATGAGTTTACGGGTTAATGTTAACGTGTAATAAAAAACGACGGTGAATGGTTAAAGATCACCACAAAGCAATAAATAAAAGGAAAAATCAATGGGCCTCTCTTATAATAATACTCTAATTATAATACTCTACTGTCACTGACTGTCTTTTATTTTTACTATTTGTCCCTACCTCACTCCCTCACGCCCTTTCTCTATCTATCATACATTCTATCGTACGTTTTATTATTTTGTCTCATTCCTACTCACTTCACTAATTTTTCTTTCACTGCATATAGTATCTTGCATCTATCTTATTTTTTATTTCGATCTACCACTCATATATTGGGAAATCAATACCTGCGAAATTTATTTTTTATGAAATAGCATCTCCGAAAAAATAAAAAATAAAGAAAATGTGGTAATTAAAGCACCATGTTCCATGTTGTATTGTATAAAAGAGTTTTTGAGGATCCAATAATATTGAATCCGAATCGCTTAAAAAATAGTTTCTGTCTTT
Source organism: Eupristina koningsbergeri (assembly GCA_018907245.1). Taxonomy (NCBI): domain Eukaryota; kingdom Metazoa; phylum Arthropoda; class Insecta; order Hymenoptera; family Agaonidae; genus Eupristina; species Eupristina koningsbergeri. The sequence goes on along the minus strand of JACCHV010000024.1, from coordinate 846,561 downwards.
TCTTTTATTAATTAAAATCTTGTTATTTATATGCGTGTGAAAATTATAAATTAAATAATTGTTAATAATATAAAAAAAATTTTAATAAATAGCTTTAACAAGGACAGTGATTACCCTATCAAAACGTCGGCAATTATATAAAGAATAAACACTTATGCTTTAATTATATTATACCTAATTAGATTTTTAAAAACTTCTTTTACTCAAAAAAGGCTTTATTTCACGGTCAAATAAGTTTCTCGTAGAAAATCAGTGCGACATAATAACGTGCGAAATGTGTTAGTAAGATTTTATAGTGACGACATGTGAAGGAAAATCTCGGATAGATATAAAAAATCCATTAAGTTACAACAAATTGCAGATGTGCAGTTTAAGAAGAAAATTGATGTTTGGTGAAGTATCGTAAAAATCAACATTTCTGAAAAGTCAAACCACGGTTAACGGAAGCAAATTACTGAAAAATGAGAATTAACTTCGATGCAAAAAATTAGCAATTGTTGGTTTTTTTGCTTCTTAAAGCAAGATAAATGTTTTTGAAGTCAAAGACAGGCTTTTTCTTTCAAAAGCCAATGTAGGTTGCATCGAGCAGAGTATTAAATATATATATGAAAAATAAATGAATTAATAACCATCAAAATAAAATTTTATTAGCACATTATTAAGAAAGGTGTGAGTAAAGTGGGGATTTGTTCTATTAAACAAATCCTCTCAATTGAACAAAATTGCTTCGTTCAGTTAGCCAACATTTGTACGTCGATGACTATCGACCTTATCCATATTGTACTTTTAGATGTCAAAAATTTCAGTATTATTTTGTTATGTCTGAGATTAAACTTAAGTTTATTTTTAAAATAAATTTTATTTCATTAAAATTTTAAAATTTAAATTTATTCAAATTATAATATTTGTTACAATTTTTGTTTTATTTTACAAATATATAATAATAAAATAAGACTCTAAGTAAGAATAAGATTTAAAGTAATATTACAATAAAATTTGGACACCGCGTTTATTAAAAGAATTTATCGCACGCTTAACGAGTAACGTTACTTGTTTTCAATCGTTGATCTTGATCAGCTGTTTAGACGTCCTTGTGAATGTGGTTTAAGTGATCCGGAAGGGCGTTGTGGGTTTTGAATTTCTTCTAACTTGCTGTCACCACTCCGTTGTAGTTGTGGGTCCGGAGTTTCCAATTATGATAAGAGTTCTGAGAGTTTATTGAACGACAAATGCCGAGTCGAATATCGTACACAGTTTAAGTTTTAATTGCTTATAGATTGACTGAATTAAGAATTGACAAAAAGTGTATAATGAATGTTAGGTGTGGCTTTTATAGCCTTTTAAATCTTTCCCCACCATAACACCTTTAGAGATGAGATTCTAAAGAGGGTGATCTTCTTCGAATTGATAATTTTACAATAGCGTGTCCAGGAATTTATCAGTTATCGGCCATAGACAGAAACAACGACCTTTATCTTTGTAATTTTAGTTTAATTTCATATGAATAAAAGCTAGTTATATTCTTTTTCAAAATAAAGATTCGTTCGTAATTGAATCTTTATTTACAATTGATATGTCGCATACAATGCGACATTTAATATTTAAATAGAAAAATAACAAAAATTTTCTGACATAACACCCCATCCCTTAAAGAGAAAAATTGTCGTGAAAATTCACATCAATTTTTCTACAGAGTTATGCTTATCAAACCAATTACATATGTAGTACGAAATGTCGGTAAGGTAGATTTTGATATATCTGTTCCATTTTACTCTCGAGATCTTCTCAGATTTCATTGTTCATTTGTATGTATTTGTCGTTACAGAATTTTATCGTTTAAATTTAATCGATTGATGAATTTACTACAGCGTTTCAAGAAAAATATTTTATTATTATTTTTTTTTTGTTTTGAAAAATTTAAGTTCTCCTTTTTATATTGTAATGATAGTGAGGTTAAAATTAAAAGATTTTATTATATGAATAGTTTTGTTTTTAATGGTAAAAAAAAATTATAATTAGTTATATAAATTTTGGAACGCATGGAGTTTATATAATTTATAATATAATAGCTTATAATATAACTTATATCTATAATTATGTTTTATAATGTAGTTTATAAATGTAATCTATAACTAACTTATATCTAGATATATATAATTTTCGCCTTATTACATAATTTATTATTATATTTTATATAAAACTATTAAAATTTTCGCACTTAATTTATATCTGTTTCTGTAAAGTTTTTAATTTTCTTCGTACAATCTCCACGCGTACGTTTTCCCTGCTTCTTCTTCTTTTTGTTCTTCATTGTATAGTATTGCCCACCAGATTTCTTGTGGGTTCTCTGGCGGCTCCCATGCTCTCTCATGTTGTATCGGTAATAACCATTGGTTGATGTATTTTTCGTCTAGTTAATTTTCGTATTTGGCAAATTTCACAAATTTCTATTAATTTTTGAACGTCGTTTTTTAAAGTGGGCCAGTAATAATCTTGTCGTATCCGTAAATAAGTTTTTGTAATGCCTTTATGACCGTTTACAGGTGAATCGTGTATTGATTTTATTATATTTTCGGGGTCATTTTCAGGGGGACAAATAATAGTATTTTTACAAATTATTATTTTTAAATCAGATTTTAAATAACTAAAGTCTGCTAGTGTATTTTCGAAAAGTGATAAATCAATATCATGAATTTTTCCACTTGAAAATCTAATAGTTTTGAGTTCTTGATTTTTAATATGAAGGAAAAAGTTTTTAATGGCTAATTTAAAATTTCCATATTCTACTCTAGAACTTGAGTCTTGGGTGATGCATATTACACATATTTTCTTCCGGTCGTGTGTATAGAATTTCGTGTCTCCGATTTTTAAATCGTCGAAATTTTTCAATTTTATTTGTTTCAACAAAGTTTCACCAGTAGTATCCAATGGTTCTCCGTTTTCTGTGACGAAAATTCCAATGTTGTCTTTAAACACAAATATTGAATCCCTAACAAAAATGATATTAGTTTTTGATCGTATATTTAGGTCATAATCAATTGTATTTTCTTCTGTTTCATCATCAGACGTCGTTGAACTTTCGGTCTCTATATCATCTCGTGTGTCCTCATCGTCCGTCGGGGTGAGTAGATCGGAGTTTATGTTGACAAGGTCGGAGTTACGTTCAGGAGTATTTATTTTGCATTCCACTTCTCTATCATTCTTGGTCTGCTTCGATCTCGTCACAACGGTGACTGGGAGTGAGGGGGGATTGCGTGATAAAGCGTCCGCAACGTAGTTTGTCTTTCCTTTTTTATATATTATCTCATATTCAAACTCCCGCAACTTTAAGTAAAATTTTTGTAATCTCGACGTGGGGTCTTTAAAATTGTGTGCCCACATTAATGGTTTATGATCCGTGTAAAAAGTGAATTTTCTACCGTAAAGGAAATATCTAAATTGAAAAGCGGCGCATACCATAGCCAAAAGTTCTTTCTCTATTGTAGAATAATTTATTTCGGCATTTTTAAAATTTCTTGAATAAAATACAATTGGTTTATCATGTTTATCATTTTCTTGACTGAGGACAGTTATTGCAAAATTTGACGCATCTGTCGTGAACGTAAATGGTTTTTTTTAAATCTGGATAACATAATACTGGTTCAGAAACTAAACAATCCTTTAATTTTGCAAATGCATTTTCTTGAGTTATAGTCCATTCAAATTTTGTTTCTTTTCGTAGGAGTTTAGTAAGAGGTTTAGTTGTCTTCGCAAAATTTGGGATAAATTTCCTATAATATCCAGCCAGTCCTAAGAATTGTTTAATATTTTTTTGATTTGTTGGTGTTGGGAAGTTTTGCATTGCTAAAATTTTCGTTTTGTCAGGTCCAACTCCATCTATGCCTATTTCATGTCCCAAATATATAACGGATGTTTTATAAAATTCGCATTTTTCGGGGGAGAGCATCATGTTCGCAGTTCTCAAACGTTGGGCGACCTTCTTGAATTTATCATCGTGCTCTTCGATAGTTTTAGCAAAAATGATACAATCATCTACATAAATAAAAACTTCTTTCCCTTGTAAACCTCGGAAAATATTATCCATTTGCCTTTGAAAAGTTGCAGGTGAGTTTTTTAAACCGAATGGCATACGTGTAAAATGATAATGACCATATGGTGTCGAAAAAGCAGTTTTTTGTTTATCTTCAAATCTCATAGGTATTTGGTGAAAGCCTTAAGCAAGGTCAAGTATTGTGAAATATTTTGATCCTCCAAGTTGATTAATAATTTCGGTTATATTTGGTACAGGATAGGCGTAATTTATTGTTTTATTATTAAGTTCCCGATAATCTATTACGAGTCGCCATTTGTTCTTGCCTTGTTCGTCAAGCGTTTTCTTTTTTACTATCCATAATTACTATTATAACCTGAATCACTATTTTCAATAATCCCTTGATCTAATAAGATTTTTACCTGATTTTCTATCTCACTTTTCAAGGTTGGTGGATATCTGTATTGTTTATCATTTACAGGTATGTCGTCTTTTAGACAAATTTTGTGTTCAGTCATATGAGTAGCTTTGAGTTTATCAGTGGGTGTTTTAAATATATCAGAATGTGTTCTGCATAAGGTTTTTACCCTTTCTCGTATTATACCATCATATTTATTAATTGAGACTAATTCTTCAATTATTTTATTTCGTGCAGCTGATTCATGGGTTACCTTATCATTGAGCTTTGATGTATTTGCCTCCATCATACCATTGGCATTTATTACTACATCATTGATACGGTTTAACTTTTCTTTTCCCAGATTTTCTTTAACGGAACGGTTTTTTCTCATAACCGACGTCATATCAGATTTCTGGTTTTCTACAACAGTCGACATGATCAGAGTCTGCACTGTAGCAGGTTGTTTCCCACTTTTCAGTTGTTTGCACTTGTTATTTTCCATAAATTCATCATCTGATATATTTTGTTTCATTTTTGCAGTATTCTCCAGCTGCCTTTCAAACGAGATTTTTATGTTATTGATTTCCATGTTTCCTTCACCAAAATTAATTTTTGCTTTGTTTTCAAGACAAAATTCTGCTCCCACTAAAGCTTGGGTAATTATTGGAATATCATAGGTTACGACTAAAAATTTCGTTTTTATATTGAAGTCTTTTATTTTAATTTCTATAGAACCAATGGCCTCATAAACTGTTTCTCCAATACCTATCATTATGATTAATTTTAACATAATTTTTAATGTGTGAAATTTTTATTAAATTGGGTTGGGCACCGGTATCCAGCATAAAATTGCTGCTTTCATTGACAATTTCTTCTGAGTTAAGTATTATTACCGGTACTTTCCCCAAAGCCTCGGAAAATTTTATTCGATTTCCATTGGTTGAGGTGATTATTCCACACCCCCCGAATCGTAGTCCGTTTGGATTATTGTATGAACGTTGTTCAAGGCTGTCGCATTCTGAAAATTTGGATTTTTCTTTTCTCTAAATTTCCTTGTATAGCAGTTTTCTTCAGTGTGATTTTTCTTTCCACAATATTCACAGATTAAATTTGAATTATTTTGAGGACGATTTGTAGTATTATTATTTTGTGGAGTTCCTTGATTTTGTTTACTGAAATTATTATTTCGAAATTTATTAATGTTCTGTTTATTTGGTATAGATTTATTTGGGAAATTTTTTTGTGTTATTGTTAGTGTTTTGAGTTTTGTTGAATCTTTCTTGATCTAATAGAATATCCTTTTCCATTTTATTAGCACTAATAATTAGTTCAGTTAAATTTTCAGAATTCAAATAAAGACGATACTCTGGGGGTATAGAAAATTAGAAATATTTAATTGCCAATTTGTCAATTCTTTTTATTTCTTCAGTCGATAACTGTTGCACTCCTGATTCTATACATAAACAGTCTTTAAGAGTATTGTATAGATCCATGAATTTTTCCGTGTGTGTCAGCATATTTTCACTATTTGATTTTACAATCGAACCCATTTTACTCCAATATTCTCCTGAGCTATGGTCAGTAATAAAAATGTTCCTCAATTTAACAATTAATTCATCAATTGTTTTGCACTCAGACATCCCTATCGATGTAAGAGTATAATTATGAATTTTTAATTTTATCAGTGTGACGATTTCGAATTGTTGTTCCGTTGGGATATATTCCTTAATTGCTTTTATAGCACGTAAAAATGGAAATATGTTAGTGCCGTCGAACGTAGGAATCGTCGCGATACATTCTTGTATAATTGTGCGAGAGATAGATATTATGTTACTTGCACTGCCTGGAGAAAAGGGATTGCGAACAAACTGATGAGGTCTTACGTTTACGTATTGGTTTTCTCCGAGTTCGATCATAGGATTTTCACCGCTTGTTTCATTTTCGGATTGTTGTTGTTGTACAGTCATTTATCTTAATTGTTCCTCTAAACTATTTATTTTGACATTTAAAGAGTCGTTTAATTGTTGATTTTCACGCATAGAGGTTTCCGTTTGATTTTCTCGAATTCTAAGTTGTCGTTCTCGTTTAGTAAGTTCTTTCATTTGCATGTCGAGTTCTTCGGGGCTTAGTAGATTTATTTCGATTTATAATTAAGTTAATAATATTTGAAAAGTTTCTCTAGAATTTTTGAAATGCTTTTTTTTTTTTGAAAATTAATAGAAGCGTTTGGTTTGATAAGTTTCTATTTTCGAATCCCACCGCTGTCACCAATTTTATTTTAATTTTATTCTTACTGTTATGTCTGAGATTAAACTTAAGTTTATTTTTAAAATAAATTTTATTTCATTAAAATTTTAAAATTTAAATTTATTCAAATTATAATATTTGTTACAATTTTTGTTTTATTTTACAAATATATAATAATAAAATAAGACTCTAAGTAAGAATAAGATTTAAAGTAATATTACAATAAAATTTGGACACCGCGTTTATTAAAAGAATTTATCGCACGCTTAACGAGTAACGTTACTTGTTTTCAATCGTTGATCTTGATCAGCTGTTTAGACGTCCTTGTGAATGTGGTTTAAGTGATCCGGAAGGGCGTTGTGGGTTTTGAATTTCTTCTAACTTGCTGTCACCACTCCGTTGTAGTTGTGGGTCCGGAGTTTCCAATTATGATAAGAGTTCTGAGAGTTTATTGAACGACAAATGCCGAGTCGAATATCGTACACAGTTTAAGTTTTAATTGCTTATAGATTGACTGAATTAAGAATTGACAAAAAGTGTATAATGAATGTTAGGTGTGGCTTTTATAGCCTTTTAAATCTTTCCCCACCATAACACCTTTAGAGATGAGATTCTAAAGAGGGTGATCTTCTTCGAATTGATAATTTTACAATAGCGTGTCCAGGAATTTATCAGTTATCGGCCATAGACAGAAACAACGACCTTTATCTTTGTAATTTTAGTTTAATTTCATATGAATAAAAGCTAGTTATATTCTTTTTCAAAATAAAGATTCGTTCGTAATTGAATCTTTATTTACAATTGATATGTCGCATACAATGCGACATTTAATATTTAAATAGAAAAATAACAAAAATTTTCTGACATAACAATTTCTTCTTTATTTAAACACCAATTTTATTAATTATTTTAGAAGCATTATCATTTTTATTTCTATTGTTTGCACTTTTAACTTATGATACGGAATTGGGAACAATATTTAAACAAGCAATCTTTCAAAAAATAAATTTTATATAGTAAATTTTAGAAAACAAAATACTGAATTAAATGGATCATTAATAAATATAAATGAATATAAAAAAATATTAATAAATGTTGAAGAGCGAGTGAAATAACACATACAGTTGAATAATATAAAAACAATATTTAATTAGTAAAATTTAGAAATATAACTGGTTACAAATAATAGTTAATACAATATACAAAGTTAAAAGGTATGTTGCGTTTGAATGATCACATTGAACTAACTGCTTTATAAAATATTTAGTTTGTCGTCGATACATCCAAAAAGTCCAGATAGATGAATGGGCAGTTCTTAATTAAATTCTTAGTACTCCAGAAGTGCAATCTATGCAGTATCGCTACATTCAACAATAAAGTTGAAATTATGACTGTCTAAAAATATGTAAGTTCAGCTTAAATAAAGTTGTGAAATGAGTTTGATATAATTTTTATCTGATTGAACAAGTGAATCGATATGGAAGTATTTCTTTTTCAGCCTTTTGAAATCTGTCTTTTTAACAGTACGTACAGACGAGGGCTAATGATCAAATTTAAAAATAAATAATACGTTAATTCTTATAAAAGAATAAGAAATTTTTTAATAGGAACTTATTTTTTGGTACATTGCATAATATTTTATATCTTATTATAATATATTTAAATTTAACTATACGGAGTAAAAACTTTCGCTTTATGCAGAATATTAAAATAATGATAACACTAACAATGATAACGATAATAAAAAATAATAGTGATAACAATAATAATAGAATAAGACTAATTATTATAAATGATGTTTTAATTACATTGTCGTTTATTCCATACGCTAATTGTTGTAAAAGATTATGACGAGATGTCGAAAATGAATAATTTAGAAGGAATAATTAGAATGACATTAGGAATGAAGAGGGAGATAAAAAATAGTTTAGTCTTAATATTTTTTAAAATTTATTATTTCTCTGAAGTAATACTTTCACATGAAAAAATAAATGGGGTTATAGATTCATCAAATATCAATTTTTATATGGTAATATAATAAGACGGAAAAACCATAGCTAATTTTACATTAGAAAATTTTGTATTATATATTTTGATATTGGTTTCATCATCAGAGTAAAATTAAAATAAGAATTAGCAAATTGAATTTATTCTTTACATATTTATCTGAGTATACAGTACAAGGAATGTAAATAAAAGGTGAAATTAATAATTATAATAAATATTTGTGCGTTTGATTTTATGTGCAACTTTAAATAATAATAATAGAATTTATGTGTAGTATACTGTTGGGTATTTAAAAATGCTCGTTTCATAATTTAAGGCATAAGGGCTGACACTAATTGAACTGAATTATTTTTTCTTGAATTATTTATCTTGAAATTTTATGCATTTATTTGCTTATTTATTTATTTATTTATTTTATTTATTTATTGATATTAAAATATGTTTAATATTATACCGAGTAACATATATAAATATATAATCATTTAGGGTTTGGTAAAATATTATAGACAATGAAAATGCTTTTATAACTTTCAGTAATAATGAAATTTTATTGCATAACAATATACATTTAATACAAGACCTGAAAATTATAAATTCTCGCAAAAAGGTTATACATTAAGATATTAAAATACTTCTAAAATATTATATATTTACATGTCAAAGTAAGTCCTATATTTAGATAACTGATGGAGAAATTTTATATTTATTTTTATCAAGCCATTCTTTTTTTATTAAATCTGAACCTTTTTCAGCTATCATTATGGTAGGTGCATTTGTATTCCCACTAGTAATTTTTGGCATAATCGATGCGTCAATCACTCGTAGCCCTTTAATACTATGTACTTTCAAATGCGGATCTACGACAGAATCATTACTATTGTGTTTTCCCATTCTACAAGATCCAACTGGATGATAGAAAGTTTTAGCGTTGTGTCTTAAACTGCATTCCAGGTATTCTCGTGATTTTATTGGATATTTATTACAACCGAGAATATTTAGCTTTGTTAATTTAATACCTAATTTTTTATACGTTTTTGTTTTTAAATAAGAACGCATAATGCTTACTGCTTCTAAACTTATATCAATATCTTCTTGAGCATCAAAGTAATTTGCAAATATTTTCATACTGTCTGCTGGATCGGCACTTCTTAATTTTAAGTATCCAGAACTCAAAGGATTCAATACAGAAACTGCAGGAATAATTATATCATGATCTTGAATTAATGCCGTCAACTGTGCTAATATCTCAAGCCTACAATTAAGTAATTTGCAAAAGGATGTTAGTCTTGCATAATCTTGTTTTGGCAGAAAAGCAAAACATATTTGGACATTTGGATACTTTGCAGAAGGATCTTTTGTATTAATAAATTCCATTGTTTCGAAACCCCCTATACCAGCTAATTTTCCTGACCGATTAGTAAGGTATTCGTACGCAGCATCCAAATCACCTTTTATACTTTCTGTCGGTTTATTATTCACCATCGTGTAGAGATCTGGTGGCCATATTAATTGATCCTGTAAATTTTGACCGACAGCAGGAAGATCAGCTATGACTTTAATATCGTGTAATCCTAATTCATGTTTAGGTCCTATTCCAGAAAGTAGGAGTATTTGTGGTGAACCAATACTTCCCGCTGACAAAACAACTTCTTTTTTAGCTTTTAATTTCATATTTCGCCCATTTTTTAAAGTCACTTCAACACCAATAGCTCGATTTCTCTTAATATTTACAGAATTTACTCTGGTTGATTTCATAACATATAAGTTTTTTCTATCTTTCGCAGAAATCAAATAAGCTCTTGCTGTGCTTTGGCGAATGCCGTTATCAAGAGTACCAAAAGCCGAACCGATTCCAATATACTTACCCACATTAAACATATCAAGAACAGGATATCCCAATTCTTGAGAAGAATTGAAAAGAATTTCAAGTAATTGTGTATTTGAATTATTATATGATCTTATATTGAGAGGTCCTCCAGTACCAAGATACTCACTACCGTATTTTGATACAATATCCGGATCGTAATTATGAGATTTACGATAAAATGGAAGAACATTTTCGTAACTCCACTCTTGGCTAGACATCTGTGCCCACCGACTAAAATCTTGTTCATTACCCTGAATATACATCATGGCATTTATTACTGAACTTCCCCCTAAAGCTTTACCTCTTGGCCAACTGCATCGCTTATATTTTGAACTTTGGCAATATCTTCTATTGAATTCAACCAGGTAACCATAGTCTTCATCAGAACCAATATTTTTTGAAAAAAAACCTGGTATATCACTTACTAATGAGGGATCTTCGCCATTTTCAATTAGCAGGACCCGCCATTCTGGAATTTCCGATAGTCGACTTGCCACCACTGAGCCCGCGGAACCTCCTCCTGCGATTATGAAATCGAATTCGAGATCATGTTTCCGAATTTCTTTTGTACGATCAGGTGGATAGGCTCGTTGTTCTTCCAAATCACATTTGGCAGATAATAAAGTATTAATAAGTTGTGTAAAGATTAAAAGCGATGATGATCCTGAAGCAGCAGAGCTACAAGTATCGGCTAGACAAGAGCTCATTTTTATGGTTTCTACAAAAATAATTTTATTTGTATATATTATCTACTAAAATAATTGCATTCACAATATTAAATATGTGTAATTAATATTCTCTAACCTTGATATTTTTTATTGCAATATGAAATTATAATTATTCTAGAAAAATAAAAACTGCCTAAGAAAAACAATATGTTTCTGTAATTTTTATTGAATATTTTTTATTTATGCATTACATCCAAATATAATGATATTGTATGAAAAATTCTCATTTATTTTGCATCGTTGAAAAATATAATAAGACTTTAATTTACACTGAAATCTAAATATTTAATAGTCATAAATATTATATTATGTGATTTTTATACATTTGATATAATTTACAAAAAAATTTTGAATTTCTAACAGTAATTTGTTCTACTTTAAAAATTAATACATACTCTTACATAAATATGAGATATCATATGACACATCATAGCCACGAAATATTGCAATGTTTTTTTTTATTAACTTTATTTAATATTTAAAACCATAAATCTAGCAATTTGTATTAATTGCTTGTAAAATATGTCTTATAATTATAAATAGAAAATACCTGCCAAAACAATGAATTGCTGAGTTCTTCTGATAACACTTTTTATAAGTATATAAATAATATATTGAGACAAATTACAATTATCTACTGAAATTATAACTAAGAAGTATGAACCTTTTATTAGTTAATCACCTTCTCTTTTATTGATTTACATTTTTACTAGTATTAGATAATACAGAATTAATTTTGATATCATATATTTTATATATTTAAGAATTTTTTTAATATTATTATATTATCTGTCCTTTGAATCTTCAGAAAATTTTTTTATCTACTTTAGTGCAACAGTTGCAATTATAAATAATATAATTAATTATTTACATATGACGTCGAGGACGTGAAAGAGAACTTCCGTATTTACGATCCTCGCCAATTTGATCTAAATTATTCGCGTTATCGCTTACCGATTGCCTACAAAACCGACACTAATATTATTTAATGAATTTTTTATTTTAATATCATTTTGCAATTCACAAAAGCTGTTTTATAGATTTTTAATGTATTTCAGTTTAACATCTCTTTTTGTCGGTACCGAAGGAAAAGTACTCTAATACTCTCGGGCATCGCATACAAATATTTTTTCATTCTATTTCTTTTTAAGTGCCTTTAGTTACTATTTGATTTATATATTCAATATCTCCGAAATGTTATAAAAAATAATATTTTATATGGAAAAAATAAATGTTTGAATGATTTTCACGATTATATTTTTCAATTCAATATGTACTTTGACGAGATATTGAGCAGAACAGTCAATAGTCCAATAGCTGTCAATATTTACTCGCTTATCGACAATTTTATATATATATATATATTTTTTTTTTATTTAAAAAACTATCAACTTTAAAAGAAATATACACATCTTCATTAGATAATTGTTGACTAATATATACATTTTATAAGACTTTATGTAGCATTGTAACTTAAGCGATTTTTCCATGTAAACGAACAGTATATTATGTATTTTTTTTTTAAATAAGAATAAAGCATTAATTTGACATTTTTTTTGTTACTTATTCTGTTACTCTTTTTTTCTTTTATTCAAAATATAATTTTGAAATATAGAGAGATCGAAAAATAAATGTAATATTTGAAAGATGAGATATAGGACAAGTGAGGATTAGTAAATAGATAAAGAAGGGAAAAAACGTATGGACTGAATATTCAGGGATATAGTGTGTTGAGTGATATTGGTAACGCAAGAAAATTTTAATAACAAATAAATAGTGAAAAACGCGAAAATAACATTTGGAGTATTAGGAAAGGAGGAAATAAACGGAAAATCGGCCGTATTATGTCGAGTACGGGTTAAATGTTGACTCAAAAATAGTAATGATGGCGCAAAGACAAGAACCGTCATAAAGTAATAATAATGGCCGGGCCTAACTTGGCAAAACGAATACTTTCACCTTTGTTTTATAGCACCCTGATAATTTGCGTGCATAAAACAAGATAAAATTGAAATAAATAATTATATTTTTAACAACAATTTATGTACAAAACGTAACCTTTATCAGCGAACTTACGCGAAAAATTTATAACGCAAAATTCATATACATATACATTCGAACTTGCTCTTTTATATACATAAGACGATACCTTTCTTTCTATCTATCTCTCTCTTGTATACATATTCTCTCTAACACACATGTGCTCTCGACTTTCTCTCTTTCTTACATACATATTCTCTCTTGCACACATGCTTTCTCGCTCTCTCTCGCTTACGCGAATACTCTATCATTCTATTTCTCTTACTTTCGTGTACACTGTCTTTCCATATTACTTTCATGCGTTCTTTATAAATAATTTGTTTATTGTAACATCATCGTCCACGAGCCATATTTAATTAACATCAAAGATGAATGTTTTAAATAAACGGGCTCATTCAGTATAGAATGCAGTAAGAAATGCAGTATAGAAGAAGAAAAATACACAAAATATATATTGACAACAAGGAAATGGGACTACTGGGATACTTCAAAACGATAAGAAATACAAAAGATATGAAAACAGTGGCAAGAAGAAAACATAATCGTAAGCGACAGATATTGGATAGATACAGAGAAAAGGAGACGTCAATTATGCAAAAAAAAAGAAAGAGACTGGTTGCATTGGATATGAAATATGAAGAAACTAGAGATATTTTTGAGGAATTCAGAAATAAAGGTGTGACAAGATAATTCCGTTTGCCCTTTTCGGATGAAGGGCAGAGTCGAGCGCTCGTCGAAACCTTAAAGAAAATTTATCTAATGCCGGTATAAAGTGACAGCCGATATGCTATGGATTTGGATCGGTGGACAGAGGGTGAAGTCAAATAATAATAACAAATTAAATAAACAACATCACCCGGGACGGTGAGACTTTTAATGGTTTGTCATCTAAACAAACAGAATAAATAAATTTATATTGATGCTAATTTCGACAATGCAATACAATTTAAATCGAATTTATATCATTACAATTTAATAAAGATAATATTTCAAAATGATAGAAAGTCCCTGGAATTATTTACAATTTAATAACCTCTATTCTCGTTGCCACCGCTACGAGATTCGACGGCAATAACAACACGCTGGACGTGAAACTCAGAGTAATTATTGCGAATAATTACTTTACAATTTTTCGCAAACGGAATTTCAAATAATTGTCGTTCCAAATAAATCGATAAAAAAAATGAAATACAGAAAAGTAATATAAATTTGATAATTAGTTATTTCTTTAAGAGTGAAAAATTTCCGAACGATGGTATAAGTAACGGGCGCATAAATACTAATAATAATCTTGATGAGTGGCGTGAATTGAAATTCGCAGATTAACGATTAACGAATAAAAGGGAAAAACGTTATGCTAATTGGATAATGAATGATACACCAAGGGCGGTTAAATAAGACGCTCTGCCGCGCAAGGAGACTCGAGCCGAGTCAAGGTGCGGATCAAATCCCTTCTTGCAGCTGTAGCGGATGCAGTCTCAAGAAGTTATAAACACCCTGATGCAATTAACAGGAAAATGAAGTCGCAGGCGGGTTCACTTTTTGAGGATTTGAAATAGCATGGAATCGTGACAATTTGATAGTGTTGTGTTGACACGAAATCATACATAACGGAGGCGGAAAGATATTAGAAGGTTTCCACGGAATCGTGAACAATAGATAAGGCGGAGGGGAAGGTTTAGATCGAAATCGAGGCCAGAGTGAGTCTATCCCGACCGGGGGATGCTAAATAGCTTTGGTTCCACGAAGCCAGATCGGTGCGAACATAAACGAGGCCGCCTGATTGGCTGTTCGAAATCGCACGGGGAAACTGAGCGCGTGCCGATACACGAAATAGCACGAGCGTACCGAATGCGAGTACTACGGGCAGTAAGGGAGCGGCCTTGAACCGCTTAGCAATGAGCGAGTCTCATTGCGAAAGTAATAGGACATGGACAAACAGGAAGAGAATAAAGTGCTTTAAAGCCAATACAAAGAACAGGCTTATACTGAAAGGGATAAAGGAAATAGAGAAATCGTTAGAAAAAATTGATACATAGGACACAGAGAAGAAGTGCAATGATATAATCAAAGTAGTAAGTGGAGTGGACAAAGGAGAGAGACAATGTAACGGGTTAGTTCCCCGCGCTTTAATAAATTTATTAATTTATAAACTGTTGTTAATAATAAAATTTAATTTAATGAATTGAATTAATAAATTGCGAGCATATGCATATACGGCGCGGAATTTTAATTTACAATTTGTTAAATTGGTATAATAGGGATTAAGTTAAATTTAGCGGCACAATAATATCGGTTTTATCGACAGATTCGGAATACTAGCGCGCGGTCAATTATCGGTAAATCGGATGCTAGTATGCGGGAAAAACAAAGCAGGGTTTATTCATTAATTAGGTTATCAGTTTTCATCCATATTATCCCGTCCCTACGAGTGGGGTAGGGGAAAGACCCTGAGGAGGCTGTCCGTCCAGTACATTGGCCTTTCAGGGGTGAGAGGGGAGAATCCGGCTTGGCTTTCCATACAATACGTGGGTCTTGCCGGGAGGGATGTTTGAGGCTTTCCGTCAAATACGTAGGCCTGGAGAAGGAAGGGTGGCTCTCCGTACAATACGTAGGCCGGTTAAAGAGAGAGGGATGACTTGGTTTTTCGTGCAATACGTAGGCCAGGTAAGATATGAGCAACAGGAGAGATGCGGGCAGAAAGGTGCTTTTCGCTTTTGGACGCCGGCTATTATACACAAGTCGGCCCATAAAACCCGTGTATAACCGCTCGGTACTTCGGAGCATGTGCGGCCGAATGATCCCGAATTTTCCTGAACGTTCGAACATTCTGAAAGGTTCAAGATCATTCTCGAGCGGCGTATTTACATTTCGCAAAACGTAAACAATGTGCTCGGCAGTGTGTGTATCGGTGTGTGAATGTGCGTGTGAGTGTCTGTGTGTGTATGTATGCGTTCGCGTTACAACACAAATGATATATACATTTTTAATTTAATTAATTAATTAACTGTACAAAGTAAAAATCTGTGAATATTATAAATTAATGTCACTTGGCCCTCAGGGGGGATGTATTAGAAATAATAATAATAATAATAATAATAACAATAAAGCAAAGATTTTAGTTTTTGTTGTTAGTTATTCAAATAAGGAGAAGGATTCTCCACCCTTGATATCGACGAGGAGTTTCGCAATGAAGCAGAATCCTCTCCGACAAGACGGAAGTCCTTGGGTCATGGCGGGCGGAACGTGCGGAGGAGTTGGAGGCAGGCGTGATCGCGGTGCACCACTGTTCGGGTGACGCGGAATTATCCTGTTCATTGATGCGTTTCTGGGAGGTCGAGGAGGTTCCTGATCGAGGAAAGGCGATGACCGATGAGGAATCGGCATGCGAGCGATTGTTCACAATGGCGTATCACCGAGATGCGTCATGTAGGTTTGAAGTGACGTTACCTTTGCGTCACCCGGTTCCACCTGTAGGTCGCGAGACGAGACGACAGGCGGTTGGCGCGCTGAAATCTCTCCACCGAAGATTTGAACGCAAGCCAAAAATCGCCTACAAGTACCGACGCTTTATGAGCGAATATGAGGCGTTAGGGCACATTACTCGGGTGGGCTCGTTGGAGATTGGAAAAGAGAAGGCGTGGTATTTGCCGCATCATGCCGTGTTTTCAGACCCGAGTAAGAAGCGGAAGATCCGTGTAGTGTTTAATGCATCGCGACTCACGCGGGAAGGTCACTCTCTAAATAAATTCCTAACCCGGGTCCCGCACTGCACGGCGACTTGCCGTTGATAATACTCAACTAGCCACGATATAAATATATATTTACTGCTGACATCGTAAAGGTGTTCCAGCAGATCTCGATTCGCAAGGAAGACTGGGATTATCAGCGGATGTGTGATCCCCCCATGCGACGGAGCTGCCAGTTGACTATTATCTAACCACGGTCACATTCGACACAGCGTGTGACCGTTCCTCGCGATCCAGACCTTGAACGGGTTGACGGCGTCTGAAGAGCAGAAGTTCCCGGTGGGGGCGGCTTCACTGCTGAATAATGTCTACGTAATTTTTTATTTTCGATAGTGCGGACACGGTGCAACTGGCAGAACAAAATGCACGGCAAGTCATAGAGTTGTTGGTCACCGCAGCGATTTCCCTCGACAAGTGGGCGGTAAATCACCCTTCATTGCTGCCAGAACATGATCAAACTTGACGCGCTTTGGAGTCCAAATGAGTAAGCAGAGATGACCGCGTTAAAACCCTCGGTGTGTCGTGGGAGGCAACCCACGACGTCTTTACTTTTGGCGGTATATTTTGACTGAGCTTGAGCGAGCGACAACGAAGCACACGATACTTTCGGGTGTAGCTACGCTATTCGACTCTCTCAGATGGCTAGCTCCGGTGATAGTGACCGCGAAAAACATTATGCAGGATGTTTGCATCCTGCGAGGTAACTGGGACAGCCGAGTCCGCCCGAAAATCTTAGACGCGTGGAAGGCTTATTGCCGCGGGCTGGAGCACTTGAGCTCCGTTCGTATATCTCGGTGTATAATATGCTGAAATGTAAAAGCTCTCGAGTTGTACGACTTCTGCGACGCGTCTAAGAAAACTTACGCAGCATATGTATATTTGTGCGTTCGGGGTGAAGCCGGGAGAAGCGCTAACGGGTTGTTAGCTGCGAAATCGAAGATCACACAGCTCAAAACCGAGAGTATTTCCAACCTCAAACTATGTGGAGCCGTAGTCTTGGTTAAACTTATAGGATACCTACAACGTTGGCCATAGATGATGATTGGAAGAATTTTCCTCAAGACGGATAGCCGTATAGTGTTAGCATGGCTAACAAAGCATCCGAGCCGGTAAGACTGCCTGCATAGAGGAAATACACTCTGCGCCAGCTACGTTTTACAACACGCATGGATTCAAGGTGTGCGTCCCCTCATCAAGAAGACCTTGCGCAATTGTGCAAACGAGCCAGGCCCATACTGATGCATCAGCTGATGGGTGACCTACCGGCGACTCGAATAACATCTGCTTGGCCGTTTACCATCTACGGGCTCGATTATGCCGGTCCGATCCACGTACGAGCCATAAAAGAACGAAACCATAAGGCGTACAAGGGTTACATTGCCCTGTTCGTGTGCTTTGTTATCCGAGCGCTGCATCTGGAACTCATCAGCGACCTCTAAGTAATAATCACTAAGGAAGCCTTCATCTCGGCTTATCGACGATTTACCAGCCGAAGAGGTCTCTGCAAGAGTGTATACAGCGATAACGCCACCAATTTTAAGGAAGCCGATCACGAGCTGCGACGACTATTCAACGATACTTCAGAGTTTTATCGCGAAATCAACGCGACGATGGCGAACGACGGAGTCACGTGGCATTTCATCCCGGCCAATACGACTTACTATAGAGGACTCTGGGAGGCTGGCTCTAAATCGATAAAACACCACCTATGTCGAGCTGTTGGTGAGGACAAACTCACCTTCGAGGGCCTAAGCAACGTCCTCGCAGAAATTGAAGCCTGATTCAATTCCCGACCTTAATTTCCTTCTCGGATGACCCAGACGATATACAGGCTCTGACCCTGGGTTATATCCTCGTAGGAGCCCCGCTAGCGCTAGTCCCCGATGCGGATCACAGCACTTTGCCCAAAAATCGCCGCATCTCCAGGAGCGGTTCAAGTGAACGCTCCCATCCAAACACATCCGGCTAGGTCTACTGGTGCTGATCCAAGACGACCGCTACTCACCCTCAAGAGGCCTCTAGGCCGAATCACTGAAACGCATGATGGAGCGAACGGACGAATCCGCGTCGTTACACTGCAGACAGCTAGCGGCTCTGTACGTCGACATGTGGCTCGCCTGAGCCCGCCACACCTGGAGAACCTCGGAATCCCTGCGATATGAAGGCGGTGTCTATGGTTCTATCAAGCTAGCGGTAATGTAAAAAAAAAATATTAGTCCTTGTGACCTATGTATACATGCTAGTTTAAGTTACTAGTAAGTTGCGGTTGTGTGTTTGTCATCATGACAAAGGCGGGCGATACATTCGCTACTCTTCCGGGTAGCGAGGTAATAAAGCCCAGATAATCTGCGGAAAATTGTCGGGCGTCGCTTGCGTCTTGAGTGACGAAAGCAAAACTGTACTTATTTTCCCGGTGTGACGGCGATTCCGTACTAATTGTATAGAGCTCTGTAACCGAGTGGCGAACTGCGGTTTGATTTGTGCGTGGGTGTGGATTGTGCACTCATTAGGCCGAAGTCTGGGTTAAGAGGGACGTGATATTCGGAGGCTTATTTGCAACTTCTACGATCTGTGTGAGGCACGAACGCTCGAAGTGGCGGCATTCTGCATCCACCCGCGGAGTCACTTAAAGCATCGGTGACTCATACAGCGTCGTCCAGGAAGGAGGCGGCCTTCCATCCGGTGACGCGCACCGAATTTAAGCCCGACTCCGAGGAGGCTTTTCCTCCCACTTCGTGGGTGTTTTTCAGCCAGGTTTGTGAATCTATATAGTTAGAAATAAACTACGAGAAATATTTAACCCAACCCCTGTTCCTTTGGTTTTATTTCGTGCCTCGCCCCCTTTTTTCCTTTAGATAACTCATTGATAATAACATTCATTGCATCATAACATCTAATTAACGTCACAATAAGGTAAGCGGATTAATCGCGCATACATATGTTGTGTTTTAAATAATAGAAAATAAATTTGTCGGGGTGACTTTAAAAGTACCCAACATAATTTATCGTTCAATTGACAACTTGTAAACCTTTATAAATCTTATTAATAAATCATGGGAATGTCTTCGTGAATCTTCTTGAAAATTCTAGACATTTCTCGAAGATTCGCATGTTCTCGCGTGGTGTATTTACATTTTGCATGTCCGGGCGCTTTTGATATGTAAACAATCACGATTATACATACGTAATTTTAAATAATAAAAATAATTATATTTATTATGTACGCATTCTCGTTACAAAACATTAAAAAAAATGTTGTAGAATTGAATTTCATGAAAAGTTTTAATAAAAATTTAGAAAACAAAAGTAAAATGGAATAAGCAAATATGTACATGTAACAAGATTAAAATCATATTTAGATAATAGTTATTGATGATTCATTTTATTCTACAATAAATATACGAGATACTAGTGTTAGAAATTTCAAAATATTTTATTTTTTAGTCATTATCTGGTTTTTAGAATAAAATTATTATAAAAATTAGGCTGTTATTTTGTGACATATGATTGCTTATATATTGGAATTATCTTCAATTTTTATGCATTTTATTTTATACAAATATTCAAATATTGAGTGAAAGGTGTACTTTATTTATTATCCAATAAAGTACACACATTTCATTTTCAAATAAATTAATATCAATAAATAAATAAAATAAATAAATAAATAAATAAGCAAATAAATGCATAAAATTTCAAGATAAATAATTCAAGAAAAAATAATTCAGTTCAATTAGTGTCAGCCCTTATGCCTTAAATTATGAAACGAGCATTTTTAAATACCCAACAGTATACTACACATAAATTCTCTTCTACAGTTAATTGATAAGTCATAAATTAAATTAAATTGTCAATTATTGTTCATTTCATCTTTTTCGTATATAGCGTAATTTAAATTTATACTTGATAATTGAATTCTAAAATATGCAATAATGGAAATAAATAACTACATGAATAAATAATCAAATAAATTATAAATAAATAATTGTATACACACATTATCAATAACTGTGGTCTCCAGATCAATCAAAATTGCTTGTACTTTTCTTTATCCATTTTTGGAATCCTAAGACTAACTATTATTGCTATCGATTTCTGTACCATTCGATTAAATGTTCTAAGCATAAAGGTTCCCAACAACTACTATTCATTTGGACTCGAGTTTGATGAATGTATATTGATAACCATTCACGTTAAATTTAAATTTGTTAAATTTCAATTTGAATTCTTAAGTTTATTGCTAGATTCCAAATGTAATCTTATTTAACATTGTAAGTGATGTAACGCCCCGATCTCTCTATAGATCGGGGCCGGGATGTACTTATTCGGAGGATGGGTACTTCAAAAAGAAGTAATAAAATTTGTTTTAATATTTTTCAATTTCTTTATTGTACATCGATACAATAACTTCGACTTTTAAATTTCGGCGGCTTCATTTACTTCGCTTCTCGCCGGTGTTTCCTCAGTTGCAGTCTGAAACAATTTATTCACCTTAATAATATGTAAATATTAAATAACGATCGTGCTTGCAGTTATAACACAAGTATATTTACATTCAATCTTAATCAATATACGGCGTCCTTGTTGTTATGATGCAAGTGACGTCGTATATTACTTTTCAATACGATTGTTTTTGCTGTTACGACGCAGAAAACAGAGTATGATGAAGTATTTATTATTATTGTATTTTGGAATTATCTCGGTGTAATCACAGAGAATAAACTAAAAATACAATAATTCTTTTTTTTTCTATTAGATCTGTAAGAGGCACTCGTGTAAACACGATCGCCTTGTTCCATTATCTAAAATAAAAGATCCCCTTCAGTCTCAATTCACCCGTTTATATATTCGCGATTTACCACGGTTTCGTCTTTTCTCCTTACTGTGGAGGGGTAATCGGTGTTAGTTTCCGTGGGGAAGGCATGCCTTACGCGTGTGATTTGCACGATTTTGAATTAATCGTTAGAAAAATCGTTTCATGTTTAAATCGGCAAATCGCGTGTTAGTTGCTGTTTATTTCGTCCCACTGTAAACCCAAACTTCCATCACCTGTGAGGTGAGTGAACCGGCCGGTCATGAGATTAATAAACCTTTAACCTTAAAGTGATGTCGCGACGAGGTGCAACATCGTCGTAGTGATATTTTTGTTAATTTATTACAAATTTAAAGTTTTTTAATTGTAATTATTATACTTAAAATTTATTAAATAGTTAAATAAAAAAAAATTATTAAAAATAAGCTTTTAAATTTTACATCCCTTATTTATGTTATGTAGGCAGAAAGAAAAATAACTTAGGATAGTTTTACGTCTCAGAATGTATTCAACTAATAAATGAATAATTAAGATATTTGTTAATTGAATAATTATTTGTTTATTTAATATATAGGTTAGTTTACAATATTTATTATATTATCGTTAATATTTTCAGTAAAAATAATATTATAAGATATAGGTATTACAAAAATATTACAATTATTCATCGTGAATTTGTTAATATTACTTGCCAGATTATTGTTCGCAGTGATTGTAGCTTAATAACAGTTGGTTCAAAAGAACTATGTGGGCAGTTTTTTAAAGGCAGCTGTGTATCACCACTCCAGATTGACAGAATTGGAGAGTCCTTAACAATTGATTTGAAAATATACTAGTCTAAGAGTAAAAAACACTTTCATCTTAATTTCTCTGTTTTTTATATCATTAGCAACTTTATCTCTTCCATGTTACTTCTCAATTATTAATTTCGATTCATAGATGACTTGAGTTAATCATATGATTTTGTTTATGATTGTGCAATTTTGTAGTCTTTCGTGTTATATTATAGTGAAAATGAATACTGATTTCCTAATTTGTTTATAAGTTATAATTCGTAGTATTGCTGCACATGATTTTTTTTCACCATCATTAATTTTTAATTATGATAAAATAGAGTTATTATTACATTATTTATTTCAGGTTACAATTAGGGATTATGAACTTAAATAATTTATTACGCAAAAGTCTTGGAATTAGATGAGGAAGTGTACTTTAAATTATCGGGACGTTACAATAGATAGTTTGTATATCTATAGAAACTAAAAAACTAGAAAGATACTTTTGCAGAACGATGAAAGTAAATATCATTGGTGTTATATAATTCTTTATATTTAATTTGATAATTTCTGGATTGTGTATGTTGGATTATATATCTTAGTGGTGTGCAGCGAAAATTCATAATTATTTAGCAATAAAAGATATAATATTTTACTGTCTAACACGTTTTTTTTTTCTTTTTCTGCATAACACGTTAGCAATTTTTCAAATAAAATTTAGATACCCGTGAATTTAATATTCGCAATGAATATCTCGATCAAAATATACATATAATTTTCTTAAAAAATAATTATAAAATTTTTTATAATAAGTAAATAGTAAATAAAAATTTATAATAAATATAAATATATTAAATATAATAAATACAGCAATAAAATATAAATATTTTCAAAAAATGATACATCAAAAAAAATTATTGAGAATGTTTTTGCTGATATTAATATGATACACATAAATCTGAATATAATTATCGTAATAATATCTTTTTTATATGTACAAACATAAAGTTTCCAAAAAGAAATATTATTACACAATACAAATCTCATTTTAAATACCGTATCATATGATATATTATATAATTTAAATTTAATTAAATATTGTAAATATAGCAACTATTCTATTATACTACATTTTAAAATACTGCGTAATGAACAGAATAGAATCTTATGTAAAACAAATTTGATAAAAGTACATCAGAAAATATAAAATCGAAATTTTTATATAAATTTAAAATGTGTAAATATATAAATAAGTTGAAAATCTGATACATCTAACAACATTTAAATAATTTAAATTCAAATTAAAACATGTCAATAAAATTAAATGAATTTATGATGTATTAATGAATGATTAATTTTTTTTTCGATATTCAAATAATGAAGCTAATTTTATTATTTACATTTATTTTATATTGAATTTTAAGGGAAAAGTGTTAAACTTTATTCCACGCCTCCCCTTATTGCTCTATAGGGATAATTTTAATTTGTCCATTATTCACCAGGAGTTCTAGTTACAAAAGTTTATCACTGTATCAGAAATTTAGCTATTCATCTCTGGTTTTATTTTTGCCTATTATCCTAAAACATTAAATGAGATTTGACAATTTTCTTTTAAAAAATTTTTAATATTCGATAATGTTTTAAAATTAAGATTATTAAAAACTGAGAGAAAGAGACAAATGATGATTTTTGTCAATTTCATATGAATTTAGACATATATATAAAATTTAATTACCTGTATAAACACTAATAATAAGAGAGAGAGAGAGAGAAAGGTACAACAAAATTTTCATTCATTTTATAAAATACATAATCGATATTAAAACCGTAAAATGCCATATTATAATGATGATTTTAAAATATTTTTAAAATCGACTGATATTTCGATTCTTTTTGCATCATCATTGATGCTGAATGATAAATTGAAAACAATTTAAACATTTTAAAATACTTTGTATGAATCTCTTGTAAATAAAATTTTTTTAACATAATGGTATTTAAATAAAAAAATCTTCTCTAATTATTGAAGACAGAGGCAGAACAAAGGTAAAAAGTGGAAAGAAAAAAGTGCAGTGAGCAAGAGGTTAGGAACACGAGAGGGGCTTGATGAGAAATAACGCACGTAACCTGACGTCAAGAGACGAAAAAATTATCAAAAAGCTAGGAGCGCGTCGAGAGACCCATATAGAACAAAAGAAACTATTCACGAATCATCAGCGATTGAGGGGAGGTAGAAAAGTTTGGCTCGGCTCAATATTCATATCATAACGAGAGGTAAAGCGAGCAAGAGGAAGAGCTCACAGTTAACACTATATAATATGAAAAGGAAGAATATAGCGGAAGACGACGAACTCCTGGAAGAGACGAGACGTATAAGGGATGAGGAAGAAAAACACAAGGGAGAAGATAGATTGGAATTGGAGAAAATCAGAAAAGAGATTGAGGAAATATTTGAGAAAATGAATGAAATATATGAAAAGGAGATAAAAGAGAGGATGTCTAGACTAGAAGAAATTTATGAAAAAATAAAGGAAAGAGCAAAAGAGAATGATGAAAGCGTAAGAACATGGACGATGGAAGAAAGAATGACGGTGATGGAGGACCAATTGAAGGAGATCAAAGAGGAAATCAGGGGAAGCAGTGACGAGAAAGAAATAGAGAGAGTACGGGGAAAATACGGGAGAAGAGAGGGAGAACAAAGCAAGAAGGTGAGGGAAGGAAACAAAGAAAGAACTTCCAACCCGAGCAGCCGAGACAGCAATAGATAAGGTACGTCTATATGGAGCAGCGGAAGTGAAAGTAACATTGGCTCAATCTCGGATAGAGGCATACAAGCACTGAGAAGACTGATGTGGGAGAGGGAAAGAAAAGACAAGGAAGAGAACGTGGCTGTAAAAGGGATGGACATGAATGAGGTACAGAAGATGGGGGCGCTAAAATGGGCTAAGAGCTTCCTAGAAGGAAGATGAGGGATGACAGAATCAGAAGTACCTGAACAAGTGGAAAAATAGTAATAATAAAAATTAAGGATAAAGAGGCAAGGGACAGAGTTTTGGGGGAGAGAAAGAAGCTACTAGGATCAACGATATTCCTGGATTTCGACCTAATCTTTGAGGAGAGAAGGACATAGGATAAAATAAGTGAATGGGTAAGAAGGGCTAAAGTGAACGGAATTTTTGCGAAGGTCGGGCTAAAAAAAGTTTTCATTGAGGGCAAGTGAGAAAGATGGATGGGAGCAGAAAGAATGCAAAGAGTATGGTCCAATATACAAAAAACAGCGAAAGCCACCAGGAACACATGAAGATGGGGGAAGGAAAGATAATAGAGGAGAAAGAAGTACAGGAGAATAAAGAAAAGGAAGGAACGAAGAACGGAACGAAAAAAAAGAATGGAGAAGAAGGAAACGAAAAGAAGGATTAGAAGAGGAAAGAGGAACAAAAAGAGCGAAAGAAAAATTTAGTATAGATAGGGGATGGAAAAATAATGACCAGAAACAGGATAGACGAAATGAACTAAATCACGACATAAACGAAACTGAAAATAATGGAGGAGCAAAAGAGCACAAGCAACAAGGAAGAAGGGAACAAAATAAAAAGTAGAATTAACATCCTCTTCTGGAATGTGGCAGGAATTTGGGGCAAGGACGAAGAATTCTGGAGATACATAGAAACCATGAACTATGTATGTATGGCAGAGACGTGGGTAAAAGAGAAAGAGGCGGAAAAATGCAAGAAAAGATTCCCTAAAAGTAAGAAATGGGAGATAATAGATACTAAGAAGGAAAGGAAAAAAGGGAGAGCTAAAGTGGGATTTATAATAAGAGTAAATAGAAATTGGAAAACTAGAATAATAGAACTAGGAAAGAATGTCGGACAAGGGATAACGAGAAAAACACTAGCAATCGATAAAGGCAAACAGAAACTGAACATATGGGGCATATATAACAACAACAAAAATATGGACAACAAATGGAAACACATAGAAGAGGAGAGCTACAGTGGAGAGATGGAGACCCTAATTATGGGCGACTTTAACATAAGAGCATGTGAAGAAGGCAGTGTCATGGAACACAGAAAATAGAAAGAAATGAAAAAAAGAAAGAGCAAAGACAAAAAAACAAACAAGGAAGAAAACTGATGGACAAAAAAGAGGACTTTGCATATTGAATGGCACAACAGACGAAGACGACGAAGGAGAATTCACCTACATTGGGATAAGAGGAAGTACGGTCATAAACCTAACAATCGCAGACTGTGAAATAATGGACAGAACAACAAGATTCAAAATAGACAGAAGAATTGACTCGGACCACATGCCATTAAAGATTACCATTAAGACAGAAGACAAAGGACAAGAGAGAGGAAACAGAGCAAGAGAGGTGGAAAAAACAAAATCAATAATGGTATGGAGAGAAGAGAATATCAAAAGATACAAAGAAAGGACGAACAAAAAATACATAAGCAGAGAGGAGGAAAAAGACACAGAAAAACAGAAAACAAAAGAGGTGATAAAAACGAACATAGAAAGAAAAGAAATCAAAACAAAGGAATGGAAAGTGGTTGAAAAGATGTGATACGACAGAGAGTGCAGAAGAAAAAAGAATAAAGCGAAAAAAGCACTAAGCAAATGAAAAAAAAGGAACGATAAGAAAGGAGGCATACTTAGAGTATAGAAGAAACTGGAAAGACATCTGTGATAAAAAAAGACAGAGTGGAAAGAAAAAGAGGAATTGGAACTAAAAAGACTAAAAAACGAAGGACAAATATGACAATATATAAACAAGGATAGAAAAAAGAGAAAAAGGAAGGAGGAAAGAAACACATGGAAGAATGGGAGGCACATTTCAAGAAATTGCTTGATGGAGTAAATAGGGACGAAAATACTATAAGGAGAAGACAGACAGAGAAACAGAAACAGACTATGACGAGGATAGAAAACTGAAAATGAAAAAAGGAAAATATGGACATACAAGGAGATAATGTGGGAACTGAAGAATAAACCAAAAAGCATTGAGACAATTAAAGGAATAAGGGAGGTAGAAAGGAGGATAGAAAACAAAAAAGAGGAAAAGACATAAAACATAAATTATAAAACCTAACAAACAGACGCATACGACAGTGAAGAAAAATAACAGAACAGAAACAAAAAGTATAGGTGATAAAAAGAAGTAGATAAAAGTGACACTAATAGAAAACTGTAAATATGAGAAAGACATAAATATAAAAAGTGTACACGGAAATAGTGCAATAGTACAAATGTAAATAAGCCTAAATAAATGCTAATAATATAGAACAATCAGTATTAGTAATATGTAACAAAAATGTAAAGTAAAAATGTAAATTAAAAATAGATTTAAGCTAACGGAACCCGTCCCCGGACCAAAGAGTCGAGATGTATATAATAAATAAATAAATAAATAATAATAAAAAAATCTCAAATAAAACATAATGTAAGTTCCACTATATAAAATCTCGAATCAAATTATTTCGAATACAATAAATATCAGGAAAAGGACAATTAAATCGACCAGATGGTGTTTTATTTTATTTTATAAAACAAAAATTTGTTATTTGAATAAAAATAATGGTAATAAATATGTTACGGAAGTGACTAAAAAGTGATATTCCACCTTTTTGTATTAAACGTGATTAATAGAATTTATAAGGATAAACGTAGTGCAAAGATATTATAGGTAACATCCGAAGTATTGGTCTTTATTTCTTAATTCTTATCTTAGTCCCCTTTCTTTTGGGCAGCTGATTTCACTTTAATTTTTTTAATCATATTTTCTTCTACATTATCCAAATTATAAATTATCTAAGATTTTAGATACAATTACCGTGTATGACTGATCGATTTAATCGATGCTTTTATCAGTTTAGCCAAACAATTATTATATTTTATTTTTTTTAAACATAGATTAATCCATATTTTATTTAAAATAATTCTATTTTTACTTTAATTATATATCTGCGTATTAATAAAATTTAACAAAGCTTATAGTATATTATTATATTTTTAGATTAATTTTTGCATAAATTAATATAGATAATTTTTTCATTTGTGTAAGTTTTATATATGTACTTTGTAAATATAATATACAACATTTGTATTTAATAATATAAATATATAAAATTAATGAAATAACTCCATAATATATGTATGTAAAATTAATTTTAAAAAATTTCATGATAATTTTTTATATTTATAAGAATAATTTATAATAATAATTTTAAATAATAAACGCAAACAGTGATTTAATGAAATACAAGGAAGTTTTTAATCTGAAAGTTGATGAGTCTTTTAAAAATTAATTTCAAGCAATATTTAAATGAAATTTACACAAAATCGAATTTAAATAATTATCATTCAAATGGACTTTTGAGCGTTTTTTGATATGTTTAATAGATTTTAATAAAAATTTTATGTTATAATCTAATTTAAATCTTAGTGCCTTATTTTAATGAAAGCATGAATATCAACAAACTACTGACTCGTCATTAATGCAATTGTTCTATTCATCAAAGCTTCAGACAGTACAAAAATAACTTTTAGATATTTTTACATTATTAAATTTTTAATTTAATATTTATATATATCATAGGTTTACATTATTTAATAAATAATACGCACCTGCATAAAGATAAAGCAATATTATCCCATAAATTTTAGATTGCAAAAAGATTATGTGATTAAAATAAATCAAATGACGAAAATTTTGAAAGGCTGTACAAATTTACATATGTGTTGCATCCTGTTATTATATTATTCTGAAAACGAATGATAAAAAATTTAAATCTCACAAAATTATCCTTTCAACTCATAGTTCTGTTTTTGCAACAGTATTTAATAACAAGAGAAAGGAATTGTCGAAATTACTGACATCGAATCCGAGGAGATGCTCAGTTTTATTTATTTGTTTCAAGAGTAACAGTTTGAAACAAAAGCTAATCCCATTGTTTTGATCCTGATCAACCGCAACAGTCTTGATAATTTAAAAGAATCATCTTTAGAGTTCATAAATAAAAATTCAAAAAGTTTTATTCTGACGCTAACATTGGTTACTTTATAAAGCTCGTATTTACATTTACTAAAGAATGTAAAAAAAATCGATTTTTGGAATTAAATATAAAATATTGAAATATTTTTTTATTTTCAATATTTTCAATGAATATTGTAAATGTAGAAATAATTAAAGGTTATTTGTTAGATTGGAACTTCAAATAGAGGAAAATTGGATTTCTTTATTATTATATTATGACATTTTATTATAATCATTTAAACTTTGAAAAATATTCAAGTTTTTTTAATAAAATTTATATGTATATTGTAGAAATTAAGAAAAAAGCAATAATTCTAAACAGCTAGTCTTAATTTCCAAAAATATTTAAGATAAATTGAATACAACAAAAGTCCCCTAGTTTATATACTAAAAAAAGTTATTTTTCGTCTATTTTTCGTTCAAAAATTATTTTTACATAAATGAAATAAGGCATTTGAAATATATATTTTATATAAATTAATTAAAATTCATTAATTAAAATCCATTTGATTAATATTCGTTTTTTATACTTGCTTTTTTTCAAATACATGTATGAATTCGTATTTTAAATATAATGGAAGAATGACATATTATTGTTTTATCACTTGATGTACATTTAATTATTATAATAATAATCAATTATTACGATTTATTCTAATTATTATTTTCTATATTGAAAAGATATTGAGTATGACAGAGAGTTGGAGACTCAAAAAAAGGGAGTTAGAGAAATATACAAACAATATAAAAAAATCTTTCTTAATTTTATATTTCATATATAATTTTGATTTATTCAGAAAAAACATCCGATAGACCTGAAAATGATTTTCACATCTGTATTAAAATGTTGGCCACGTATTTTTCAGTGAAAAATAAAAAAAAAATTATAATCCGTTAAGAATTGTGAAGTTTGTTAAAATTTTGAAAATAAGTTTATTATTCAATAACCAAATTAATAAATATAATAAAATTATGCTGAATGTTTTTCAGTCACATTATTTGTAATACTTTTTTGCTTCATTATATTTAGGTGATACCGTATTACGATCATATCTGTATGTGCGAAAAAATGTTTCAGTTAAAAAATATTTTTTTTTTTAAGGTTCGAGACTTCAGTCACATTCATTTTCACAATTTAAAAATTCAAACAAATAATGTTCAATAAATGTTTTCATTTGAAAAAAGAAAATAATAGAAATAACAAAAAATGAGTTTTTTTTTCAGAAACTTTATTTACGTACACTAGCCAACTACTATGCATGTAACTCACCGCAAGGGTTGAAACATGCAATAAGAAGTTTTTTTTAAAATTGAATTCATTACATTCCCGCACACTTCTTTATCATTTCTTTTATCATTATACAAGCCATTTAATAAAAATGACAATGGAATAATAATAATAATAATAATAATAATAATAATAATAATAATAATAATAATAATAAAATCTCGTTGACTCCGTAGTTTCGTTTATACTTTTTATACTTATTTTACTTTGTTTACTTCGTTTCCATCAAGAGGAAATCTTTTCCGATAATGGGAATATATAATTCGCTTTGCTTTAAATTATTTCCTTGGAAATGTAGTGCGATACATTTAACGTATAATCTAAAGTGCAATCGTATCGAAGCTCTTGATGTTTCTTCGATAATAACGACAAAAGCAGTCTTTCTTTCATTTATCTCTTTTACGAATAAGTAAAAATTTCTTTCTATTAATATATGAATTAAATAAATTATACATTGCTCAAACAATTTAAACATAACTTATCATTGACAATGGACAACAATTATTTCTTAAGTACTTTCGCTAAAAATAAATCCAGTACTTAATTTTTAAATAATAATCTCTTGTCTGTCAATTCGAAAAATCTTATGAAATCAATAAATTTTCTATAAGATTTTCCGCATTAAATAAAAACGTGGAAACAGACTAAAATAAATGATTTTAAATATATTAATAGATGTACGATTAATTGTAGTCTATTGTTTTAAGTAATTTGTGTACATATACATATATAAATATATATATATATATATATTATAAAATGCTTAAAAGTTTTTAATAAAATATCAAAACATAAAATAAAATTTTTTTAGCGCGAGTAATCAAAGGAATTTGTTGAAAAATACAAGGAAAACATATTCGCAAAGTGAAAAACTCAATCGCTTTGTAGTGACGCGATCACATATATTCGTATTTGTATTTATATTTATATATTTATATACAGAATAGATAATCGTGAAAACCATCGATTCGGTTTCCAATTGAAAATTGGATAAAAAAGACAAAAGTCGGGATGAACAAAGAAAATGGATAGACGAAGACTGAGAATCCAAACATTTTGCTCAATCCCAAATTCGCGAATCTCGTAATACTTTCACTAATAAAAAGTACGGTACCTTACAGCATTTGAATTATAACTTACGTCGATATATTGCACGTTTGACAACAGTTAAGTTTTTCTTGCATTTTAAGTACTCGGGTATAGGAAAATTTTTTTGCTTTTCCATTTCCAAATTTGCCCTTTGTAAAATCTTTCCTTGTTAATTATCGTTACATATTTTGTTGCTCTCGCTCGCATTCGTTTCATTCGCTCGCGCACATTTTTATATAATATTTATATCTCTTAATCGATCCATACATAATAATCGCTTCGTCTCGTGTCTATACATTATTTTTTTTTTTTTATAACGCACTTTTTTGATTAGCTCAAATCTTTTGCGACTCAAATATTTTGGCGCATACTTTAGCTGCATTGAAATCACTTATTCTATTGCGTATGTGTGAATGAATCTGTATAATAAATAGGTACTTTTAACATCCTTCGATGTATAATTCTTATTTCTCACTTCTCTTCGTAGTAAAATTGTTCTTATTTCGTTTTTAAATTGAAAAAAAATGCGCATCACAAATTATTTTATTTTTTATCGCTTATCTACTTTGTATTTTTTAATTCAATACTTTATTAAAGTATTAAAATACTCTTATTTAATTACAATGATAATAAATTAAAATTAGTATTAAATACAAATTTAGACTATATTAAAAGTGATGCACAAATTCTTTCTTTTTTCATTATATTTATATCTATTAAATAAATTTATTCGTTGATTGTTAAAAATTCATTGTATAATAACTTATATGATCATTTGCCTGTATTTATAAATGAGATAAAATGTCGATTTCGTATATTTAAAATTTTTAAATTATTAAAGAGAAATATATAATTTATATAGTTTTTTTATTTATCATCGTATTTCATGTAAATATTTTTTTACGACATAAATTTATACATAATTTACAGCAAATTTATAATCAAAAAAATATATTACAATGATTTTGTTGATATTAATTATTAATTACCATGTCATTTTATCAGTAATTTCTACTAAATTTTTACATAAAATATGTGAAATAATTTTTAAAAAAATGAAAGTTGGTATAAAAAATTTTAAAAAACAAGATTTATTTTTATTAAATTTCAAACTTTTTAAATTACATTTAAAATAAAACAAAAAAGGTTTCGATGTTATTTTTTAACTCAACTTTTGCACATTGTTTATTACTTATTTTTCGCAGTATAAACAAATTTTGTTTATAACATGCTTTTTGAAAGTATATTTCCAGTATTTTTTCGTTGCTTGGTACGAATCAAAAAAATTGTCACTACTGTTATTATCTTGATTACAATTTATGAATACAGTTTCTACATGTTCATACTGCAGATTTTTTTACACTTATATTTAAATATATTGCATTAGATTTTCGAATTTTATTTGTCTTTACACGTTGTTCTCGCTAATTCTCATTTTCACGCAGTGAATTTTCAATTTACGATTTCTTCAGAATCTCCAAGTTTAAATACATTTGCATTCCAATTTTCAATATTTTTATTTCATGTACAATAATGTAAATTTACTTATAAAATATATTATACAAATTATTGAGTCGTTTATTTTATAATAATAAATTTTAAAATTAGTGACTTTTAATTTATAATTTACTTTTAATTATTGAATCAATATCAATTTATTAAGAAAATATTAAATCAAAATTTTGTAATACGATGTAATTCGTCTTTATTTCAAATTGTATAAGTTTTAAAAAATTATAAAATATAACTTACTACAAGTGGAAGAAAAATGAAAATGCAGGAGGTAATTTTGATTTGAAAATTTTAAAATATTGATGCAGTATAACGAAAGGGAGACATATTTTCGTAGATAATAGCTATAACATTTAATAAATATAGCAAACTGATTTTTAAAACGTTAACTAGATAAGTTTCAGTAACATCTAATAATTTGTGTTAATTACAACATAATGCATCCATAATTTAGACAATTTTATTTTAATATTCTTTGAAAATAATAAGCAAAAATAATAATTTCTTAAATTTATTATTTAAGTAATATAAAAAAAAATTTCATCTTTTAACGATTAATTTTCTATTAATTTCATTTATTTTAATTATTATTTTAAATATTATTGCATTCTATTGGAAATATTGAAACTATATCAAAATAATGTCATTATCTGTTACAAAATTTTTATTTTATTAATAAAAAAAAATTATAGTCATTAGATTTTTTTACTTAAAACTTTCATTTTTCAAAATAAATATTATAAAATTCTTCGTTGTATTAAATATTTATTGGTATCATAAATTAAGTAAATAATTTCTTGTAGATGCATTAATAAAATAAAAAACTTAAGTATAAGCTTAAATAAACATTTTTAATAGCTTATTTCATTTTTATAAATATTCAAATGTATTATTCAAATGACTGGAAAAATAAAAATTTTTGTAATCTTAACGGTTCCTGGCCATAATGACAAAATTATTTTCATCTCAAGACGATTAATTTATTTATGCTACTATTCTCATTATGCAATTTATTATATTCTGTCTCTTTCATTCATACAACGTGAAGTTGGATACATGATAATCCAAATATGATGTCTGATCAATCACTTGAGGAATTCATGAATATTATTACCGCAGAAAATGTAGGTGAAAATTTCTAAATTTTTTCAATATTTTCGACGAGACTGATTATTACTTTTATTACTATCTTCAATATTGTTACATTCTATGCTTGAGCCTAAGAAAGGTTCAAAGATGGATTCTTGAAAATGTTTCTGCAATGTCAAAAAGTAATATTTTTAGTTATAATTTCATTTTAATTGATATAATTATAAACATTTGCTTTAAATTAAATTTTTAATCCATAAATTTTTATTTCGTTAAATTAAAATTTTATATTTAATCATATTGAATGATTAAATTTTTCTGGAATCGAAAAATGAGACATATCAACGAGAAATTTTACACAATAAATGTTTCTATTTATAATTTTGAAATGTAAGTTTTCCAACTATACAAAGAATTAAATTATGGTAGTAAAATATAATAAAAATAATAAAAAAGTAAAAAAAAGAAGGAAAATGATTTATAGAAAAATAAATGCTATATTATATACTAAGCTTATTAAGTCTTACATTATTCAACCTACAATTCAAAAGTTTTTAAAATAGATAATAAGAATTAAATATAATAAACTCCTTTCTTTAATATTCGAGAAAATATATGGAGAAAGATAAAGAACAAGAGATATATAAAAAAAATAACAAATTTTATTGAAAAATAAAAAAAAAAAAAAAAAAAAAAAAAAAAATTTACAGATTTGGAAAATATGTTTAAAAAAGTAAAGTATAACAAACAAATAAAAATAAATTTGATAAAATAAAATGTTGATGAATATTGTCTCTGAAGGTTAAATGTGAGTTTAAATAGTTTAATAATCGTACTTGAGATAATTTGATTGCCTATGTATTAACCATATCACATTATAAGTAACTCAAAAGCTAAGAAGCAGAAAAAAATGAGTCAAAGTTTTCAAATATGTAATTATGAATAGGTACTGTAAATTAGACACAAAATGAAGTTAATGTTACTTTTAAATAGACATTTCTTTTGAAGTAAAAATAAATGATGAAAAACGAATATCGAGTTTGTGTGTCTTTGACCACGTAAATTGATACGTGGTGGATCAGTGACCCAGAATAATTACTCGAAGAAGAAGAGTTTTTAAATAAAAAAAAAAAATGACGTTAAATTGAACCTTAGACTGAGGCGTGCAGTGTGCCAGGCTGGGGTCCAGTCGCATACGACGTCGTTCCCGGCGTCCCGGAGCTAGGGTGTAGACTCAGCTGGAGTTGGTGCTGCTGGGCCTTCGCCCTCAGACAGGCAATGCTCTCGTTTCTCAGCTGCTCTGTATCCTGGACCACGCCTAGGTTAATTAATTTAAAATTAAATACATTGCTAATCTATTAAGCTCAACATCAAATAAAAAAATAATTTCTCTCAATTTCTTTTTTTTATGTTAAATTTTTTGAATCTTTTAATTACATTGCAGATCACAAAAAAATTATAAGATTATTATATACAAAAATTCCATTTTAACTCGCAAAGTTAAACAATTGATAAAAATTAGTTTGCATCTCTTAAAGCTGTATTTCAATAAAACTTTAACAAGACAAATAAATCTTTATTAAATCAAATTATTCAAAATCAAATTTTCAGAACTCTTAGACCTTTCAACTGTTCTCTTTGGAAACGGTCATATTAGTGAAAAATGTTTCGTCAATTTTTAAAACAATAAATGGCGATTCTGGTGTAAATTTTGCGAACGGGTGAAAAAAACTCACCAGAAGAAGAAGATGGACCCATGCCGTCCTGACTTTCTTGGCCGCTCTCGGAGCTGGTGGGCCCGCCGGGGAGATGGTTATGGTGTGGTGGACTGGCCCCACTACCTCCGTGGTCGTTACCGCTGTCCTCGCCCCCGGACTTTAGGTGTTCTGCGGCTTCGATGGACTTTCGATGCATCCCTAGGGGGCCACAGTCAATCAGATCGCGTCGATTATTTTCGTTATCTTGGTTAAAGCCGCTTGTCTTAGAGGATTGCGCTGATAGAGACGAACAGAAAACAAAAACGGATTGCAAACGATTGTTCTTCCTTTTTCTCTGCGAAAATTTAACGACTCTTGACTCGATTTCCGTGCAATCGCGCCAACTATTCACACTGTGATTTTTTTTTTTTTTAAATACATTTTCACTTGAATCGGATAGAGATGGTCGTAATGATCGCGTCTGACCTTGCACAAATGAAAGTGTATTTGAAAATTTAATCACAGTATTTCTGATATTGATTCGTTATTAGGATTTGAAGACTCAATGGTAGGTCACTTTATCTTTTTATCGAAATCCTCAAAGACTTTTTGAATTTTTTATCAAGCGTGATATATAGGTATAAGCGAAATAAAACTAAAAAAAACTTTATTATTTTAAAATATAATTTTTTTTGGACATTCGTTTATACAACTTTTATATTATTAATCATTGAGATTCTATCAAATATATTTAAAAATATTGATGTAAAAAAATAATACAAATGTTTTGAAAATTATGTTAATAATAATCTCTAAATGAAAAAAGGAATAGTAACAAATTTAACCATTTTCCTTCTGTATTCTTCACAAATTTTGATATTAAATTTATTTTACTTTTTACAATCAAGAATTTAAATAAAATTCAGTACATCCAAATCAAATACTTATTTTTCTATAAATTATTCGGTAATTATTTAATTTTTTAAAAGATACAAGTGTATTACAATTTTCTGTGATATTCAACAATTTAAAACTTTGGTATTATGCTGTAGCAATTGATCAACAGAAAACACTTAAAGCATTAAATAATTCTGAATAATATTATACCATTATATTAGCAATTAATAATGTATAATATCGCGAGATAATTGAATTTTAAAAACAAAATAAAACGCTTTAACAAATCAAAAAATCTTTCAAAAGCCCAAAAAAAAAATAAAGACAAATAAAATAAATAATCCGACAAAACACAGCGTACAGAACTTGAGTATCATTGAGTCATTAATTACCAAGAAGCCAAGGCGCAACAGATTCGTTTTCCTTGGCACTTTTGAGTATGGTTTCGGGCAAGGGAAGCGAATGTCGCACCATCGCCCCATATAAACCGTATTCCGCCATTATGGTACTTCTTCCCCAGCATTTTTCAGTTTTGCGCCACTTTGCTCTTCGGTTTTGAAACCAAACCTGTAACAAAGTCACACATTGGATTATACAAGTTTGATACAGTCCTCAATATCATTTGTTATATAAAAAAAGCAGTTATGTAACAGAAAAGGGAAATATCTGATATTTTGATATGAGAAGGATGAATAAAGGATTGAACTGAGCCTGCCAATTATTTCTTCCCTTTATATCTATATTAATATTTTTCTCTATAATTTTATCCCTACAATTATTATTTAAGTCTGTCTCTCTCACTCATTCGTTCTCTCTTTTGTACTGAATATGTTTTTAAAATAAAAAAAAATGTTAATCATAATAAATCATAATAATTGATTATTATTGCTGAAAGTATTAATTATATTATATTTTTGCTTCATCTATTGGGTTTATTGCTTTACATTTGTAATGTTTGTTGTGTATTATGGGGAAACCAATTTTTCGTCTATGTACGAGACGGACCCGCCCCTTTTATTTTAATTACTATAGACTATGTATTTTTCAAGCAGGTAGATAACTTTTTCTGTTATCTTATACCTGTGCATGCGTTCTCTTAGTTAGTTGTGAGTTCTGAGTTCTGTAATAAAAATACCGTTATTCCCGAATATCAATTTAGTTTTAGGTATAAACTCTGCACGACCCATGCTATAAGTAAACTTACATCTGACATTAATTTGGCTTTCAATTCTAATCATTTTATTGGTGCTTGTTTAATTGATATAGAAAAAACTTTTGATGCATTATGATTTAATGGTTTGATATATAAAATGATAAAGAAACAGTTTCCTTTAAGTTTAATTAAAATTGTTTCTGATATGTTAACAAATAAATCCTTCATAGTATCCGATAGCTCTTTGTGCTCTAATAAAGAATTTATTATTAAAAATGGCCTGCAACAAGGCACAGTTACTTCGCCTATTTTATTTAATATATTTAATAGTGATATTTTAAATCTTTTTAATCTAAATTCTTCTCCCTACTTACAAGCTATAGCTTACACCGACGATTTAATTATTTATTGTAAAAGTGATAATATTCAATATATTTAATATACATTAAAAAATTTATTCATTAAAATTTCAAATTATTATAATAATTGAAAGATTAAAATCAACACATCTAATCTGAAACCATTCTTTTCTCTCCTAAAAAAACTAAATTAGTTTATCCTAATTTAAATTTTTACAATAACTTTTGTATAAAATTTGTGAATAATGACATAATTCCCTACAAAAATATTGTTAAATATTTAGGTATTAATATTGATAATAATTTAATTTTCAATCAACATATCGACATACATTTGAACAAAGCCAAAAATGCATTTTATGCCTGCAAATGATTATTTTTTTTAACTTTTTGGATAAAAAAATTAAAATTATTTATTATATGGCTCTAATTAGACCAATCATAAATTATGGCTGTCCTATTTGGGATAATGTTTCTGTATATATTATGGACAAATTAAGAATTTTTGAAAGAAAATGTCTGAGATCATGCTTAAACACTCAAAGGTAGGCAAAATATAATTATAAACATTATATTAATAATACAATTATCTATAATAATGCTAATATTCATCGAATATATAATCATATTTTAAAATTTTGTAGAAATCTTTTTGACACTATACCAAATATTAAAAATAATAGCTTAATATTTCCGAAATTATATCCTAAATCATTATACTTTCATTCTTGCCTTATCCCTGGCTTCCTTCGTCCTAAAGCATTTATTTATTTGGATAAAATATATCTTTTACAAGACAAAAACAATATTCTTATATTATATCACTTTAATAGAAAATCTACAGACAAAAAAATTACTTATGAAAAAACATAAATATTTTGTATGATAGCATTAGATTTAAATTTTCAACAGCACTATCTTTAAAAGACATAAATGATAAGCATAGAAATAATTAAAAAAAGTATTGGTAGCTCTCTGATCAAAATTAATTTTATCAAAACACGTTTAAAATTATACTTAATTTTTAATTTTTATTATTTAGTTTATACATAATTTCTATTAGTTAGTGTAAAAACATTTGAATATATTTCTATTATATATTTAAACATTTATAACTCCCCCTATCCTCTCCCTATCACCCTTCACCCTCATCTGTATATATGTATATATTTTTCATAATTTTACACATATGATATATCCAGTTTTTTTTTAAATTAAGCTTTTTTTTTTTCATAATTTGCAATATATTATAAGAAAGCGATTGTATATAACTATTATATTTTAATTTATAAGTGTTCATTTGTATCACCTTTTTATCACATATGTATCTGATTATGACTTCTTAAAGTGTTTCATTTTCTTACACATTGTCTGAATATTATAAATGTAATTCATTGTTTATTATGAATATATTTTACTTTATATGAAAACTGTATTTCAATAGCATTATAAACATCTTTAAAAGTAAAAGTAAATTACATTCGTACTACTCTGGTTCACTGGTTCTCGTACAGTTTTCACGTATCCGTCCTACGTGACGATCGTTAATAATCATTGCGTACTTATTTAATTTATTAAATAATAATAAATATACAAAAGTATTACTTAAGTTATATTATAATTAATTATATATAATAAAAATATCAAAGATACAAAAAATCAAATAAATAATAATATTTAAAAAAATAAAAAATATTATTTAAAAACAAAAAAACTAAATAATAAAAACAAAAATAACCATGGATATTCACAATGAGAATGCTGATACTTATTATACTCAAAATAATGAGTTTAATTTAAATATTTTGGAAAAACAAAAAGAAAAGTCAGTAAAGCTTTTTCTAATACATTAACTCCAATCAACAAAGAAAAAATGATAAAAAAAAGAGAAAGGTTAAACACAACGCCGAACTTTCCTGAGAGAAAAATCTAAATAAAACAAATAAAAATGATATTATAGACTCCAATTCTCAAAATGGAATTTCAATTTCTAACTCCTTTGAAATAGTAAATAATATGAATGAGGAAATTAGTATGAACGACAAGTCTCATGATTTCAATATTTATAAACAAAATGAAGACGATACTTCGTGCAACTCAAATTAAAAATCTGTTGTAAATTATAAATCTAATATGAAAATGCCACCATTCAATATCATTAATCAAGATCCAAAATATATATCTTCATTATTAATTAACTGTCTAAAACTGAAAGATTTTCATATTAAACGTTTCAACAATTTCAACAGTATCTTATATTTAAATAATATTAATCATTTCAATTTAACAAAAACATTATTCAAAGAAAAAAAAAATTGAATTTTTTACATTTACGCCAAAAAATATTAAACCTATAACTTTATTAATTAAAGGTATTAACGGAACTTTCTCTAATGATGAAATATTGGAAGGTCTTAAATATAAACAAATTGAAAATGTAAATATTATTAAAATAATGAATTTCAAAACAAAAAAGTTGTCGCTAAACAACTACACTCTTCCAATATTTCTAATTAAAATTTCGCCATATAGTAATATTTCAAATTTAATAAAAACAAAATGGATACTTCATCAAGTTGTTACTTGGGAAAAACTTAAGAAAAAAGAAATTACACAATGTTTTAATTGTCAAGGTATAGGTCATACATACATTAATTGTAATTTAAAATATAAATGCTTTAAATGCAATGAATCGCATAATCAAGGCGAATGCAAAATTCAAAAAAATAATGTTTTAGATAAAAACAACATATTTAGCGATAATTGTAAAGCTTTTAGATATCCAGCACTTTATAGAGGTTGCCCTATATTATTAAAATATAAAAAAAATTTACAAGATAAAATAATTAAATTAAGAGAAAATAAAAATCAAAAAATTAAACGTATATACACTATATATAACCCTAATGTTAAATTTTCTGATATAATTTAAAAAAAAAATACTCAACAGTCTAATCATAATATTTCTAATAATGAAAATATAAATAATTCATCAAATAACAATATTTCTGATTTCAAAAATATTCTGAATAACTTTCAATTTAATTTAATGAATTTTTTAAATAATGAATTAAATGTTATTAAAAATTCGATTAAAAATAATAAAGAAAAAATTAATTTTCTTTATAATACTTTTATTGAAAATAATTAATGCTTCTTTTGAATTTTAATTCAAATAAAAACTTTGTCCATCATAATACAGATAAAATGAAAAACATAAAATTAATTTCTATTAATGTTAACTCCATTATTTCTAACAAAAGAAGATACGATCTTTTATTAACTCTAAAAAATTTGAAACCTGATTCTGTTTTATTATCATAAACTAAATTTAAATCTAATCACAAAATATCTTTTGAAAATTACAACTTTATAAGAAATGACAGATCAAATAAACTAGGTGTTGGTACTGATATTTTTATAAAAAAACTAATTAAATTTACAGTAATTAATTCTATGGAAATCTCTAAGTTTCATTATTTAGAATTTACAATTATTAAAATAAAATTAAATCACAATATTAATATATTTATAATTTCTATTTATAACCCAAGTCACAAATCCAATTATAATATAAAATTCACAGAAGAACTTACCATACTCTTCTCTTCATTAAACTTCAATTCAAATAATAATTACTTTATATTAGCTGGTAACTTAAATAGTAAACACACTAACTGGAAAAATTCTCAAAACAATTTCAATGGTTTATATTTAAATCAATGGCTAATCAAAAACAATTTAAACTCAAAGTGAAACTTTATTTCTCTGAAAAACTATCTTTCCACAAAAGCTCTGTATACATCGACTTATGTCTAATAGATAATAGGCTTAACATCATAGATACAAACACTAGTAATGAATTAAAAACTTTTCATTATGAAAATGACCACAAAAGCTTATTATTCTTTGTTAACAAATTCAATGACATTTTTAATTTTGACCACGAAGAACCCAATCCCTTTTATAATTTCAAAAAAAATAATTGAGATATTTTTCAACGCAGTATCTCAAGCAAATTCAATCTCATAATTCCAGATAATACTAATCTTTCCAATACACAAATTGATAAATTTCTTGATGATCTTGAATCCAGTATTCAAAACACAGTCATAGAAGTGGTTCCAATATTTCCTATAATTAATAGTTCTAAAATTTACATTAACAATAAAATTAATAAAATTCTTAAAGACAAAAAATACATTGCCTAGCAAATTAAAATAATTAAAAAAAACTTACCCAATAATGCAAATTTAATTATTTCATTTTTAAAAAAAATTTTAAAAAACATAAATATTCACTTCAATTTAGAACTTTCAAAATAAGTTAACAATCATTGGCATTATAAAACAAAAAAAACTAAATTAAATAATCCTGGCAATTTCTTCTCAAAAATTAGTCAATTATTTAGAAATAAATTCAATTTAACTTACTTCTTAGAAATTAATCAAAATGATGAACCACTCCTTCTTGAGGCTGATTTAAACCCAACCAATATTAAAAAAAGTGACAATAACAACTTTATCATATCCAAATCTGAAGATAAGTAAAATATCTTAGGCACTCATCTTTCGAAAATACATACAAAGAATATTAATCGAGCTAATCTGAGTCTTGATAACATAATTCATGACTGAATTAATAAATTTAACAATAATTTCTATTCTCATGAAAATATGTACACAATCACCACTTTTTCAAGCTCTAACAAAGCAGATAATCTAAAAAACCCTTTAGATGACATTTCTTACTTCACTAACTCATATAAATTATCAATTATAATTAAAAAATTAAATAATAAAAAATCTTCAGGTTTTGATGGCATTCCTAATATAGTTATTAAACATTTGCCCCCTTCTATTATTAAATTCTTAACAATAATTTTCAATAACTCCTTAAAGAATATGTACTTTCTATCTAAATGGAGAAAAGCTAAATTAACAGTAATCCCCAAAAAATCCAATAATTTATACTCTCTTCCTAACCTAAGAACTATAAGTCTACTTCCAAATTTAAGCAAGGTTTTTGAAATACTTTTAAGTAATTCTTTATCCAAAATTTGTTCCATAAATAACATCATCCCAGAAAACCAATATGGATTTAGATTTAAGCACTCATCTATTCATGCAATTAATAAATTGACTCCAGATATTTGCTGGGCACTGAACAATAAACAACTGGTAGATGCTTGCTTAATAGACTTAGAAAAAGCTTTTGATACAGTATGGATAAATGGGTTAATATTCAAACTAATTAAAAAAAATTCTTCGCTTTTCTTATAAAAATTATTTCAAATATACTAAACAATAAATCTTTCATTGTTTCCGAAGGCAAACTAACTTCATCCAAAGAATTTATTATTAAAAATGGCTTACAATAGGCAAAATCACATCACCAATCTTATACAATATTTTTAACAGTGACATATTAAATTTATTTGATCTTAATTCATCTCACGACAAACAACCTATTACTTTTTCCAATGATTTAATAATATATACAAAAAACAAAAGAATTAAAAAAATTAACGATAATCTTGAAATATTATTTAACAGAATAAATAACTATCATAAAAACTGGAAAATTAAAATAAATATAAATAAATGTGAATCAATTTTATTTAAAAGCAACACTTCTGAAATAAGTAAACTTAAGAGATCATATTAAATAAAATTCTATAAAAACTTATAAGACTAATAAAATTATTTCACACAAAAATTTAGTTAAATACCTAGGAATTCACCTGGATGAACGATTATTCTTTAATGTACATATAAATTTACAATTAGA
Organism: Eupristina koningsbergeri; assembly: GCA_018907245.1. Taxonomy (NCBI): domain Eukaryota; kingdom Metazoa; phylum Arthropoda; class Insecta; order Hymenoptera; family Agaonidae; genus Eupristina; species Eupristina koningsbergeri. Next base: position 801,988 of record JACCHV010000024.1, on the reverse strand, counting down.
GAAAGTCAAAAATACCTTTTTTCATAATAAAAAATTATTTTATTCCAAATTTCTTAATTCAAAAATTAAAATCATTTGTTACCAAATTTTAATTAGACCAATATGAACTTATGGATCACCTATATGGTTTAAAATTGTGGCTTCAATCATGGAGAGATTAAAATTATTTGAAAGAAAATGCTTGAGAGCCTGCTTGAATTTATATAGATCTACAAATTCAAATTATAAACATTATGTTAATAACCTCACTTTATAAAATAAATCCAATATTCAAAGAATAAATACTCGTATTTTAAAAATCTGTAGCAACTATTTTACTTCATTACCAAATGTTAAAAATAATAGCCTAATTTTCAGAGTCATTTATCCAAACATTAATTACTTTAGAAATTGATTCAATTCAGGATTCCTGCGATCAAAATCATTCATTTATTTGAACGAAAATAATTATCTGCAAGTTATTAATAATATTCCTATAATTTATCACTTCAAAAGAAACACATGCGATAAGAAAATCAAATATAATAAAAATTTAAATGTTTTAGAACACAATGTTAATTGAAGATTCGATCTATTCCTATTTTATAAAAACAAAAAATTTAATTTTCATAAAAACAAAAAAAAATACTGGTGGGTTAATTAATTCCTCCATAATTTATATACTTAAACTGTAAAAATATTTAAAATTTATTTTAAGTATTGAATCCTTTGTAAATATGTATATTTGTATATTGTATATAATTTATTTAAGAATAATCATCTTTTTTTTTATAACTGCCAACTTTTTTACTGGTTCTAATATAATACACAAGATAGAGCAGCAATAATTCTTTTTTCATTTGTTTTTCACATTATTTACCGACTAACACATTTATTTATAACCAAAATATTTTATATGACTTTGTTAACTGTTTTTGTAAACAATAACATATATCGTTTTTAGTATTAAGTTATTTATTTATTATTGTAAAAATTTATAATCTATGTAATCTTTCATTGGCATAAATAAACATATTTAAAACAAAAAAAAAGCTGGTTCTCGTACGATTACCAATGTTAGCCGCGGTTAGTACTTGGATGGGCGACGGCTTGAGAACTTCGCGTAATGTTAGTTTCTTTTTTTGTTTCATTTATTTATTTTTTATACAAATTTATTATAAAATGCATCATATTTTATTTATATTGAAGAAAAAATTAACATTTTTATTTAATTTTTAACTTTTAGTCTTTTTTATTTTTCTATAATCTGTCTTTGATTTGAATCATCAATCAGATATTTCCTTATCATTTAGATGCAGAACCGAGAAAATATGTGCACATCTTCTTTATCACTAATAAATTGCCTTTCTTGAATAATTAACTGATTTGTTTTAGTCGAATAATTATTGCTGTTTCTTTTAGGAGCTATATTGTTTGTAAGATTTGTACAATCATTTCCATTACTTATACACAACACTCGTATATATGCATGTACATTTGAGATTTAGATTAAAATTCTTTTCAAGTGGGATAAACACTGTTCTTGTTTAAGAATATAGAAGAGATACACTACAGATATTGTTAATGTTCAATCATAAAATTGGTTTTGGCTTTTTGTCCCTGACCTTTGTTTGATTGAAACATTGCCGTATTTTGTGTAACTTTAATTTTCCATTATATATTGTAGGTATATTATACAAAACACGTTTCCCACCCAAGGTAGGAAAAAATGTAGTGTAATGTAGGCCCAATTAGTCGAGAGAGCGAATTTTCTCGCAGTTAAATGGTAAGAATGAGCGATTTGCCGTCGGGGGGTGGAGGGTGAGAATTCGTTATCCTATTTTAGTTTCAGGGTGCGCGAATGTGCACGTCGTAGCTAAGAATGCCGCCAAAAATACCCTTTAATGAACCTCCCCCGACTTAGGGGAGGACCACCTAATGCGATGTGGTCGCGTGCCAATCTCCGGGTCACGTACAGTATCAATTTTAACGATCACCCCTGCAACCTCACACCGCGCGAACCCAGTATCAAAGAAATAATGATACCCTTTTCCGAGATAATGCGCGGTCTACCCTCTAAGATGAACTCATCCTTACTTACTTACTTACTTACTGATTCTACCCAGTTTCGCACCTCTTTTACATGGGAAAGTAAAAGATGGTCGGCCACGCTAGAAAGTTGCATCCCATTGTTTCAAATTAAAACAATTTTATATTAAAAAAATATTAAAAACTTCTAAATGTCGAGTTTAATAACCTATTTTATCAGCCAAGTTGCTCCAAAATAAAACTACTTTTTATAATGAATAGTACAGTAGAAGTACATATGATGTTCTAAAAATTAATTACACGTGAAAACGATGTAGTTTTTCAATCTAGCTTTCCAGTTATTGTCAGTAATAAAAGAACATGTTAAAAAATGTCTAACTAATTGTTTTCTGTATTTATTTTTTTTGTATTTAAAGCTTTTTTTGAAAATAAATAGGTTTAAAAATAAATTTACCACTGATATATTCACAGTTCTGTGTTTTTGTATCTTGACAATAAAAAATTTTTAAAAATTTTTATTGCAATTTCTTGAAGCCATAGAAAATTTTATGAATTAAATTTAACTAACTGTGTAAATTACATGACAATTATAATCTCTGATGATTTTTCTATAATTATTGAAAAATTAGTTCCTTAAGGATTTGGTTGAATAAAACAATAATTTTAAACGTCGATAATGTTTCAACAAATTACTTTGTCTTCATCAGGCCTGTATTTATTATATAAATTAATACAATTATAAGAACATTTAAATTAAAAATTACAATTAAATTATAGTATAATAATATATATTACCTTGGTCTAATAATTTATAAAATATATTTCGCACAACTTGTGCTGTCGCTTCATCAAATTTAAATGTACCAAGTTACGCTTACGTAGCGTTTATATTTCAGGTGTATGTCAGGTCATCACTGTTATCAGATATTTGTATTCATGGTTTAATGCATTGGTATTCTCTTGTTTGTTTACTATATGACGATTCAATTGAATGTATAGGATTTCCAAGATTTGTCTCTTTCTATAATTTTGTTCTCTGACTAAAATTTTTACATTATCCCAGTCTATCGTATGTTCGTTTTTTTGCAAGTAGATTTGTATCATAGAATTAGTATTACATTGTTTATTATGCTCACAAATTCGTTTTTTAAAAATTTTTTTTCTTTTGCCTATGTAAGTCGCATTGCAATCCTTGCAGTTTTGTAAACGAAGCCCGCTATTTCCCATTTACATGTCGGTCTTTACCCAATTTTATAATGTGTTTTAACTTATTGCTAATCTTGAAGACAGTGTTGATATTGTATGCTTTTAATTTATTGTTAATTTTTTCGTAAAATTTTTCTGTACATGCTAAAGAAATTATATTGTCAAAAGATTTTGTAAGGTTATTGTCTGGAGAATTCTTGTATTTAATTTTTCTCAATCTAGGATTCACATATTTATAATAAAAGTAAATTGATGATTTGATGATTTAATGATTTTTACATAAAAATATTTTTTTGAAAATTATATCGGAAATACTTTAATTATAATAAAATTGATAAATAATTATAATATATAAATTAATTATTATATTCACTTAAGAGTTTATTTATAAATAAATTTAAATCTCTATTAGAAATATAATTTATATTATGTAGAAAAAAAATTATATAAAAAAAAATATTCCAATTTTAATAACAGGGAATGGAATTAGTAAATACTTTAATTTTGTCTTCTAAAATATTGTACTATCAGAAAAATACAATATTAAACAACTATTAACATTTTACAAGTGAGATTGATTTAATTTTTAAAGGCACAAATCTAAATTTTAATAATATTTATGAATTTAAAATATGTTTCCTTTGACAATTTTATCAAAAGAGTCAATCGACGTTTTAGTATAATCCTGAATGCCATTGCATACGATATACATTCTACTTCAAATAAATGTTTTTTCTAAATAATTATTAATAATGATTAATCATGTATTTCAGCAAATTGGAATCAATTACTTTAATTTTACAATAAAATAATAATACATGGCTGAATTGGAAAATATAAATTACTCGGACAGTTATTTTTTGAGAAAAAATGTTGGCAATAGCGGTGTTTTGGCAGAGGAATTCGCGCAACTGCTTTGCAGATCTTTTTTTGATTTTCTCCCTTAGCTCGCGTCAACTTGACGTTAAAGCACGGAATCTAAGGTTATTTACATGCCGGAGAAAGAGCTCGAATATGCCCTTTTTCACACAGCCGCTCACTTACACTCACACTAATACTCGCGTTTAAGGATAAAAAGAAAGCGTAGGTCGGGGTGGGTCGGGGTGAAGCAGGCATGCCTCGGGCAGGGAGAGGGCGTGCACCAATTTGCAACAACAATGCTAAAGTCACTGGCAGAATTAGAATGTAATTCGAGCGAATGCGCCAAAGTTTGCGTTCGTCGCCTTTTCAATTTGTGTCGCGTTCCTAGCCTACCATTAACTTTCGCGTAATTTTAACGAGCCCCAATCGACAGACGATATTTATTTTATTCCTCCTTCGTCATTCATTATATTACCAGAAATAATTTCCCTTATTATTATCATTATCATTATAATCATTATTGTTGTTGTTGTTGTTGTTGTTGTTGTTGTTGTTGTTGTTACTATTATTACTACCATTGCTGTTATTATTTTGCTAAATAACCGAGTTTGCAGATAATTTATTCTTTTGAGTGAGCTTTAAAATTAGTGGAAAAAACTGGATGTTGGCCAGCAGAGTTTTATCTAGTCTATTAAGATTGGATTTGATACCTTTTAAACTTTTATTTCCAGCAAGTTAGTATTTCAAACCATTATTTAAACAAAATTATAATATATAATAATGGAAATGTTGAGATTATTTTTTACTTTTATTTTCTAGCCTACATAAAAATGCACGAGAAAAATATAAATTATAAATATCAAATTTATTAAATGTGAAGACAAATAATGAAAACACATTAAATTCAAAATACTCTACTAATTTTTATGTACTTTAAAATCATTTCTATTTTAGATCATCTACTATATAGTCAGATAATATTTACAAATAATTTCTTAGTTATTTAGTGAATAAATTGTATAAATAATTGTTATAAGTAATAAATTTAGTAAATTAGTACAATTAATATATCGATCTTCTGAAAAAAATATGATTTTTCTATGTTTAAATATAATTATACGTATTATTATTTTATTTTATTATTATTATTTTGGGTAAAGTATATAAATACTCACTTTAACGTTTTCATTGATTAATTAATTCATGTCACATAAAAGTACAATTTGTTCAATGTGGTATGTTCCATATAAAATTATAATTTGTTTAAGTACACGTAATTTTTGTACTTCCAACTTTAAAATCATAATTTCTAAAAAATTAAAATAAAAAAAAATTAATCTATCTGTACTTATATATCATAAATAATCCGAAAAATATAATAAAAAGTGTTTAACTTTATAGTTTATAAAAAATTGAAATTTATAAATATAATGATGCAGATCTATTAATGATATTTATATGGAAAGGAGAACTATCGATTAATATGAGGATCCAGAGTATACATGTTTATTAATATGAAAATTCAGGATAAAAGGAAAGAAAACAAAAATAGAAATTTCTGAAAAATAAAAGATTTTTATTAAAATGCTTCAACAAGTATTGAAAAAAATAAATGTTCTGTAGATTTATCATTGTTATATTAAAAATAGAGTGTTTTTAAAAACAAAAAGCCTGAGATTGAATTGGATTTAGTGATGGAGACAACTGATACAAAAATGAAGTTGTGTCATTGCCGATTCAGCAATTGTCAAAATTTGTTTTCACCTTCAATTATTGTTCTTAAAATTAGAGGCTAAGATTACACATACATTTAGTTGGAATAGAAAGGGCGAGATCGGGTCGGAGGTCAGATCGGTTTATTGCGGTGGCTCGACTCCTCGAGTAAGGACGAAACTGCCACGGCAGACGTAATGCATATCATTTCGGATCTCGGCCTAAGATACAACATATCGGTTTTCTCGGTTTTTCTTCTGGTTAGTAACCAGCTCCGTTTCCGCGTCATTGACATGAGGCTATAATATTTCCTCGGCCATGCGCACAATCTCGGACCCGGTGTGTCGTCGATGAGACTGGAGAAGGATTATTAGATCAAAACAAGAGGATGGATGGGACATTGAGTCGACGACTCTGGCATCCTATCCGCAGAGAGGGGGAGGGATGTGGGGATTAAGGCAGGGATTATCGCTAAGGAGGGAGAGACTTCGGCGTTAACTGGGCTCTCGGAGGGTTGCGAGGGAAAATGAAAAAAGGCGGCTCGGGGTGAGGGGTGAGGGAGGATCGACGCCAGTTGCGAAATAAGAGATAAAGGGAAAGGAAAGGAGGGAGAGAATAGCCGTGATCGATGCGAGGGAGACGAGAAATGCTCAGATTCACCAATTGTAAATTACTAATACACCAGGGCACGAACGCTGGTTCGTTCGCTCGTTCGTTGACGAGGGAAAAATAAGTCGTCTAAGGGCGAAGAAACGAATGCTTATTCATTTATCTTTAGAAACTCGGAATTACCGTGATACTTACTTCCACCTCGTGAACTTGGCAAATTATCAGTAAACCATGAACACGAAAATACATCGCAGTATTCAATTTTACATTTATAAATAAATTGGAGACTTTATTTAATCCATACTTGCATTTACTCTCATGGTGCAAATCTGTTAGAGTTAGGCGTCAAAACTTGTCTCAATACTTGTAACATTTATTGTTAAAATGAGCATAAGTAATGTAAAAAGTAAATTATAAATTTATTATGAAATAAAAATAATTTGATTGCTTTCTTAATTAAAAATTCGTAACATAGGTTTTAGTTTTACCTTATAGAGGTAAAAATCACTTTATACAACTTTAAAAAATTCATCCTTATTCTGTATTTACAAACAGTAATAATAATCGAAGATTATTATTTTTATTACAACTGGCATTCAACACTCATATAACACCAATAATTAACATCGCCAAGTTCTACAATATAAATATATTCATCGAGTGACTCAAGCTTAAACATTACTAAAAATATTTGCTAAACATTAAGTTAAAAATAAACTATTAACTCATCTGAGGTATATTTTATATTAATTATTATTTACGTGACCATTATATTAAAAGTAAATAGATTTTTTTTTTCAACATTTCGTTAAAACTCTGTCCATACACTTATTATCTATATCATGTATGTGCATACGTGTATATGTGCTTGCTAAAATATATTTAAACATTCATATTACTTATATATATTATGATTTACAAATAAAATATTGGTGTTAGGAATTAAAAAGAAATGATACAAGTTGAGTTGAAAGTTTTTAAGATTTTACTTTCTAACTACGGATGGAAATCATTTTCACTGCTATTAGTTTATATTACTTATTAATGAATTAATTCATTGTAGTGGTGTTGAATCATTTTTGCTTGAAGGAGATTTTAACGAGTGTGAATGTATAAAAGAAAAGATAGAATAAATAAAACATATCTATTGCAGTATATAACAAATAAATATTATTTATTTACTTTATAAAATATTGGAGGGACGAAAAAATTAGCTGCTTATTTTAAGAAGGAATAAAGCCTTTATTGATAATGATTAATCGTTACTCTTGCGAATGGTCGCTAATATGCAAATAAAATATAAACCCTCGAGTACATTAATTTTGTGTTATAATTTCCATATATTTTGCCGTCTAATTAATTATGAATGGACTTGATCCCTGACACGTAATATCCTAGCAGGGACGGAAGTCCACGAAATAATATCCGTGATTGTCTGCTGTTTTAAATTAGAAATGCGGCATAAAGTTAAACTCTTACTCGTAACACATACACACACAAGTGCCGACTTATTATTCACAAATTCAATAATCACATAATCGGGTAATACATACACGTACATAATTGCACGCATCTACATCATCATATTTGGACTCGTGTGCAATACAAATATGTAGTCAGATGAAACCAAGAACCTCAAAGTCATTGATTTGATCTCCTTACAAAGATGCATAATCGTCGATAAATAGTCAATATTAACTTTATTATTCTCTATTATTCTCTGCAAAAAATCTCCAGTACTTAAGGACACTGCCGTTTAAATCGAGCGTTTAAATATTCCGAAAATGCGAAACACATGTAAATGATAAATAATGAAAAGTCGTGAAATGTGTAGTCATTGTAAGAGTGAAAAAGAGGTTTGTATGTATATGAATATGTTGGATAAACGTCTTTAGAAAGAAGTTATTGGTTTGGTAGCGATCGACAGGGAGACGATGAGACGATACTCCTCCTCAACTCGATACTTGCTCAATGTCTATTCAGTATTGAAATCGACTCACTCATCTCCCTCTCACTCTCGGAGTCGAGAGATGGGGCGCGAGGTGTCAGGAGCATTACAAGGACTCTCAAAAGAGTTTTTTTTCCCTCCCTCTCGCTCTTGCTTTACAACTCCCTTTTTACACAATAGGCCTCATGAATGTTGCGTTAGAAAGTCATGGGATGACGAAGGAGGCTTGGGTGGAAAATCATCGATCGCATACACATTATCTTTGTATTTTATCAATTAGATCGGTGGATTGTTTGGCTTGCTTCCACATTTTTTTATAAAAATGCCTGAACATGGATGAAAAAGACCGCTATCCAAAACCTCAAACGCTATCGTAAAATTATCTAAAATTTAATTGTTAATTTTGTTCAAGCGAAGTGTTATCTACTAGAGATGAATGGGTAACTCCCTAAATTACAAATAGTATTATGTTTCATTTCATTGTATTGTGTGGATGTCGGGAGTGATTTCTGCATCGATGTAATAAGCTTCCTAGTCATTTCGTTCAAAGTAGATTTAATGCGAAGTAAGTAATCGACACTCCTCCGACCTCGGTGAGGATCATTCTTAAGAAGAGTATCGGTATACTCCCAAGGAACTTAATCATCACATGTCCGAATTTTTTACCCTACCCAGACTTTTAACAATAATTGCAAATAAACAAAATAGTATGATGCTTTCCATAGCTAACACAGCCTTATACTCTGATAATGTATACGTTACCATGTCGATATACCGTCAATAAACCAAATCCAACGCGCGATATTTAATAAATAAGGTTTTTTTCCTCCTCCTACGAAAGAAGATTACTTTAACCCATAAAATGTGATAAAATCTCGATTACATTTTTACAGTTTATCTTATTTTAATAAATCAAATCACTGAGAAACACATAACTCTTTTTTAATGTAATTTCATAAAATTCGTGTATTTAAATCTTGTGAAATCATCAATGCATATTACTTTACGAGAGATGAATATTTTTAAAAATGCGTATGTGTCTCTATACGAGATAAAGAAAGAGAGACAACAAATAGACAATTATCGAAGATTCCATTAACGAAATGACTTGTAACGAACCGATGCTTTTTTTCTTTATCATTATCCTTTTTTCAAATGTTCACTTCTATTTTATATTCGTATTATTTATAATTATTTATATTTTCTTTGATTACAGGGTTTTATGTATCAAATTCTTTAGATATTAGATCAAAATATTTTTTTAATAATTATTATTAAATATATTTATACATATAGTTGTAATTTAAGTATGTTAATATCTTAAAAATAAAAAGGGCTTAAATTTTAGAAACTTTTGTATGAATATTTATTAAAATTAATTATTAATGAGTTAATGTAATTAAAAATTTTTATTGGATATTAAATTTTTATACAAATGGTTTTATATCCTTCTTTTATCACTATTAGTTATCATTTTTTTCAATATTTAAAAACGTCTAGATGTAAAAAATATATATACTTGTAATAACTTGAGATTGTTGTAATTGCATTGATACAATATTGCAATATTATTTTATTTTTAATTTTAATGGCTAAAACGTTGTGTTAATTGATCAATTAATATAAATTATGAGTTACCAAATCAATGATTTTGCTATAAATATTACAAAAATATTGAGCATAAGCAATTAAATTTAAAATTTGCTTGTTGTTGAGTTTCTTTATATACACATAATTGTTTAAATAAGATGAAAAATCACATAATAATGTACTAAACCATCAAAATAGTCTTTTTGATATCCATCTCATTTATGATCTATTATTATTTATTCCATATAAATCTATAAATTGATCATTAACTAACCAAAATAAGATACTCATGCGGTAACAAGAGCCTTAATTGTCTTTGATCAACAAGATAATAATTGATTAAATTAACAGAGGCTATCCCTTAATGCTTTCCCTCTTCATTTTTACTTCCTATTAGATTTCTTCTTTTCTTTTCCTATGCAAATCAATTTATTAATAGAACGGCCAAACATCTACTACATGCTTTTCAAGTTATTTGGCGTATCATGAGCTTTCAAACATACATGCTTGTCTTGTTTAATGAATAAATGCTGTCTTAATTCTGTCAGTACGTCTATAAACTATACTTTCTTTGGCACTTTCTCTTCACCTAGTTCTTCTTTTTTGCTTTTTAAAAGTTCGTTTGCTCATGTGAGCAAACGAACTTTTGTAATAGAATACTAATATGAATACCAAGTGCATTTTTATTATTTGCATTTCGCATCTGTATTTAATGTATACTAATACATAGTTCTTTTACTAATCTGACGATTATAAGTGTATTATTAATTTAAGGGTTTATTGATTATAAATTCCCATTAAAAGCCTATTTACGATTTACTAAAACATTTGCTATTTTACCATTATTCTTATCAGAATCATAACTTAACATTTATTAAATTTAAGTATATAACCTGAAAAATAAAATTACTTAATGTACATCTAAATAATTAATTTAATCTTTGAATCATCAATTTTTAAGGTTTATATTTATATCTGTAAAATTTTTATTTAATTAAAAAACTACTCAATTATAAATTGTTATATTATCGTTAAGTATATTTACTAAAGTAATCAATTCACTTCTATTGAAAAGTTACCGTTGAATGATTGAAAAGAGTATAGTTTATCGATGTAATAATTGTAATAATTGGGTGATGATAATGAAATTCATAGATCATTATTAAATTTGTTGTAATATTCATGTACTTAATTTATTGCGTTTATATTTAGTCTTTAAATAATATAAAAAAAAAACATGAATTTATTCAATACAAAAAAATTTCCATTATTAAAGTACTATAAAATATTTTTATATACTATAAACTCTTATATAGTTTATAATTATTTAAATTTTATTATACCAAGTTCTATAATTACACTCGACTTCGCTTATATAATTATTAAACATCTTTTCAAAAAATTATTTCCCTTTCTTAAATAAAAATATCCAATAAAATAGTTTTTCCAAAATATTGGTTTTTTGCATCGGAATGAATTATTAAATATTGAACTCTTGTTGTCGAAAAATTGAGAGATCATTTATTAGCTTGGTTTCTTTAGAAAATACAATTGATGATTCGCTTCGTTTGGCGTTGAGTTAAATCGTTTAAATCGCAAGAATTAAATAGGTATTTATCAAGAACACAATCAGCTTTCAATTAAAAATAAGAAGTAAGGAGAAGAAAGGAAAAAGACGAGAAGTTTTATAATATCGGAATATCGGAACGATTTGCGCGGGAAATTGTGGGAAAAGGATGAAAAATGAGTGAAAAATAGCAGCTGTAGATTTAGTTAGAGAGGGGGCGTGTGAGATGAAACCAAAATCGACCCGAGTATAAAAAGGAGAATTCGCTGGACCCGCGGCAACATGGAGGGGGGTAGGGGAGAGGAAATAGGAGGCAAGAAAGGGGGAGGTCCCGCTGAGATCGGCGGCACGCGTCGGCACATCATTACCTCGGGACACTTGCCGAACCCACAAGGGTCCGCTAACAACGTGAGCTGTCCAAACCCCGAAAGATGAAAGATGATCTCGCCCCGTTCCCGATGTCGATGTCGAGGTCGATGGGTGCGCTCCTTCCCCGATACATCAGACAATCCAATTTCAAATCCCGTCGCTCTGCAAGTGCACTTTTTTTTTCTCTTTTTGCATTTTAAAGTTTTTACCTACATCTATTACGTACACCTTACATCTATTTTTTGCATTCAGCTATTTTTTTGCAAAACAAGGATTAGTCGATTTTAGAATCACAACTCAATTTTGACAAAACTATAAATCCTTCTCATTTCAGTCGAGCAATTAAATCTTGATTCACAATTATTACATCCTTAAATTCGGATATTACGTAGAATTTCCAAATTAAACAGCAATTTTTAAAATCATTACTTATATTTTCATTTGAATTTCTATAACAAAAATTGCTTGCAATATATTTTGGTCTATCAAGAATTTATGATATTGTTTCAATGAAAATTTTAATTTATTAAAAATATGAAATATATTTTAAAAAGTTAAATGCAATTTGTTTTTATACATTATATTTTATTTAATTTTCAAGCATGAAAATTTTCATTTTAAAAAGAATTGAGAAATTGTGTAAATTCATTTTATACACTTCATTTTCTACTTACTGTTTTTCTTTAAAATACAACTACCCTTTATTAAAATATTTCTTTATTAATTTGAAAATACTTTTCGTATTTGACTATATTTTAATTGGCAAAGAAGCATGATAAGGTACTGAAAATAAAAGAAAAAGTTTTTTTCAAAAACTAAAAAGGATAAACCGATTAATTATAAAAATCTAAAAATGCTAATCGATAAGTAAAATTATTGGTGTATCGTCCATATTTTTCTTGCTTCAGCCGAACTCATAGAATCTGTCGGTTATAGAAATAAGCGCTTCGGAATCAAGATTAACTACATACAGGAATAAAATTCAGTGTATTCAATCGTTGGAAAAATGAAAATGACAAAGGGGAGATTTTCGCACACATCGTGGATGTCCGGCACCGATTTTCAGCCTGAGAAAATCTTGGAAATCGTACGGGTTCTCTCCCCTTGACAAACAAAGAGATAAGTTCCGGGTGGACGACTTTCGCCCCTAAAAAATTGACCGATAATGTACATCGAAGAGATGCGCGTAACATCCCTTAACGGGGGTTCCCGAGGTAACGGGTGGCAGATAAATAAAACCACCCTCCCTCCAAATTCATTGCTCCATCCTGTCAAGAGAAGGATATGTTTATTCGATTATTATGATAGATTTTATAATTGTTTAGACCCTATCACAAGTGCTTCATTTTATTTATAGAAATTTTAAGTGTAAATAGGAATACAAAATAAGCATACATGTGTGGCATGGCCTTTATGCTAGAAGATATGTACACATATATGTAGTTACCTATCACTAACATTTTAGACAATGTACTGGACATAATTATTGTTGTAAATATGAAAGAAAATTTATTACCTTTGACTTAGATTATTATCATTCGATACAATTTAATTGAATGATCATTCAGATGAATATTAAAAAAAATATTTTAAATTATAAAAATTATTTTTTTATATAAATATATTTTGTTACCAATGGAAATAATTCACTAATAATTGAATGTCTTTATACCTGAAATAAAATTCAATGTACTTTTAATAAAAGTAAAACAATCGCAAAAAATGAAAAATAACACATGTACTGTTGATATAAAGAAGATAAACAACATAAAAATGTAGATTAAATTTAGGCGTTCTCTGATTGTCATCGGAACTGCTTGTAAATTCTAATAAACTCTTTTTCTCTCAACAGAGATAATCGTGGAAAAAGAAAAATCAGAGAATGACATACATGAGTGGGAGGAATAATTGAAAAGACACACACACAGAGAAACAGAGAGAGAGAGAGAGAGAGAGAGAGAGAACAACGTGATGCATGCGAGAGAAAGTAAAAGGGTGTTCTTTGCGTAAGTCAAGAAAGGAATTGTAAATCTGCCAGTAGCAGATATAAATCTCGTCTAATCAAATTAATGAGAATCATGGACCGAAGCCCAACCACGCCCTGGGCGTCGAAATGCAGTGGGAATGGAAACACAAGGCTGATCTGATAGTCCACCCTCTCCCCTCCTCGACCCTCATCAACCACTCTACGTGTCACTTTGTTTTTGAGGAAACGTTTAATTTTATACTCCACTTAAATATAGCGATGCTTCATATTTATGATCTCGAATTTGCCCTCATAAGTAATATGATAAATACTTATCAAAAAAATTGACTAAATCGTGATAAATAAAAAATATTTTTCAATCCACCTATTTGAATGAAATATTTAACGAATATACGAATCCAAAATTGCATTACTATTTTCAAATAATAAATTTTTTATATTTTTAAATTTCAGTTGTAAAGTATAAAACTTTTCTTTTTCTTATTTTAAAATTAAAACTTTGCATTATATTATAAAACTAGATTTTTTAATATTATCTGATATTTGTAATTTATAATATAAAAATATTATTATGCAATAAACTACTTTAAATCATACGACATTTCATAATTATGTTTGAAAAAATGTTCAATGCTACAATTGATACATATATTGATATAAATACATAAATATATAATATTGATATATAATATAACATTACAAGCTATTTGTGACAGTATTGTGAACATAAAATACATACTCAAAAAGTCTCTAACCCCAATTCTTGTACATCTTTTATTTAATAATGTTCATTGATTGTGGAAACAATTTCGGTGATTTTTATTAAAATTTATATTTATTTTTATAGTATAGTACTCTTATCATAATAATAATTGTTATAATATTTTTTACAATCTTGTTACTCAATTTTTATTTTTATTTCTATTGTATTTTAATAACTTAACCAATATCGATTTTTATTTTCAGAGTAAAAACTAACGGAGTGAGTTGGTCAAATTATGCTTCTACAAATTTTACTTTTTTGCCATGAATACGGTATATTAATAATTAAAGTAGAGTTTTAACTAGTAATTGCCTCAAATACTCGTTGAAGACGGGTAAAAAAGTAGAACCAATATTTTGGCATGAAATCAAATTCCTGCCTCGCTATTTCAAAGACAGTTCCAGCAAAGTGTATTAGAATACAATTTTTTAGGGTGGACTTTAATACAAAAGAGCACAAAAGAGAAAGAACTCCGAATGCGATAAAGATAAATACGTCGTCGAGATATCGAAGGCTATTAAGTGAATTCCATCGCAAATCAATAAAACCCGAGGCCACTTTGTTCATCATGTGGGGTGGATGTCCTATCCACCCCCATATATTCACACCCCCGCATGTATGTAGGAGCCCGAGTTCGAGGACCTGCACCAACGTGCGAGTCAAATCCTGGCTATTAATATAAATAATTGATGGGTCGAATGAATGACGAATTCGTCCCTTGAAAGGGAGGAAGATCTTTATGATGTACTCGCCACACAGTCTTTTCCTCTCTTGCCCCCTCTATCCCTCCACCGAAATGACACGTACCGAAGGGACAGTTAGTCAGGCATCACGTGTGAAGTCAAGGGATTTGCTTTGTACTTCCCACGAAATTTATTTGCGCCTAATAAGTTTCTCGATAAGGTATTTTCTTTCAATTTCAATGTCCACTGCAAGGAAGCCTTTTCCCCTTTTTTCAGTACAATAGGTGGAGGGTAGGATATTCATAGCGAGCCACATAAATATGCCAAATCATTCGATAATCGACTGCGTGTTGAGTAACGCAATAATAGTTGTTTGTCAAATTTAATAACCGGGAAACTGAAAGACAATCGATTATAAATGTTAAATAGAATTAAATAATTTGATATTTTAATTTACCTTTCACTCGTGCTTATTTAAAAATAATCTTTGCTGGTGCTGATTGATTATGATTAATTTTTATAAGGTATTTTGTACAATTTTTCACGACCCAATAATGTACCAATTAGTTTGTTATAGCAATTGTGGTCCACAAAATGATAATAAAAAATTGAATTAATTTAAACATTATGAAAAAGAAACAAAAATAATCAACAATAAACATTAATACTAATTCTGCTTTATTTAATGTGAAACTAATTTAATTTTAATTTACCGAATGTGTGATTTAAATTATCTATTTATATAATGCATGATATCTAATTCGGAATTTAAACGTTTTTCTTTACAGCCAAAACTATATCGAAATAATGTGGCAACGGCTTAAGTAAAATCAAAAGTAAATTAAAACTTCTTGATGTTCTCTATACTCGATACATACATAATCAGTAAAATTTCAAATTTAACAAAAAAAAAAAACAGTTTGAACAAAGAGTTTCTTCAGAAAATTATTGAGACATAAATTCAGAGATGTAGAGTCGGGGTGAATGGGTTTACAGCGCTCCATGGATCCTTCCACGAGTCCGTCCATTTTTTTGTCTCAACCCGCATTTGACGTAGGTCAGTGCGCGCGCAGACCAAGAGACTTTGGGGCGTTAACGAGAGGAAATCGAAGTTTCGAGTATCCTCCCGCTATTTGAGAGATAAAAATCTAATAGGGGACGCGAAACCCCGATCCGAGTTTTTCGTGGGTCGCGTTTCTAGGGTTGGCGAAAAGCGGAAAGAGCATCTCCTTGGCGTAAACGCGAAGGAGGTGCTTCTTCGGATGAATCGAACTCCGGCAAGAGGGACTGCGTGCGAAACGATAATTCAATTTTAATTTGATCCTGAGCTAAAAGCGTCAAGCGATACGAGCTTTCATTTTCACTTATTTTCTTGCTAAGAGGTAGTTTCGTTTAGTGGTTGAAGCTGAGCCGGGTTTCACTCGCACTAAATGACGCTATTACAATTTTTTTTTCAAACCAAAGCATGAAGTACCGCTTTTTTCACGACGATTCGACAATTCACACTCGCTCTTTTGGAGACATTAGAAACAAAGCTTAAAACACTTCGAGACTCATTACTCAAGTAATTGACAATTACACAAGCAACATAAAATATTCGACCGTTAATGTTCTTTGTTTGTTGAAATCATAATAAACTTTTTTATTTTCTTATTGAATAATTTTTGATCTTATATACATCAAAATCTTAATCATCTACACCTTAAATGCCATTATACTTATTAAAGATATATTAATTTATGATCAAAAATATAATTTTTATCAATGAATTGATAACTAATGAAATATTTTTATTTTTATTTTCATTGACGCGATATAATAATGAAAATTAACATATTTACATTTTAATTATTTATAAAAATTTCTCAAAAGTAACTTTTATAGAAAACTTATTTAGTTGTTAATTTGGTAATTTAAATACTAATTGCCAAATATTACCAGATTAAATTCTGTAAAGAAACATTCGAGTATTGCTGTTCATACTATATTCTTCACTGTATTTCAAAAAAAATAAATATTATAAATTTTCATTAATATAAAATATAAATATAATAATAATAATAATAATAATATGATGATGATGATGATGATGATGATGATATTAATAATAATAATAATAATAATAAATTACATTATGTGAAAATATATAAATTTAAAGAATTCAAAGCCAAATATTGCACTAAATACACATAAAAATAAATTTTCGTTTCGTAAATAAAGCTTTTACATTTAATTATACACAACGTTTTCCTTTTAAAAAAAATTATATCTTTAAAATCAAAGTAAAAATTATAAAAAAATAACATAAAAAATTTCTGTACAAATAATATTGGGCTTATAGTACAGAAAAGATATATCGTTAGAAAAAAAGAATATACATATATATTGTGTGCGTGTGCGTGTTATTTTCTGATTTTAAAGAGACAACAATTTCAATTAACAATTTCGATTAACTTTTAACGGTGTCAACAAAATGATATATACTTACATTCGTGTAATTAGAACTTACAGGAAGTAAAGTAGTGTATTTAATAGTTGATTAAAGTAAATAAAAATATATCACCAAGTTAAAAATCACAAGAAAAGTGTAATAAAATTGGAAAGTCATTGATTATATGAAGAACCAACGAAACACTTACCTTTGTTTCCAATTTCTTTACCTTGAGTTACTTAAACTATTTTCTTTCCTTTCTTCCTCGCGCCCTCTCTTTCTCTCTCTCTCTCTCTCTCTCTCTTTCTCTTTATCTTTATCTTTCTCTCTCTATTGTACTATCTGCTCCTCTTCGAATAGAAATTTTGGGGGAAATAAAGTAGACTATGTTCTGAATACAATACAAAATGTTCGATTAACGACAACTTTACAGATGATTATTTTGTTTATCAATCAGTTAATATCTGTATTTCCTGTATCTTTATATTATACTTGTATTCTTGCGAGTAATTTGATGGAAATTTTGAAAATTCGTAACTATGAAGTGTCAAGTTTTTAATTTTTTTCGATTCTCAATTTCTATAAGTAATGTCTTCTGTAGGTTTACAAAGATAATATATTTTGACAAAGTACATAAGACTGCTAAGAATATTTGGAAAAAGTTTTTTCGATTAATGCGTATTACCTTTATCTGTGATTCCAAATTTATAAAACAAGTGTTAGATTTTTATGCATTAAAATACAAAATGTGGTTATTGCTTGTTGCAAGAGTTCATATCGTGAATAGATTTAAGCATTTCTTGATTGTAAAATGTATCCGCATTATCAAGAAAAATTGAATGTTATTTTATTTATTTTATTTGTTTTCTTTGAAGGACGAGTGCCTTGGTTTGTATTTTTATTTAGTTTTTTTAAAAAACTATTTTAAATGAGCACAAACGTCTAACTTGTTTACAAGAATTTAAATAAAATTTTATTTTGTTAAAAATAAATCATAAAAGAAAAAAGTTATTTCCATAATAATTTTGATTGTTTGTATAATATTAACTTATGTAGATAATATTATATAAAAATTATTATACATTGCCTTTAGTGCAGATCAAGTAAATCAATAAAACTTTAACTTTATAAGGCCTTTTTTTACCAAAGTTTTCGTTTGTTTTTTTTTTGATAAAATGATTGTCGGTTAGTTTTCTTATAATTACGTAGCTAGGTACTGATATATCAAATGTGTATGTGTGTTTGTATATAAATTGAAAGTATCGATCAATATCTAACTTAGATATGCCTGTTTTAATTTTATTTCAAAGAGTAACATTTGTACAATAAATAAAGCTGATTTTTTATTTGATGCCTATGGCCATGAAAACCGTAACTGCACTAGGAAATAGCTACCGTCAAAAATTCTTCTTAAGGTGGAGTTCTGTTGCACCTGTCCCAAGGTTGCATTTAGTGCTTCAATAAAGAGGCATCATTCACCCTTATCAACTTCGTAAACCTCCCGTCGCACCTTCCATTTCATTTTAGAAATAACGCGTACAGAAATACATTCAGGGGTGCTTTCGAAAACGCAATCCAAGGGTATGTGTGTATATGTGCACGCAGACGCAGAGATGGTTTGCATCGTTAAAAGACAAAATCAATATTTTGTTTCTGTAAGGCGGAGCCGCAGCCAAATTTTCTCCAACACCCACGCTCGAGCTCCGGTTGAATAATTCGGGTATAATCACAAGCTAATTCTTAATTTCTGACGGGAGATTTCAATTCTAAGATTTCGAATGTAAGAATGAAGCTGTGCTGGATGGAATAATATGATTGTGAAAAAATTTTTAAATCATATTACAAATCTCTGTTACTCGTGAAACTGTATAATTCGTACATTTAAATGCTAAGCATAACTTGGATATGTATTTTTCCCGTAACTCACTCGCGAGGTCTTACACGATATACTTTCTCAAATTTGTTTGACAATTCTTCTCGAAACTATAAAAGCTTGCAAGCTTGTAATTTTTATCAGCTGTTTGTGTCTTTTTCCTGGTATCTCAAGACAACAAGAAATTTTACTGTAATTATTACCTGTCAGTTTTTAAGTCTTTCAAGCTCATCTTAGAAAACTTTGAATTTACTTAAACTATTCATCAAGACTATAAATTTTGTAGTCATTTAATTTAACTAATTTCATTTTAATTTAATCAATTGTAGAATTAAATTAAATTCCATATATTTACTTGAAAGTTGGGTCTAATTTCATATTCATCTTAGAAGTCAAATGTAAAAAATATGCAAAACAGTTTCAATTTAATCAGATTTACTTTTTAATTCTTAAAAATTAATATTTTTAAGAATTTTTTCAATCGGTAAAATACTAATAATAGACAAAAAGTTTATGGACGAGTATTACGTATTTCTTATAAATTTAAGGGAGGTTTAGAATAAATATTAAATTCCAATGAAGATATTATTGACAATGTACCTTTCTGCTTCGTGTCAATCGTTGCGTAACAATTTTTATGAATTGGTCTTATCTCGTAATCTTGTTATTATTTGTTTTCAATTTATTTTTCTTCCTCTTCTGTTCCTCCTCCTTATTATTATTATTATTATTATTATTATTATTATTATTATTATTATTATTATTAGTAGTAGTAGTAGTAGTAGTAGTAGTAGTATTATTGTTATTGTTATCGTTATTAATATCATTATCATCATCATCATCATTATTATATTTGTTATTGCTGTTGTTGTTGTTGTTGTGGTTATTTTGTACATCTCATTATATTCAAGATAAATTTTACATAGCTCAAAATGCAAAGTAACGTGAAATGAAAATGTAAAAAAGTTCGAAATCGATTATTTCCTTGTTATGTGAATGAGAAAGCAAACAGAGAACAGAAGGTGAATCTTCACGGTATTCTCAAGATGGCATTTCTGTTGAAAAGGGTCGAGCACACAGATCCAACATAATCCTCGAACGATTGTTACCTATAAAAATATTTATTCTGTTGTCCGTGCACAGGCTAATTTGCGAGATTGAGATGTGTTTACTTAGAGTTGGCCCCGGCGGGTTGGCCGTTCTCAGCCTACTTTCCTCTAGAAACGTCTTTCTCCAAAGAAAGTGCATCATCACTTTGACATCTTTATGCTTTACCATAATTTCCAATTTAAAATCGAAATACAAAATAAAAAATACTTCCCAAATACGGGAACTACCTTTGAACTCGCTGGAAAACTAATCTAAATATTCGCTTATTGTTGGATGTTACGCTCGTAACCTGCACCTCGACATATATAAATACCTGTAACCTGTCTCTATTACTATGTTTAAAAACATTCAACCTCTTGAAATTATGGAATGACAAGTTTCAAGAACAACAAGGTGAATGATCTCACTATATCTATTATTCGGAACAATCAATGTATGTCTACGCGTTTGAATATGAATTTCAAGATGATTCATTTTAAACCGATACACAATAGAGGATAAAATTAAATTTTCACCTATGAATAATTTAAAACTAACTATTTTTGACAAGTTGAAAAAGGAGCTTTCCACTCTGAGCTGCATTGATCTTTCAAATTTCAATTTAGTTTACGAATGTGTTATTTGTGTGTTATTTCTTTGTTAAATTGGATTTCGTAAAATTATTGGCTAGTTTCAAATTGAATGTAGCACCTAAAACATCACGGTGGAATGCTTTAAAATCATTACAGGAATGTAAAGTTTGTTATTTTTAATTGCTGTTAAAATATAAATGAAAGAAAATTGCACAAATACTCGCCAAATAACAAATTTCATCAGTATGATGGAAAATAATTAAAGTAGAATGTAAGTCCGTAACGTACACTTAAAAAAAACAAAGCCTCGTTCTTATTTTCACAACTCTTAATTTTACACGTAATATTATACTGCAGGATTATCATAGTTATTATTTAAAACGCTGCTAAAATTCCACGACAAAAGACGATAAGATTCTGCGATAATTGCACAACCATTGAAGTTTACAAAATTTTTCATTATGATGTGAGTATTTAAAAGGGAATTCCCGACGTAAAATAAAAGAAGAAACGGGAGCACGAGCACGTTTGGTAAATAAGACAATTTTCAGGGATTTTCATTGTGTATGAAAAGCCCGGAAAGATCTATAAAAAGTACCCGGGAGCGGAATCCTTAACAATGTACCGGATTAGCATAAAATGGAGGATGTCACGTGAAAGGAAAATTCGCGGCAGCGATGATACAGATTATTATAATTCTCGCAAGCCACGACACCGATTCTTCTCCAACATTCTGTAACATAAACATGGCATATTCGAACGCAGCGATACTGAATTCGCGGGTCATTTGAGCAGTTTACACTCCATTACCCTTTCTTAAGTCGCATACCCCGGTCGGATACTCGTCCAAGGGTGAAGCACAAGACGGGAAAGCTGGTCTGAAGGAGGGTGTGTTTATTGTGTGTGCGCGCGTATGTGTGTATGGCGACTGTGTCGAAGCGGCAAAGGGCGAGGAAAGAGGACAAAAAGCTCACGGACTCGAAATTTTCTTTTGAAGCTCTCATTCAACGGATTAAAATAATGCTCTTTTGATTTTACGAATAATTATCTTCAGGTCAGTTTTAAATCCTCCCAGCTGTACAACCTCTTGATCTTTTAAAACATTACTAAAAACTATTTTACATCAAAAGTGAACCGTCAATCTTACAAACTTATTTCACTCTTAAACAAACCACTAGAAGTATCAAATGTTAATACATTCCATTTCTTTTTATTACATCCGTTTAAAAGTGAAATTAGTTCTGTAAAATCTACCAGGTTTTCGTAACCAGACACAATCGCTTCCTCTGTTAATTTATGCACATACAAAGATCTTGTACATTACATCAGAAGGTTATCAAATAACGATTAAACACCGACATCGTACTAAATTTTTCAAATCAAATTTCAAATTTTTTCAAAAATCAATTACATTAAAAAGTAAAAATTAAAAAGAAAATAAAAAAAATCAAAATTAAAAAATATTTTTTACGTGATATCAACATAATTGCATTAAAAAATTAACTTTTTTTTGCGATTTTATAAGTAACTTAAATTTTATTTAAAAATAAAAATTTATCACAATTTAAAATTAAATTCAATATTTTTAGAAAAATTTGAGAATTATAATTTACATTATTAAAGAAAATTAAAAATTTCTTTTAAAATACAATGCATTGAATACTTATACATCACAATTTAAGAATATACAATTGATAGTATGTAATGATGAATTATAAATCAATAATCAGCGATTTGAACCAGTATTCGTGGATTTAATACTATTGAATTTGTAACAGACAAAAACGATATTTTTTTAATAAATTCAAAATATAATTTTAAAAGGGAAGAATTAAGTATCAGAAAAAGTAAATATTGGATACTTTGGTTCAATGGACGAATAAAGAATTAATCTAAATTTTCCATTTATCTCTTCCCGAATGAATAGAAATTAGTATTTTTCTCTAGAATTTTTATTTCTTATAATTATTATCTCTCTCTCTCTCTCTCTCTCTCTCTCTCTCTGTTTCTTGTGCGTTAACTTAAATAAAAAAACTAATCAGCTTTTGCCATCTTGTAATAAGAAGGTTTTTTTATACTGAATCATCACAATTATAAATATTATAAACAGAATGCACATTACTTTCTATTTAGAACCAACAGTCAAATATTTTATTTATTCGTTATAGGCGAATCGTAAAATAGACTTTGCAAGGAATAATATGAAATTAGAATAATTAAATGATTTTTTTATTTGAATAATCATCGCTGTTTCCTTTAAGAGTTATGTGGATAGTTTCTACAATTATTTCTATTCGTTAAAGAACTGTTGCTGTATCCCTTATACAATCACTGTATAAAATTTTGTTAAAAAAGAATATGTTCATTTGCTATTTCAATCCACCGTTTTTTTATTTACTTCTAATTTGTCCTTAATCTTACACCCTCACATTTCGGTCGGTACAATTCACTACTCGCGTATGTGGCAGTGGCGTTCGAAAAATATTTCTGTTTCGGGTACATATTGCCCTCCCTCATGGGTCCTCGCATCTCCGTCGCCGCGACGTCTAGGCGACGTCTCCGGCATCCTGGAGTTGGGTTGCACGCGTCTCTGGCACGGGAAACGACGCAAATCCCTGATTCTCCGAGACGTTGTCTTTCAGAAGATAAATCGAATTATTTTGTACTGGTGGTCACCGGGCAACAGTGACTTAATGTTAACTTAACGGTGACTTTACGGCTTAGGGTTTACGCCATCTACCAACCGACAAATGTATAAATGTATAAGTGCGGGTGTAGTCTCCGGGGTTGGCACGCCCTAACCCATATTTACTTGCACAGAATATATTTCGTCCTGGAGACCAAAATCCGAAGCGTGTATTCGCTTATCTTTCCCGTGCCCTTTATCGCCCGTCCTCGCAGTCAACTTTCTGTTAATCAAATTAACTCACTAAAATAGAGTATGGAATTTGATTTGCCTATGGACGTCTCTTTCCTTAATAATAACAATAATAATAATAATAATAATAATAATAATAATAATAATAACAACAACAACAACAACAACAACAAAAATAACAACAACATTAACAACAACCACAACAACAACAACAATAATAATAATAATTCTAATGTATTTTCGCAGAAAATTACCACAAGCGAACTTTATTAAAGTAATCTCTTCGTTTGAATTTTATGAACAAGTTTATTCTGCAGAATCCTTTGCGAAGTAACATTTAAATTCATGTTTAACCCAAATTTTCGTAAAGCGTTTCATTTAAAACTAAATTAAACACAGAATAAAATAATTTTCAATAAAATTAGTCAAAGGATTATGATAATCAAGCATGACAAGAATATTTTAATACTAATTCAATTTCATGTACCGTATAAAACTTTAGTGTGTAAATATATGACTCGAATATATAAATATATATAGTTAATATAAAGTTCATCAAATTCAATTAATTTTAGATATTTACTTTTCTTTGTGTTGTTTTATCGAGATTTTACTTGATAATATTATTTTTAATTATTATTTATTAAATTAGTGTACATGTGCACTCCCAAATGTATACATAGATATACATAATAAAATAGATTAAATTTAAAGAATTATTGCAGAATCAAAAATGAAGTTAAATTTTTTCGGACTTTGAAGTTAAAATAAATTTATATTATTCTGGCAATCATGTTATACTCAGAGGTCGCTACTCTTTCTTTCTCTTGTAGAAAAAAAAAATCGGGACTCAAGTCGTAAATCCAACGGGGGATAGTTGGACCAAGTTGATAAGGAACAAATATATTTATAGGCACATTTATAAATTATTTGAATTATAATTTTAAAAATGGAAGCTTGAAACTTTACAATTACGTATATGCTCGTTAATTTTATTTTTTTTCTTTCAACAATCAGGTAAAGCGTTCAATAAAATTCTGATTCTTGAGATACCAGAACCTATTTCCATGTTATAGTTCTTTCGTTCATATGTTTCAAATCCCACGCTCTGACGTAAAAAGTAAATTCTTATAAATGAAATGTATTACTAAATTGTAATAATAAGTTTTCATTATTTTAGAAAATTAAAAATTTGTTCATAGTGAAAAATAAAAAAATAAAATTTCTTTTCAATCATAAATGCAGTATTTTAATAATTCTTACTGAAATATAATTTATCATAAAAATTAAATTTTTAAATGCATAAATATAGTTTTAATATATAATAAATTATAATTTTTATTCAACTAATCATTTAAATTTATGCGTTAATTGAATTTCGTCCAGATTTTACTTACGTAGTAAATTTAATGATACAAATAATTTCAATTTAATTTAAAGTCAAAGTAAAATTATCTATAATTATTATTATCATATTAATTATTTTAAGCTAATTGTATTCTAATAAACCGAATTTAATCCGTAATGAAATTATGTTCAAAGAAATGATATTCTCTTTTATGATTTAAATAATAAAATAATTGTGATAATTAATGTATAAGAATTCGACTAAATACTTAGATTTCATATTTCTTATTTATTAATTTAAATTGACGTCTAATAAATAAAAAAAATATTATATATATAGTTATCTATAAGGTAAATATCATTCACAATTTTCAAAATGACAAATATAAAATATATACCAAAATTTAATTTAATAGTAAATTTTATTGTGTATATTTATCATCATAATAATTTATGCATTAAAACAAGTGCTTTTTTGTATTATATTATACATATAGTTATTAAATTAATTATTTATCTATTAATTTTAATCCCAATATGTCATTGGGCGGTATTAATTTTCTAATTAACAATCAATGTTTAAATAATTTCAAAATATTAAAAATAGGAAAATATTTTAAACAAATTTTTAAATTATTTAAGATTCCAAAAACTTTATTTTTTATTATGATAAAATAAAAATTTTAATGATTGAGAGTATTCACTTATCCACGATCCAATTATGAGGAAGGTTTGACAAAAAGTTGAAACGTCTAAGTCAATTAAATCATTTATTTAATTAATTTACATATATTAGATAAATTGTTTGGAAAATTGACAAATATGTTTCTGTAAAAATTAATTAGAATCATCTACCGATCAATAAGTTTCCTTTATTAATTCCATATTAATTCCATATTATTAAATGATTAAGAGAAACCACATCGCAATCCATATTCAATTACCAATTCCAAAAGAATAAATATTTTTGAATCATTGATATTTTTTCAACTCAGAAATTAGCAATCATTTGCCTTAAATATTAAAAAAATTTGGTAAGACACTGATTACATTTTACTAACGACAATATTTAACTCTTAAATTTGAGTCTCGCATTCCGATATTCGTATTTTATAACACCAAATTGCTTTATACATAATCGCATAATCGCTACCAAAATTATCATTCTCCTGTATATAAATAAAATTTCGTTATCTTTCTTCGACATAAAAAAGCCCATTCGAAATTCATGCACGTTTTTAATTAAATAAACCATCTTTGTAAGCCAAACAAAGTAACTTGTAACTGAATTCACTTTCGACTGCTCTCGTTAAAATGTTTTAAATTTCTTAAGAGAATTCTTTCGTTTATTAAATTTATTTCTCATATTTTTCTCCATTTTCGGAAAAGTCTGAAAACTTATTGTAGTTTTTGATATCTAACCTTTTATCACATTTCAAATTAATAAGAGGCAAAGAAAATTTCTCTCTTAAAAGAAAAATTTACTTAAAATCATATTTCATTTTAATGGACAAAGCCCATCATAAATAACTAGAAAATATTTTTTCCATTAAGTTTAAATACGATGCAAATTATATTACATAAATGAATAATTCTTGTTATATTTTTTTATATTCAAGTGAATTTTATAAATAAGTAATCAACATTTTTCATTACTTTTTATTAATTATTTTTTATTGAAAGCGTAGAATAAAATTTCATAATACAAAAACAATTAATTTCGATAGAATTATTTCTATTCTTGTAATAATAGTACTACAGTAATTAATTATATATAAATTAAGAATTAAAATAATATCGTTTTTTAATTTCCAATATATTTTAAAATATAGAAATATTGATCATTTTTATATTAATAAATTTTTTGAAAATAATAAAGTAAAAAAAAAGTTATTCTTGTTTAAAAAAATTTTCATTTTTCTTATATAACAACAAATTTTATTCATACATGCAAATTTAGAAAACTCATAATATATATATTGAATTACTACATAAAAAAATCAACATAATTTAATAACTGTTTTTAAACTATATTTTTTCTAAAATATAATTATTTAAACTATTTATTATACTGAAATAACGGTAAAGATATTTTATGAGTTTTATTCAAACTACTAACGGTAATTATGAATGTATAGTTAAACTCAGAGAAGGTCAAGGGTTAACTCACAGTCGACCTACTAACGCATAATAGTTCATTCTTCTTAGAAAAAACAACTGTCGAAAACGGTTGCACTTGCTCTTTAGGAAAATTTTTTTTTTTTGGTTTAATACTTTGGTAATCAATTAAAGTATTTTTAACTATGTTTTTATAATAATTTACATAAAATATTACCAATATTTTGTAATTTTATGAAATTTAATATTGCATTATTATTGCGTAAAAAATAAATTAAATTTTTGTTATAAAATTAATTTAAAATGATTTGATAAATGTACAATAACCCGTAATTATACTTTTAGAATATTTAATCTTTAAAATTTGATTCGATTTATTTTTGTACGTAGATCATTAGTTTTTTTTACAATTTATAAACACGCATATTTATTACTTTTTTAATCTTTCATAAAAGTCTTATAACTAAAAAAAATTATTTAATAATAAACTCAATATAATTAAATATGATGTGTCGTTCTGCTTTAATATTAACGAAATAAAAATAATCCATTTTTACATGGTAGGTATTTTTTTTTTAGATTAAGTGAAGATTATTAGGATTTTGGAATTGATTGATCCAAAGCTGGAAAGAAATTTAAATGTCTATTCATTTCATCAAGAATTTCTTTATCACGCGGAAATACTGGTATGCTCAAAATTTTATAAATGGTCACACGATTTTGTAATCTTGACTCGAATGTTGTGAAGTGATATTATGGCAGCAACCTCCCCTTCATCCCCCTCCAAGAATTTTTACAATATATTTCAATTGTCATTATTTCACTTTGGCTGATACTCTTTAGATCTCCTCTCTCTTACTCTTTCTTTATCTAAATAATAGAAAATTTAAGATGAAGGAAAAAAGGAACAAAGAAGTATAATTTTATTTTAGCATAACTAAATTGATAAAAATATCCAGCCTTTAAAAATAGATACTCTTTGAATTGAACAAAGCGTCGCACGGAAAATATCTCAAGATTGCAAAGTTAACACTCGTGTTAAAAAATTTAAAACTCATTCCGTACCAATGGAAAAGAAAGGTACTAAAGTTTTTATCCAACAATACATTCCCTGGAAAGTAGGCTCTTTTCGGTTCTCGCGCCTGCGCACCTCTGCCGATGTCGAAAAGAAAATGGTTGAGACGTCGACTGCACTCTTTGTGGATGACTTGATACTATATACGCATGTCTTCTTGTTGCCAAGGTGACTCCTCGCCCATTCTCAGATATTCAAGCTCAATTTTCTCGTGTTTCTTTTCTTTGATCTCCTTTTTGGTGCGACTCCCGGTAATTCCTTCTCTACGAGTTTAACTAAGCTCGTGCGCGGCGCAGTCAAGGTTTCCTCTTAATAATAAGATACTTGGGGAGAAGAAGAAGAAGAAGAAGAAGAAGAAGAGAGAGAGAAGCCTTGTGACATTTCAATTTCTCGAGAAGAAAACGGCGCAAAGGAAATTGTTGCAAGTGAACGCGACAGGTTTGATAAGTGATAACGAGTACAAGTAAAGATGTTCGTCGAACGACTTTCCACCCCTAATTTAAAGATCATAAAACGTTTTTCCCTGGTACTAGTTTACGTAATATACTTGGTTTAACTTAAAAATTATCTTCGTTCTTTCAAAATTTCGATTCGTAATATAGCTAATTAAAATGCAAACCAAGCAACAATAACCATTAACATTTGTAACCTATCCACTCCACCCGTATTGATTAAATAATTCTTAAATAAGAGTTGTATTACTCTGAAGTACATTCCTCAATTATTCTACTTTACACACTAAATTTATTCCAACATTATACTCAATCTAATAGTTTAGTAATTTATTTATTTTTTTAAATATCAGAGTAAAAATTATACATTTAATAATGATCCAAACATTGATTTACTATTCTTGCATGTATTTGTTATAATCCTTTATTTCCTTTATATGAATAAAAATTAAAAAAATGAGTTGAAAATATATTTGTTAATTCAATTTAAAAATTGTGGAATATTGAGATAAAAAATTTTTATATAAAAATTGCACATAATCAGTATTCATTTTAGCAGTTATATTATTACTTCTAATAAGTTATTATAAATTTTACTAAAAATACCACTGCTCGTGGAAATTGCGTATAAATTATTTTATTTTATTATTAACATTATTGAATTATATTACAAGTAGTAAAACAGAAATCAATTTCCTAATGTAACAAAGAAACACTTAATATTTTTGATTAAATGGAAAAATTTATAAATAAAAGGTAAAATCTTATAAATCGCGATAGACGGGCCTTCTCGTATAAAAGTTAGTTTCCGTCGATTTCCTCTGTTGTAATCAATCGAATTACACTAATCTAGAGCTTAAGTCAATTTTAGGAGAACCCGAGGGAAAAACGCGATGGACCAGGAAAGGGTTTATTATCGATTTATCAGAATTCGTTACGAATTATAAGAGTAGTTGACGGCCTTGTTAAGAAGTTTCACCACCATTTATAGACCCGGCTAGCTCATTAAGTGTTAATAAGAAAATAATTCAATATTAATCTGATTCATCAAATAATTATTTTGTATTCGGCTTCTCGATTGCACTAAACGAGTAACTAATACTATGCTTTACTTAATACTGTCCCATCAATTATTCATTATATATACAAGTACTATTTCAAGATTTTGATTATCCAAATAATAATTTAAAGGATTATAAAAATATAAATTTATTTTAAAGCCAGAAATAAATATCGAAGTACATTTTGTTAATGTTGTACGTAATTCAATGATCCGAAGATTATTATTTATATTTATATATGTATTTGAAATAATAACAAGTTGTACTTCTGAAAGAATAACGATAATTTGAAAACATTATCCATTGAAAACAGAT
The DNA here is from genome assembly GCA_018907245.1 of Eupristina koningsbergeri. Classification (NCBI taxonomy): domain Eukaryota; kingdom Metazoa; phylum Arthropoda; class Insecta; order Hymenoptera; family Agaonidae; genus Eupristina; species Eupristina koningsbergeri. Next base: position 771,432 of record JACCHV010000024.1, on the reverse strand, counting down.
TTTTTTTAAGTATATATAGATTTACATTAAAAAATCACAATTTAATCTTGAAATTTATAGAGCATTACATTTTAATAATATGAAGATGAATAAGCGCGAATAATAAAAATCTTTAAATAATAGTATTTACGTATAATTATATAATAAAAATTGTAAGCTTCTTTTTCTTTAAAAATCATAAATAAAAATAAGTTTTCCCAATTAAATGTTTATTGAAAATTATAAATCAGCGTCTAAATCTAAATGTAACGCTGAACATAAATATCACTTTATAATATTAATAATTATATATTTAAATGAGCTCATGTGTACAAAGCTTAAAGTTAAAATTTCACTTGTGTTTTGGCATAATACCTTGGAGAAATTTCGCACTTGAATCCGAGACTCGCTATGCTTTTCACTTTGGAAACGTCGTTAGGAGCTTACTTTGAATTTATCCTTAACATTAAGTGGCTGCAATTTGAAAAACAAAGTTCCAGCGTCAACCGACAAGTGCAAGTACTTCCGGATAGTTAGGTCACGAGCCAGACACTCCACTAACTCAACCCCCGTGGGATCGAGTTCGATTTTTGTATAAACTCTCATTAAACCCTCATCGAGATGACGAGTCCGATCCGCGGACGGAAGACTCCTTGACACCGCTTCTTAGCGTTGTGTCTAACCCCGCACTCCCTAGCTTCCGCTACAGTTGCAGATTCCCGGAGTGGCACCTCATCCCCGGGTGGCTTTGACAGTCGAAATCAGGGTGCCTGTTCACTCGTCCCAACGGCGGCAACCCGGACGCGTCGGGGGTAACGAGATCGCGTTATCCAATTATTACGATACGGAAGGGGATTCTCGGATCCTGACCCTTCTTGTCTTTTTTCGGCCGGAAGTTCCATTGACCTGGGCCGGGGTGGAAGGGAGCGAGGAATCGGAACGGTGGGCGGAAGTCTGCCAAAGACATTTCGATTAACCCCGCAGCAGGCGGGCTTTTGTGCACGCGCCCTCCATCCCTCCCCTTCCCCTCCCCATCCATGCCATCAGTCCAACACACCTTTTTCGCCATTATAACATTTTTTCACGTGACTCTGCAGTGCTGGAAAATGAGCGTGTCTCGCGGCATTTCCGGGGGAGCTTTCCGCAATCCAATATTTTCAGAATCAATTACCAGTCAACGATGTTCCACGAGTACCTCGACTCCGGCACTTCTCCATGAGATTTATTTTCACCAATTTGGTCGTACTTGTTTAGACTCCTGATGGTAATTGTCAATGCACAGCCAAACACAAAGAAATTTAAGGTTTGATTCTTATACTAATTGACTCTCAAACACATTGTATTTTATTACTTATTATTCTTTTATTTAGAAAAAATAACTATTGAAAACAGATATACCCAGAGTTATGAAAAATATTTTTTATACAGATGATAAATGTTTTCAATTACATTGATCCTACCTTAAATTATTTAAAATTGAAACAATAAATTATTTAAAATACCGATTTCTGATACTTTTTTCATTAGTAAAAGTATAATCGTTGAAATTATTACTATTACTTGTATTGTATAAGTTGAAATAGCGTTAATATTTATGCCAAAAATATGATTTTATTACATTTTTCCGTGAATTGAAAGTAACAATTACAGATAAAAAATAAATTTAAAAAATTAAAATGTAAGATGTAAAAGGTCTTTTGGGATGTAATGTAAATCACGGAGCAATGTAACTGTCACTTGTTAATTCTAAAAATGCTTGGTAATTCAATTCTTGCATTAGACAGGTATATTGTCTTGTACTTCACAAAGGAATTAAAACATCTAATTGTTCTAGAAATTCAACAACCGGAGATAAAATTTTGAAATAAATGCGTGAAAGCCGCAGAGTAAAATAAGATTAATTAATTCGCCTAAGCTCATATTATTCCTCTATGCAACGTTAGAAATAAATTTATAAAATCAGGTCCTGCCTGGAAAAATGTTACAGATTAATAATGAATGTCGAGGATTCTGTATCCAATCATTATAAAACCCTTAAGCTTCAGAAAAGCTCATTATGAAAGGCTTTCTCCCCTCCGTTGTTTCGGTAAATTCAGGTTAATTTAAAGTAATTATAAATAAAATCAATTCCGTGAGCACGAAAGCTCGATCTGAGATAAAGGAAACGACATTCCCGTGGGATTCAATGTCTCTTGGCAAAAAGTCTCTGTGTAAGAAGATAATAAGACGTCAGAAAAAGAAGTGGCAACGAGCGGGGGTATGAGCCAAGGACGGAAGGAAGGAAGGAGGGGATGTGTGTGTGTGTGTTGGCAGGGGAGAAAGGCAGCCCTGGAAAACGACGCAAAGGGAGCAAAGGAGAAAATTAAGAAGAAGAAACAAAGCCGTTCTCGCCGCTTCAAGGACTGGAGGAAAATTAAAAAAACAGTCTTGGGAAGGTGAGCGCGCGCGAGCGAGTTCAGCTGAAAAAGGACGCGTTCTTTATGGGGAAAGCGAGGGTGGGGGTCGGACGGAAGAGTGGGGAGAGGTCCGCACGCGCGCGACTGTAGGTTCCGGTTAACGATTACGCCGCGTGTCCCCCGCCACTCCCTTTATAGGGGAGCGGGCTCCCCACTCCAGCGCGGCCACCGCGGTAAAACAAAAGACGGTTGTGTAGACGTGGGCTCGCCGCTGATTGGCCGGGGGAGTCGAGACCGTCGCGCTGATTGGCCGCCGTAGGACGCACCCACCCTGCAATGGCCGCTTTGTTGCCTTCTCGCTCGCCCTTCTCCGGTTACGGCCCGACGAACGCATGTGTACACCTCGCTTGGGTACGCGTGTCTCTCACCCCATCCTGGTTTTTTACGCGCGCACCCGCTACCCCCGACACCCTTTCACTCTCTCCCCCCCCTCCCCCGCTACTCGCGTTTCCGGCGTTGATTTTCGCCTCGTCGAGTGGGGCGAACATCAGCTCCGCATTGCGTGCGCACAAGCACGGGCTTCCATCACAATGTAATCACCCCTTCACCCTCCCACTCGCGTACTTCCACCCGGTGTACACTTCCACCCCGGGTGTCTGACCATTCGTGTGCGTACCGACGCCTTTGGCTGTTTAGCTCCGTTTCGAGTGCAGCGGAACTCTCGCAGATGTTGATTTGCAGGTGGGAGGGAAGTGCAAGAGTTGGAAGTGCGGAGGAAAATGGCAGGGTTGATCGGACGAAGTCTCAACGGATAGAGTCACTCAGGGGTTAGTTGGAGATTAGTTAGGGATTACTCAGGGGTAACTCGGGGATGAGGAATAGGGGTTAGATTTGTTAGACTCGCTAGGACTCGATAAAGAGTGTCAGTTATGTCTTTGCCTTAATTACTGCGATGAAGGGCCTCGTCAGTGAATTTCATTAATGTCGTCATTTCTTTCCTCTAATTACCAATATTTTAACAATATTGTCATTCTTTTAAATTATATTATTATATTATTTTTATTTATATATTTAATATATGCTTCTTCTTATTATTATTAAATTATTATAATTTGGACTCACATTTATTGTTTTCAACATTTATTATTTAAAATCTGCGTCATATCATTTTTAAATTTAAAATTTTTAAAATTGTTTCTAATGAAACTTAGACCTCTGCCCCAACTTGTTTATTCATAAGTTTTATTAACACTTTAGTTGACTAGTTTATATTTATATTTAGAATAATATATTGACTACATTTTATTAAAATACTTTTAAAAAAATAATCCATTAAAGAATATGAAATGCACATAAGCATATATTTCTTAACATCTACTTGTCGTTTATTACTTACTATAAATAAATATATTCCTAATAAGCATAAAACTTTCTTTATATCTTGATTATACTCAATAATCACAAAATATCATTAAAAGTATTGAAACTTCATTTGAAATATTCGAAAAGAAATTTCAATTGATTCATTAAATTATTTAAGAACGAGTTATCAAACTTTGAATTTGATAATTCCTAGAATTTTAAGGCTGTATAAAGCAAAAACTAAAAATGTAAAGACAAAAAATATGAATAAAAATCAATGATAAAAATGATGATTAAATTGTTATATCATTATATAGGTGATGAATAAATTTATTTTAAGCGATATGTTAATGTGTTAATTAGGATTAATTGTTTCGACGAATGATTTAAGTTTAATTTTTAATAAGTTTTATTAATATTTCATTATGCATTGCTTAATGTTTGGTATTTTAGACGTTTTTATTTCTTTGGAATCCTCTCATTTGAAACTATTAAATAGGTAATTATTTGTACAAGGAGACCAATATTTCAATCCGATACATAACGAACAACTGGTTCCCTTATATATCAGATTGAAATACACCTATGATTTATCCATTGAATTTGATATATTTATTTTCTTAATTATATTAATGGTCTGACATCTGAATTAAAATATGAATTTTAAGAACATTTACATATTACGATGGTAATATGAAAGGAATACCGGAAAGTAAGCGTCAACGTCTTATTGAATTATGTAGATTGGAACCTCGAATGTAAGGTACAATTGGTAAATTTAATGTAATTTAATTTAATCGTTCAAAGGCTTATTTTTATCTTCAAATTCTTCGATAGTTTAACTCACAGTACCCTTTATAAGATAATTCAGATTCCTCGTTTCAAACGATCATGTTTGGTTATTGCGTTATTATAATAAATGATATTGCTGTCTAATTGAAAAAAAAAGAAAAAAAGTGTATGTAAATATTGAAAATATTTCTGACCTGTATCCTGTCCTCAGGAAGATCTGTCCTCAGACTCAACATTTCCCGAGCGTACACGTCGGGGTAGTGAGCCTCTTTGAACGCAGCCTCCAATTCCTCCAGCTGCTGAGACGTGAAGATCGTCCTGGAGCAACAACCACATGAACCTAGTTATATGCCATTACAACTCTTCCCTTAAGTCTAAGCCCCGCCGAATTATTTCCCCCTCCTAAATCTGTTTGATCTCGTAATCAAAATATTTTAATCTGCGTATTTTTCCTTTAAGTTAATATGTGTTTTGACATTACAATTGTCTGTAATCCTACTTTCAATCAACTTTTATTGATCAAGTACTCATTTGTTATTACCATGCAAAAGTACCATTCATACGATAATTTAGTTATCAAATTATCTTATACAGAGCTAATTTTGACCAGAAATAAAAATTAATATATTTGTTTTATGTTTTTTATTGAAGAAATATCTATGTTAATCCAATTTCAATTATTCGATAGATAGTATTTAAATATTATAAATCATAATAAATTTTAGACTCTGAGCACTGATAACTAGAAGCTATGATTCAATCTTCAAATAATTGTAAATATAACAAATTTATTATTGTCCTGTAAGATGCTTGATTAATAAACAATTTAATCATACACAGTAACTAATAATTCAAACAATTTATTTTATATAAGCTATCATATTTTCTTTAAAAAAATAATTTTTTTTTTCATATACTCGTGTATTAATTTTAATTTATATATTTATTTCAATATCGCATAAAGTATTTTTTATCAGAAATCAACATAGTCATATAAAATTGACACTCAATTTATTATCATATTCTATAAAAAAAAAGTAAAAAAAAAATAGAAAAAATAAAAAACTGCATAATAATACAAAGCATTTTCAAATTTAAAAGTTAGCCTCGAAAATTCTAGACTATTTTGTATGACTAACCAAAGATGTCATATTTATGCACCTATTGTCTCACAAGTTTTAAAGGCATTTATTTTCTAGTCTTCCACGTTAAATAAACTCCAACACGGTCTACTACGGTGAATAAAAAGGAAAAAGTGGATGAAAGACGTGACCAATGATTAACGTCTGGAGAAATTGAAGGTTGTCTGGAAGAATGCAGATGGACACACATCTGTCACACGAAAAACATCCCTTTTCAAAAACGAAAGTCACTTCCTGGGTTATCATCGTCTCATTAGACGCATGACGACTGCGAAAAGATTTTATCATTTAGATCCCATGATGATGTCCATGTAATTTTAATGAGTGTGAATTTTATACTCTATAATAAGAGTCGTTGAAATATTAGAGTAAGTTTTTTGAGTTTTTTTCCAATATTCAACCATCGATTGAAATGTGAATGCACCTTCAATTATACTCTTATTATATTTAATTGGAATTTATATTTTAATACAGGCAATTTTATAAATTTTATTGTGACATTTTAATTAAAGATGAACATAGAAAACGACTAATATTTAACTATATTGACATAAGTAAAACATTATTTGGAATATAATATTTATTCGCTATAGTCTATTATGTGTGGATAAGATGGTTTACTTTATATTTAAATAATTTTTTTCATACTACAAAATTTAAACAATTTAATTGAAGGATAATGAAAATAAAAGAGAAAATAATATTTAGATATAAATTGGCATTGATAATAATAATTAAAATATTTATTTGAAATTACTAAATTTAAAGGAAAGATTGGTTGAGTTCGATAGTATACCTTCAATTTTCTTTTAATTCCAAGTTTTTAATTGTTAAACATATGCTCATAAAATAAATTATATTATATGAGAATTTAAAAAAAAATCAATAAAAAAATTATATTTAAAATTATGAAATATACTTTAAAAAAGATTTCTTTTTTGAAATAGTCAAACAGAATATCATTTGATCAAAAGATGTAGAAAATAAATAATCACTCAAAATAAGAAGGTAATTGGCTTAGAAATAAAATTTTTTTTCAATAAAAAAACAAGGTAGCAGCAATTAACATAATATAAATACGTAAATTCACCTATTAAAAAAAATGTTAAAGAAAATAATATTTTCTTAACTTTTATTTTATAATTTAAATTTAATATATATGCACAAATTATTATTAATACATTTAAATCAGTATTAAATTAAATAACATTTATTTAATTAAAATTTTATAAGTATCAATAATATAATTTATATTATTTATTTTATAATAATTAAAATTTATTTATAGTAAGATTTTATTTTGTTACTGTTCTCATAAATATTAATTAAAAATTAATAAATTAATGAATAGTCATATATAATTGAAAAATATAATTTTAATAACAAAAAAAATTATATCTTCCTCTTTTATTTCATTTTATATAACTAATTGAAATTTTTATCAGGGCCTCACCTATGCCGGCGCTTTTTCTTTTTCTTTTTACTGAAACCAGAAAGGCCGTCCACCGTAAAATCTTTCCCTGATTCGATACTGTGACCAAGACCTGAAATACATAATAAAAAATAAAGAATTAAGAAAATAAATTATATGAAAATAAGTAAAAAACTTTACATAATTATTATATTCAAATATAGTAACTAGGATTTTATATTTTTTTCAAAATTCAAAAATTTAATATGAAATACATTTATTATCATTGAAAATAAATTACATAATGTAGTGTAGATTAAATTGTATATATTGTAGCTATATAAAATTTAATATCAATAATTCATTCGGATTGTAATTGTATGTAATTTATCATATACCATAATTTGTATATTACTAACTATTATTAATAATTTTTAATTTTAATAATAATTCCTACAATTGTAAGCTTTTGATTATATATTTTTATATGAATTAAGGTTATCTTGTATATTTAATTATTTAAAATACCAAATTTTAAATATTTATTACATTTTACTCATAATAATAAACATTTTTTATATAAAGTGTCTAAGTAATTTAGCGATTATTTTAAAAAAAAAGTTTATAACGAACTATAATGCCAATTATACAGAAATTATTGATATTATCAAAACACATTTTACTTTTTATGTATTAATAAATTTCATAAAAATGTGAACTTGGTATTTAAAAAAATATTTTTTTTATTAAAAAAGGTTATAAGTTTTAATCTGATAATTATAAAAATATTAATAAAAAAAATTACTAAACAGGAATTGTCTAATTAAATAAATTGAATTTAATATATCATTATATTCTCTACACTCATTAAAACAAAAGATGATTCTACTAATGGAATATAATCTATGTATATGTATGTCTATAATTGTATTTTAAATGGTATTATATTGAATTTTTTTAATATAATAAAATAATAAGTATAATTAATTAAAAAATTTGATTACTTTTAAGTTTTGTTATTGAAATAATTAGTAATTAAATTGTAGACGTAGATATAAATTTGTGTGATATCTTGCATCTCTGTACTCTAGAATTATTCGTTTAATTAAAATGAAATTATAATATGAAGAATAGGACTTGAAATTTATCATGAATTCCAAATAATTATGGTGTATATTATAGATTGTTGATTTGAACATGGTGTTATTATTGAAGATTTGAATTAGATGTAAGAACACCTTAGCAAGTAAATAAATAAATTTCTTTTCAAAATATATGTGTACATGGTGAATTGCATATTAAGGCTAGAAGCGCGTGCAATGAATTTATTAACCAGAGTAAAGTCTACTCAAATAAAAGATATTCGACTCAGCAATTCCAACCAATCTTTTCACGAGTCTCTCATTTGAAAGGTGCAATGCAATTTTTTAAATCTAAGTCTTCCCACGAACTAATTACGGCAAAAAAGTAAAATTTTAATTAACGAGCTAACTAATTCCAAGCCAACGGCATTTCTGGCTTATGCGGGGATGTGCAATTGACAAGCTGAGCGAGCGAGTTACAGTAACGATGTTTGCGAAATAAAGAGTAAGTAAAAAAATGAAACGCTTACGCGTTTAACTCAATTCATGATTAATTACAATTCGCGCGTTAATGATTTAAAATTAAATGTGCAATGATGACAACGAGTGCAGTTGAGCTTGTAATAAACACAGGGACATAGGAGAAGTAGTTGGTCGAGTTTGGTAAATACGACGTGCGTCCTTGTATGCGTATTAGGGCTAATTAACTATTAATTACGAGTAATCCCAATTATGGAGCTCCAGACTAATTGGACTCGGAAGGTGAGTCCGCGTTGCATTTATTCGGGTATCGCAATGCATTTTCTCGTCCTTCCTCTTTCCCTGGGTTATTAGGGTCGACACACACTCGGAGGCACCAATACAAGGCGACTTCTTACAAGTGCGCGAGTCTAATCAAAGTTCCTCTGGGTGATTTCGAGATGAATGATGAAAACTCGTGGAGTTAATTATTTCTGAGTATTGGACCGACTCGTGTCAATTGATTCAGGAGGTAATACGTATTATTTCAGTATAATCCATACATGATACCAATTCATGAATTAATTAATATAATGATAAATAAAGTGTGTGTATAAATAAAAGTCGGTTCCCTTTTGCTTCGGTATAATAAAACTCAGGTAAGTAGGGGCTATGTATAATTTTTTTAAATTAAGGGAGGTTTTCAGCTCTACCAGATTACGTGTTCATGTGTATATTCAATTATGAATATAATTTGTTACACAACAATAACTCGACACCAACTGATATTTTATAATTGCGGTCAAATACTTATTCATCTTTATTTAAACACAAAGAAAAGGCGATGCATTGCCTAATGAACGTTTATTAAAAATTTACGAACTAGAACAGAAAGACGTGCTACAATAATTACATTTCAGTATGGTAATCCAAGTGTTTCCTAAATTTTTTTTATTTAATTTACACTTTTGTGGTGTACTATGAATTATCAAAATCAATAAGTGAGCAGTAGACTAAATAATATACATCAAATAAACTATTCAGTTAAAGAATAAATAATTTTAAACAATTAATAGAAAGTAAATAGCATTTACAAAAGCTCATCAGCTTATTTAATTTTTAATAAAAATTAGAAAATATGTTTTATAAAATGAAATTTTAAAATTAATTCAAAAACCAGATTATCGTAAAAAGTAACTCTGTATTAGTAAAATCGAAAAATTTTAATACCAATTATAATTAATATTTTATTATTGTAATTAACTTTAGCGTTTTTTAATTTAATTTTATTTATTTATTATCTTTATAATTTTTATATTTAATTTATTTTTATTTCTTATTATAACTTTATTTCGTCGTTACGAATTGTTGGTATTAAAATATTAATAGATTTAAATCTTAAAAAAAAAAGTATTATTTGATTATTAAAAATACAAATCAATAAAATTAGTTATATATATTTAATAAAGTCAATGTAAAAAATATTTGTTTTCTTTTTTTTTTTTTAATTTATGTAATTTATATAATATTAAAAAAAAAAACTAGTTTTATGTTTGTATTATAATCTAAAAATTTTTAATATAATTACAATTGACATAGTAATAATAATTCTTAAATATAAGCATCCCTAATGAGACGGAATTTAAACAAATATTAATTTTCCGAAGTAATCAATAAAAGTCTATAGAATTTTTTCGAATTTTCATACAAATATTCGATATAGTAATTAACATATCATGCGCCAAAAAGTGACTTGAGAATTTTTTTATTATTGTTGCTCCAAAAGAATTTCATATAAGATAAAAGATCATCAAAGGTAAGATATAAGATTGTCTTATAAGCCTACATTATTTTTACGACGATCCTTCTTAAATTATAAATTTTTTTTTTTACTAAACCGACGTTCTTTTCCTCTTTTTTTCATACTTATCCATTTTCGTTTTTTTACTTTGAAGAGTTTTTCTTTCTTTTTCATTCAATCGGTCCTATTGCTTACGCTTTAAAAAGAACCCTTGTAGTTTCAGGTTAGATCAATTTCTTACTGCCCTTTTTTGTTTCTTTTTTTACTTATTTGCTCTTTTCATTTTATTGGTTTGTAATTTTCTTAGTATGTACTTAATACAATTTTATTGAATTTGTTTGATATTTAACTTATGTCAACGTATAAAAACATTAAAACGTTGCTTAAAGAATAATATTTTTGATTAGAAATAATAGATTGACACAGAAAAGCTGAAATAATAATAATGATTTAGTGAAAATTTCCTGAACATCCAATAAAGAGAATATTTTACTATTTATTGAATTTTACCAACATTTTAAAGTATAGTTTTAAAATATAGTTTTTGGAATTTAATTATCGGTACTTTTTTCTGTTAAGCATTCATTAATTATAAAATGACATGTCATGTTCTATTTATTGACGTAATAAATATTGACTTTATGTTTGAATATTAAATTTGAGAAAATTAATTTTCTTTATTTAAAAAATAGAAAATTAATTTTATTTACTATAAATGGTAAATATTTAATTAAGAATGTATAATACAGACAATAAGCTTTTTAAAAAATTAAGTATACTTTAATGTGTAAAAGTGCAAAAACCTCTTACTTTTTAATGTTTTTTATTTTATAAACATTTATTTTTGTACAATAAAGTTATTCAAAAATCAAATTTCGATTTTTTAATAAATTTTAAATTTATAGAAAAATTAAGAACTAATGGTAAGTTTAAAATTTGGCTTGAATATTTTGAATAGTGTAAATATTTATTGTAAATAATATGATTCTAAAAATGTTATAGAAAAATACACTGAATGCAATTTTTATTAATAATTATATTTGTTCGAAAAATAAATATAATATGCTCATTTAAATTTGCAAATAAATATTATTTCATAATCGAAAAATTAAAATAATAATTTGAAAAAAAATAAGTTGAAATTTATGAGATGTTTAAATTATTTTACAAAGATGGAAAATGTAGTCAATGTAATTTAATTCATATGAATAAAATAAATTTTTAAAAGGATAAATTAAGTTTATACATTATTAGCAGATAATTCATAAAAGAAATTATTGTTTATCATATGTTTAAGGAATTGCATTAAATTGTAAGTTTTATGTGTTTAAATTTTTTATATTTAAAATATGCGAGTCAAAATCCTTCAATGCGCGTTTATTTATACTTATCATATATAATTTAAAAATAAAAAATCAATTGATTATGTTAAGAAATGGGTTCTCAATTATTTTCTGAAATCATTTTTGCTATCATTTCTTATAAAATAGTAAATCTTAAAAAATTGAATCATTATTTAGATTACGTGATTTATCTTGTTTGTACGTCAATAGGATTAGAAAACTAAATATTGGATAATAAGGGATTTTGTATTAAATTTTAAAGTATGTGAAGTTGTAAATTTTCGAAAGATTTGGGTAATTTTTCTTTTCATCCAAGAAGGAACTTGTGCTCAACGTAATAATAATATCAATGATAAAAAGATAAATGAGTTTTAATTTTAAAGTAGCCCAAATTTAATGCTTTATTAAATCTCAATGGTGCATATAACAAAGATTTACAATTGAATTAATGGGGGGAAAATTAAGGAAAAACTGACGTACAAAAATACTTGGAGCAGAATTAAATGAATAAAAACACTTGTCTCATTTACCAAGGCATTCAAAAGATATAATTAGTTGGGAAAAAGTATACTCGTGCCCAGAACTACGGAAACAAAAAGAAGACTAAAATGTTGAAAGAGCTGCAAATGGAGAGGGAGAGCGAGAGAGGGAGAGAGGGGGAGAGGGGGGAGGGGGAGAGAACGCCAACCAAGATAGAAAATGTCAAAACGCAAAAGAGGCGAGTTCGTTACACAGATGGAAGTGAGAGAGAAGGAGTGCGAATCGAGTAAGGAGCAAAGTATACGCATCACCAAGATTCCACACACACTTGGAGGAAAGAAAACCAACCTCGTCACACACGCGAACACAGATAACAGTCACACTGGCACATGTGTCGAAGGAGTGAAAGGGGCGAAGGGGATGCGACGCTCTTCATAAATATAGAGGGTGTGGTGGTTAGCGGAGAAACGGACTGCCGCTCTATACACTTGGGGTATCGCGGCAGATACAGAGGGTCGGGGTCTGCTCGGTTACCACTTCCACCGTCCCGTGCTCGCGAGGTCCCGGGGTCGCCCATGGCGGCCCTCGCGGGCCCACCCCACACCCCCCCCCCCAGACGCTAATTCGCGATTGGGGCGCAGAGAGTACGGCGGGGCCCCTCTTTTTTCTTAGCTCCTTTAAGACGTTGCCTTGGGTTGGATTCCGAAGCAAGTGGGAAATTCAGAGTCAGATCTTGCCAACTCCGAAAGGCCCGGATAATTGCTCTTCTTCATTCCCTGTCGGAGTCGGGGTCCGCGAGGGGTCCGCCACTGCGTCCTAATCCCCCCATCGATTCTCGCATTACTCTAATGAGCACACCCACGTGGCTTCATTTTCTCTGCCTTATCCCCTTTCGCCCTTTCACCCCTGTGTTTTCTTCCCTTTTCCCGCGTCCACGAGAACTCAACGAACAGGTAGCGACTCTTTAAACCTCCCTTCGTTTGTTGACACTAATAATTCTCTCTGCCCTCCACAATCCACGACCGGTCCCCTTAAAGTTTCTTGCAAATGGTACAGTGGAACTGTCCTTCTATTCAAATAAAAAGAAATTTTAATTTTTTATCAAATTTTAACAGAAAACAGTCTATTTCTATGCTTATGGCTACAATGAAAAATTAGTTACTTAAACAACGACGGAAAATATTAAACTCATCGATAAGTACTAATCAAAAATATATATAGAAAATAAATAAATTAAATTCATTCGACTTTAAAGCAGCAAATTTAGCACTAAAGCCTAAAATGCTCACTGCCCATCTTCAAATTTATATTTTAACTATATTGTATTTATAATTCAACGGATATTCAATTTCTTTTCAATTTGTATTTCCCTTGTACAACCATGTGCTAATTTTACCATTACATATTTAAAAAAAAAAAAAAAAAGTAACAATAGTTTTATAATCTTCGATTTAATAATTCAAGGCAGTAGCTTTACAATCATTAATTCATAAAATCAACATTTCTTAATAATAGAAGCATAATTTTTCCGTTTTTTAATCCTTAATGCATTTAATTCATATGATTGTATACGTATTTATTTAAAAAATAAATATTATATTCAGTGATATAAATTTTTTTATTATTTTCGTAAATACATAATAGTTTAGAGTAATAAAATAATGCATACAATAATTTACTGAGAAATTTCTTTTACTTCAAATTTTATTTTAAATTAAATTATAATATTAGAAGTAACACCTACACATTTTAAAACACATGTAGAGCAATAATGTAGTTTTGTAAAAATAATTTTACAATTGAAACAATATAATTTTTACGTATTTAAATTAAAAGCTTTTAAATAATTTTAAATTATATATACCATATTTATAATATAAAATCTATAATTATAATTTGTATATGTGATAGTAATTAAAAAATAATAATGTTGTCATATTAAATAGTTAATTATATTGTGAAAAGTTGCAAAGTACCATGTATTATTAATAAATCTAGTAAATTAAATGATTAAAATTTTTTGGCAATAGTAAATATAATAAATAATTGAAGAATTATATCATATTGCATTATTGTTTTATAATATTGTATGTATAATATAGAATCTGTAATTCTTTAAACATTTTTAATACAAAATATTTATATGTACATTAAGTATATAATTTTTAGAAATTTCTATGTTATGGGGTACATATGAAGATTTATTTCCAAATATTTTACACTAATTTATAGTTTAATATAAAGCAAATTAATTATTTTTTAAATATTAACACTGTTTAAAAAAAAAAAAAAATAACAAAAGAAGGTAGTTTTATTCAAGCATAAAAAGTGTTCATATCAAAGCAAAAGTAATAACGTGGAATTATTTATTACGAGAAAATGAACGCGAAGAAGGTTTATGTCAAAAAAGAATTTTATTTATTATAGAGACGAATAAATAGCAGCAATATAAATATAAAAACAAATAATTGCTTATGTTAATGTTATTGCCCAAAGAAAAATTATAAATTTGCTGTCATAAAATAGCTTTCACTTAATTATGTTGCCAATCTTCTAAACTCGGTTCTGCCAAATGAAAATTTTAGGATGCCCTCAATAAAACTCGTCCTCGGTGCGCGTGCGATGTAAGGATCATGTCTATCTCACCTCCCTCCCCCCCCTCTCTAATCACACACACCCCGTTATTGCTGGTGTGAAATGTGTACATTCAAAAAGTGTTCAAGGAATGACGTGGAGCAAATTTGAGTCTCGCAAATGGAATCACGCCAAGTGTTAACACACGTCGAGTTTGGGGTCGTGAGTTCACGTAACCTTTCACACCCATCACTGCGTCGTCGTGCACGAGAAATCGTCTGTATGTCGTCTCACGGGACCAGATACCCGTGCTTGAAAGAAAATGAGATCCGGAGGGAGAGGAAACTTTGAGGGATGAGTGGTAGAGAAACAGAGGAGGACAGAAGAAGACAGAAGGGACTGCGCCCTAGAGTTTGTTAGGACAAAGCCAGAAAATAAAAATTACGAAAGAGGGGAATTTATGCGAATTCACGTGAATTGAATTATTTAGTGAATAGCTTGATTGGTATTAATTTGGTTATTTGAAAGGCAGCTTTGCTTTGGAAAAATTTAGAGACAATCCAACAAAGTTTATTTTTCATTTTAAGTTTTACTTTACATTAAATATACTTAACAGGACGATTGAAAATATAAATTAATGGGCCGGCTTATTGTAATTTATTTCTTTGGTATTGCAAAAAATATCAAGTATAAAGTTGATTTACTATATATATAAAACCATAAAAACAATATCGAAGATATCTTAATTTTCAACATAATTACATATACATGGTGCATCCACGAAGTATCGAGTTTTTTTTTTTTCATTTTTCGACTATTCGGCGTAGAAATTCGGGAAAGGTCTTAAAATGTCGACAAACTCTTTCCGCATTTGTCCTTTTGTTTTGATTTGTTTTTCGATAATTAGGTGCGGCAGGATTTAACTTCGCGCGAAGGGTGTTTTTCAGTTTTTTGACACGGCGTGATGAAGTGACTACTCTAATAGCGTTACAAGATAAAATTTGTTTGCAATTAAAAAAAAACAGTGTAGAAATGTATAAAATGTTGCAAGAAGCATATGGACATAATTGCATGTCAAAATCACAAAGTAGAAAATGGCACAGAGCTTTTAAAAAGAGCCGAGAAAGAATCATCGATGAGCCTCGAACTGGACGACCAAAAAGCTTTCGAATGGTTAGGAACACCTGGCGCGTGTTAGAAATTTAAAATTTAGACTGTAGATTAACAGATTAAGCAATTCAGAAAAAACTGAATTTAACGCGATCTACAGTGTATAATATAGTACAAAAAAATTTATAATTATCGAAATTTTTGAAAAACATCAAAGCTGAAGAGTTTGAAATACATTTAAAATTTGAAAAACACGCCTTCAAAAATGTGTGGATATGGGAGGAAATTATTTAAAAAAATAAAAAGTTTTTATTTTACCCTGTTTATAAGTCCACCAATAAATCATTTTTCAAAAAAGAAAGGTAAGAATTTTTTTTTTTTATAATCTTTGAACAAAACATTCTCGCGTAACGCTATTAGAATAGTTGCTTCAACGCGCCGTGTCAAAAATTTGAAAAACACCCTTCGCGCAAAGTTAAATCCTGCTGCTCCTAATTATCGAAAAACAAAACAAAAAAAAAAGGACAAATGCGGAAAGAATTTGTCGACATTTTAAGACCTCTCCCGAATTTCTACGATGAATAGGCACAAAATGAAAAAAAAAACTCGATACTTCGTGGATGCACCATGTATGTACTGCTCGCATGTACCAAATATTGTCTTTGCTACCGTACAATTATAAGTGATTATTTTTAATTACCATTTTGATCGAATGAATTTAAAAAGCAATGTTTATGACTATCATTGATGAAAATTTTGGATTGTGAAATAATTGAGAAACTCGATGATATGACAACATTCCTTCAAATCTCGGTGCCAATCGACATAGCAATTGAAAACAACCAAATGTAACGATAATATTAAAAATTGAAGGAAAATAATAAAAAGCTGAAAAGTGAGAGAGAGAGACAGAGAGATAAGGAAAAAAGGGTAGGAGGCCGTAACGTGTGGTAGTCTAGTACTCCCGTGGGATGTCTTACGTCGCCACTTGTCCGTATTAAGTTCGGGTACTAATCCCCAAATTTAATTTGGAAATCTCTTTCAGTGCTTTCTGTCGTGCTTAGCTTTCACCCTTACTCGCTCTCTCCCTGTCTCTCTCTCTCTCTCTCTCTCTTTCTCTCTCTCTCTTTCTCACTCTCTTTAATGTACAACATTAGATACAATGTGGTGTCGGTGCATCCGTGCCACGCTCAGCGCCACTGCAAAGCATTTTAAACTCGGAATTACTACTTTGTACTGGGTAATTGAAAATTCGTTTTAATTCTCCTCTGTTTCTGTCTGTCTGTCTGTCTGTCTCTCTCTCTCTCTCTCTCTCTCTCTCTCTCTCTCTCTCTCTCTCTTTTTTTCTTCCCTGTCACACTGTGTAATACTTCCTTTTTCCCCCTCTCTTTTTGACTATTTCTCTGTGGGTACTGCTGACTAACTTTCCTCTGCGTTGTATCCGTTAGTGCTTTTACTATTTACCACTACGTCTATACGTTGAATATACATAAGCCACTGAGTTTATCACGAATTTATCAAATAAATTATTATGTCTTTTTAAAGTTAGTTGTGATATGAAATTGAATTTCAAATATATTTAAGATTGAATGACTTTATTATTAATGAGCTTTTAAATCATAATTTTATAAATTTATCATCTTATTGAAAGGAAAAATTTTATCTTTTGAGCAAATAAGTTCAATTTTAAATTCACTCATATATTGGTAATTTAAATATTTAAAAGTTTTATTTTAATTTATTCTCAGTATCACATTTTAACATAACAATTATACGCATAGCATATTTGGATTGACATTATTAATTAACTAAATTAATTAAACTTTTTTAATTAATAGTATACATAATTTTAATAGTATACATAAATATAATAAATAAGATTTTAAATTTTAATCTTAGAGTTAATAACAATAATAGGTATTACATATTCGTATATTATATTAAAAATTAAAATTTTATTCATATTCATTTGTCACAAAACTAAATTAAGTGATGTATTCTTTTTTATTATTTGTATTTTTCAAAATGATTACATAATTTTATTTATGAACTTAATTTAAATATTATTTGAGGGGGTGGTAATCAATGAAAAACAACCTAATTTAGTAAAAATTTATTATAAATTTGAAAAATGCTAATGGTCGAAAGTCATTATTTTAGAAAAGGTACAAAATTTAATGAATTCTATTTCAAGAAAAGAATAAAATTAAATGGAAAATTCAATACATTCAATAATACTAGATTGTAGATTCAATTTTTTTTTTAGTATAATTAATATTTTATTTTTATTTCAACTGAAAATTGAAAGTTTCATACTGTTATGAGTGTTATTGAAAGCCTGTGACTGCAAAGTATTGACAAGAGTATTTTGCATTAAATATCAAATGCAATAAACGCTGTTTGAAAATGTAACGATATGCATTAGATTATATTTTTTTTTGTTCCCCAAATAAGGGATGCTGATCTCATAAGTGACGGATCACAGTGCAATTGGCTGATTGCAAATGGGAAATCGGTACCTACAATATTTTTTGTTTACTGGATAAAATTGAAGATTGAGCTGAATGTTAAATTGTGAGTGGGTGGTGGTAGGGTGGCTGGACGAGCGGTGGGTCTCAAGGGGGAGGCTGATAGAATTGAGCAAATTAATTCGAGCCCATAAACATCGCGGTGGCATTAGCAGTTTACGACCCCCGAGAGCTGATGATGCTTTTTCTTGTTCCCCGATCCTTTACAAGTGTTTTACTTGTGTACTTTGGTACGGGTGCAGGAAAAGCGAAACACCGACGGCGGCGGTTGGGGTTTTGGGGTTCCTAATCTACCGAAACATCCCTCGGGACCTCTCGCGCTATCCTCTGCGCATGTGTGGGTGGGTGTGTATGTGTGTACGTGGACCGGGCACATGATATGCTTCATTCATCTCGCCTTGGGACCGAACCCATGCACCTTCTCTCTTTTTGCAGGAGAATGCCTCGGTACTTTGGATAAATATTAGATCCGAACCTCATTCGGGAATTGAATTCAAACTTTGTGTAAGAACAGAACATGCGGACATTCTCGGTAAACACGTTGAGCGTGAAAATTACACTGACTCAATAATACACGAGCAGATTGTTGCATCCACCGATAAGTGATTAAGTTTACAAACTACAATTCTTATCTTTTTCAATTCATCTATTCAATATGAACACTACTAATTATTAGTCTTTATTACTATAGTTATTATTGGTGGTTATGTGGGGAACATATTTTTCAACATTATGACTGTCGTCCGTGGGACAATAAGCATTTGTTCAATATTATTAATTACTTATTATCTTTGAAACGAATTCCTATATATACTAGATATCCTATTGTAAACATTATACCATAATTTTATAATCATTTCTCGAGCGGTTTTCTGAGCATTAGAATTAGGAAATACAGTAGAAAATAAAATATTTAATTCATAATCACATTGACTATTCATAATCAAACTTATTATTTGTACATGTTATATTTTTTATCATTATCATATCAATCACACAATTTATATTAATACTAATTGTTCTGTAATATTAGGTCATCTCTGTATTCTGTTAAATGACATTTTTATTATTTCATTAAATTTAAGTTCTTGCAAATTATTGATGACACGTTTGTAAAAACAAAAATTAATCTTCTATTTCTGTTACTACGTGATGCATTTTGTTTAAACAAAATTTGCCAACCGCCAATTTTATAAATAAATTAATATTTCTATCTATATTTTTGTAGTCTAATATTTGCCTAGCATTTTATTTAATTATATAACGTTATAGTTACAAGCAATGTCTTCAAATTACACAGTAATATCCTCCATTACTATTACAAATATATATAGTAATTAATTATTCATTTATTTATCTATTGTTATTGTTATTATTATTATATAATCATAATTTATACAAATTATTTCAATGAATTTTATAGATTTTAGATTTAAATTATTCTTTTATATAATCATCAATCAAATGATTCATTTTTTAATACAAAAGATTTTGATACATAAGTTTTAAAAGGTAATTTTTTTTTTTTCAAATATGTATTTCTGAATTTGTCGAATGTTTCTTTGCTCGATGTTATATAAAAGATAATTAATAGTTTAAAAACTGATGCTCGATATAATAATATAAAGAATATTATTATTAATACTGTTGTTGTTCTTGTTACTAATGGTTTTCATGGCATGTTAAATGAGATTTTGATATTTGCCTATAATACTGAATCTCAGTGAACCAATTTACCAACTCGTTTATTCGGAATTTTTCTGACCACGTCATACGGTGGAAAAGACCGTAAATAAAGCCAAGAGGATTGACGAGTAGGCGAGGTCATGGATGGTGCTCTTGAATAAATTTCTGTCACCTCTAAGGGAGCCTTTAGAAATGTAGAATGCAAAAAAGGGAGCACTCAAAAGAGGAAATACACCCTCTAAAGAGGGAAGCACAATGTCGGACGTTGTCGCGTGTGCAGTTAAAACCTTAAACTCGAACCGTACCGATTATGAGGGCTAAAAGAATAGGAACGTAGAAACGTAAAGACGTAGGAACGAGGAAGAGGAGATTCGTTTTTGTCGATCAACGCTGGAGCCATTGTTAACGTCTGGCACCTCAATGGCTCGGTCATCATAATATTCACACCAGCCAGTCCTTGTTGTAATTCTTGTGGGCAAATGCGTTTGGGTTTCAATATTGCCACCGTATCCTCGCCGAACAAAGTCGCTCGAGGTGTGAATTTTCAAGTGTGAACCAAAAAAGATGGTAGAAATAAATGGCGAGACGCTTGCTTTGTTGCTACCTATTAACCAGCACTTTCTTTTAAATTTATCCCATCTCGCTATTTCTTAAAGCTCTTGTCATACTGCACAACATTTTTTATTTATTTTTTCTAATCCTTGCTTGCTATTGTACACTCGAGATGAATAATGTGCAAGAGAAATAATTAATTTAAATTATTTCAAATTAATTATTATGAATGTAAATTTTAAATATTTAATACCATATTAATAGAGGATATAATTCCCCTAATAGAAGATTCATGTATTCCAAGAGTACTTTTTTTCTTCCCATCCAAATATTACTTCTCATAAAAGTAAATTTGATTTTACTTAACATATAAATTAAGGAAATTTATCCTTCAATACAACAAATGTAACTTTATAAAAATTAATTCAAATTCACTCGTCAAGTACATGGTGTATTAAAAATTTATATATCCCAATTTGTTATTTATAATGAAAAAGTATGAAGACTTTCTAAATAAATAAATATTTTGTCAAGATAATTATGAAAATAGTATCAATATAAGACTAATTTAAACTCTAACCATAGATTAATATTTTTGATCATGTTTTTTAGACCATTTTTTGAATTTTAATCATATTCTTAGATTTAAAATTTAACAAGTATTTCAATATAAATGAATACGTTATCAAAGGACATTTTATCACATACACACCCACCCACACACACACACACACACATATAATTATTTAAAATGTAAGAGGTTAATAATCTTCTTTTTTATGCTTTTTTTATAAATTCTTTATAATTTCTAATTTTAATTATCTTAAACATTTTTATTTCCTTCCTTAAAATCTTATAAATTAATCAATAATAAATAATTTTTTGAACAATAATTCTCGATTTTGCCATAATTAATTTTATTTTATATCAAACATATTTTAACTTAAAAATTATATTATTATACTTGTATAACGTATACGTTCACAGATACTAAAAGGGATGACAACTCGATACCGTAACTCGAGAACGTATTTTTCAGACAAAACACTTTGGATTACGAAAAATTTTTCCCAAAGATTCTCAGGTGAAGGCATCGAGCATTATTTTTTCTACTTTCAAAATATTTGTACTTCTTTACCCTCCTGAGGTTGTACATTATTAGTCAATTCACTTTCATAGATCTGTTACATGGTCATAAGTAAATACTTGTTCATTCAATTACAAATAGAACCTCGTAACAGTCAGAAATTACTTTTAACTATTCGTTTAAATATTGTTATTCTTAAATAATATTATTAAAGTATAATTTTTTGTTTTATATAATTTCTATGTAATCGGTGAAACTCATTTATTTTATTTAATTATTTAATGAATGTTATTTATGTAAATTATTTTTATTTAGACAAATAATGTATAAAAAAATTTCTTTATCTATATAATGTAATAAAAATCTTTTTGATTATCCGTAGAAAATCCAAAAATAAAATGTGTTTATTTTAATTAAAACTTGAAAAGTAGTATGTATTAGAAAATCAACAAGTTGAAACTTCAGTAAATAATAATCCAACACTGTATTAAATATTAGTTTAAAAATATGAGTTGAATCGCTATTGTATTTTCAATTATTCATTCTTACAGCAAAATGAAGCAATTTAAAATGTAAAAGAAATGTACGATTAAGAAAAAGCTTATTCATGTTTTCAATAAATAATTAATTTTGTTACATGAATAAATAAAATTTCTTTACTATATTATTAATCGGTTATATTAATTTCGCATAAATTTAAAAAACAAAAATTGTTTTTTTTTATTATTAGGCCTGTTAATACTGCTATTCTTGTTTTGAAATGTCGAGCATAAACTTAGCTTATCCATAAATTTAAAATACTTTGACGCTTATCATCGTGTGTGAATATGTGAATCATCGCTGAAACAGACATGAAATTAATGTTGGAGGCATATGTAAAGTCGAATTCGTCCCACGAACAGCATCAAAGACCGTTCGTTATTGGGAGGGAGAGAGAGAGAGAGAGAGGCGAATCAAAAGTAACGGAGAAAATAGAGGAGCAAGAGCGAGACACAACTTATGTAGGATTGGGTTGAGGGGTGTCAGGGGCACACACCCCTTTATGGGGGTTATGTACTGGGCAGCGAGTTCGGTGCTAAAGGGCATAAGTCAGGAATTCCGGGTATGCGGTATATTGCGCGAGAGGAGACTTGTTCTCTTACCCTCCTTCTCACTTTCCCTCTCTCTTTCTCTCTCGTCTAGTGAGGCATGGCATGCACAGCCATTTACTTCATTATGTCATTAAGCTTAATGGCTCCCCCTCCAACCCCGCGCCGCTGTTCTGGGCTACAGCTACTCTGCACAGCCAAGTTCGTCCCCATTAACTTCTGGTATCTTCCTTTCTCTTCCTCGTCCCCGACCCCACCATTTCATTCTCCCTCTATTTTAACTCTTCTCTTCGTTCCGACACTGTCCTCTCTTCAGTCGAGACTTGCTTAACCCATTCGACCCTCTTTCTCCCTTTTTCCCTTCCATTACTAACTCCTTCTTTATCTTTCTCCTTTTGTGATTTGCCTTTTCACTGGACTTTTTACTTTTACTCTATGCTAGTTTTTTTACTCGACCGAAACGTTTTTTATCTTTTTTTTTTTCTTATATTTTTCTGGAATACTTAAATTATGTGCAAACTCTTTGTCCTAGTGTATTTTAACCTTTGATAGGAAGCAACGTTTTTCACTAGTATTTTTCGAGAATATTGTACAACATTTTTTTTATCAATATTTACATTTATTGCAAATATGTGCCCAAATAAAGACTTGTAATTTTAGGGATGACTATGAAATAGTATTATACATTACTATAGTTTTTGTCACAATTAATTAATCTATCGTAGTTACAAATAAAGTCGAATTTTCTTTTCAATTTTAATAAAAAAATGTATTTCAAATTACTGACTTTATTCAAGTAAATGCATACTCATTTTTCAAAGAAAATAAATTTTTTTTTATAATGAAATAATTAGGCATACAACATTGATCCTTTATATATTTCATCATACGCATTTTAATTGTTTATAGTTTTTATGGTGATTAGAGTTACAGATAATTAATTTAAAAAATTTAAGTATTAATATTGTAAGTATATATATATATATATATATATATATACATGTTTATAGCATGTTGCTTTACAATATTACTTTTATGTATCGTTCAATATCCTTGAATCTACATATTTATCAAACCATCAAATCCACATTTAATGTAACTCGAAAGAATACAACGATTAATTTTATCACTTAATAAAATTATCATTCGATATATGTTCAAAACGATAATTACAGTAAAACTTGGAATTTATAAAGTAAATTTATTCAAATTTTATAGTCTACTTTCGAGTATCGAAGTGGTGCCACAACGCTTCGGGTTAGCGAATGGAATTAGATTTTAGAAGGATAAACCCTCGGAGCCATCGTTGTTGTCGCTGTCGTTGTTGTGTTCACCTATAAGTGACAGAACAAAGAGCATCGACTTTATGCGATTGCTTCGTTGTAGTGACAATTATTGTTAAGCCTCTACTCCACCTACTTGACCAGGTGAACTATTTTGGAGTTCATAAGAAGGATACCCTTGTCACAATTGTGCCCTAAAAAATTTGAAGATTTTCAACCGGTAGATGGATAATAATCTAAAATACCTCCTCCTTTTCTTATGGAGAGCAGTATTGTTTCATTACTTTTAAAAATGTCTGCACACTTTGATCAAGTATTGCCGTTAATAGTATTCTACATTATCCCTAGTGGTTATTGAATATTAAATTTTCTTTCGTTCTTTTAGCATTACTTTTTCACTAGAATGGAAAACTCTTTTCTTATTGTTTTTGTCCCAATATACAAGTATTTTGAAATTTACTCATTGTCAAAATGAAAACTTGCACAGAAACTTTTCCATCCTTAATCGTTAAAAATTAATTTTACTTTTGTTTAAAAAACATGTAAAGTAGCGCTATCTAGTGCTGAATAACTATCAAGATATTATGAAATCAAAAAAAATTTTGTGAGAATAGAATTTAATAAATAAGTTCCAATGCATTCATTCTTTATCTAGTAATAATTTAACATTAAACCTAAATAAATCTAAATAATTAGGCACACGTTAATTCACGAATGTCAGAAGAAAGTAAAAATTTTCTAACGGATAACACAATGATCTATCTAATGAATAAACAATCGGTGTTTTAAGATAAATGGTAAAGAACTGTCACGGAGAAATAAGAAGTACTTAAGCACTATTTAAAACACACACATAAAGTCGGTTTATTATGTTTTCCGTCCTTCGAAACATTTCATTGACTGCGTCTTTTTCGTATGATGACAGTTTCCGGGCGTCAAACAAATACTATAAGAGGCACAAGAAGAAATAGTGTGAGCGATAAAAGATGAGAGTGTATGGATTTTTTTTTACTCTGGCCCTGACTTTGTATGAAAGCTGTGTAACGCCTTGTAAAAGGTGTTGACCATCGGCTGTTTGTGGAGTAACTCGATATACAGGGTACGTTTGTATGCGTTTGTGTGGTTTGGCGCCATACAAACAGATTGACTTTTCCTTGCACACATGTCGTTTCCTAAATATAGATTTTCCGAGCTTACCGATTTCTCATCGAATGTAGCAATTTTGTAATTAGAAATGAGCTGTAGGGTTGTTTTGGGAAATTGGAGCCAATCGAGGATATATTTGTTTCACACGGGGTAAATGTTGAATTGATTTCAAAGTGGTTAATTGGTTGCCTTGCTTACTTAGCCGTTCACTAGGACGTTTCTGCAGTTATTCCTGTTGGACCTTTGAAGTTGATGACTGCAAATATAATTTTTTAAAAATATAAAAACCACATCAAATATAAATAAATTGTATTTATCGGGCGAAAATTACAGTAAATTGTAGCTAAAAAAGTTTTTTCAAGGATAAAATGCTTTAATTTGTTTTGTATACTTTGTAACGTAATCCAGTTTTAAAGTTGTGAACCATCATGAATAACTACTAATAATTTGGATAAATTTCGTAAAGATTATTGGTTTGTGATATCAGCACCGGGGAATAATAGATGTGAAAGTGAGGATGGAGAGTGAAAAAGCCGAAAGAGGATTTATTTTTGTGGAGCAGGTTTAGCGTCTTAACGGAAGCAACAACCCTTATGGAGCCCTCGACTTTTCCGTCAGTATAAGCAAAAGAGCAAAAGGTGGGATCGTACGTGCGCACAATTCAACAGGGAGAAAGAGGATTTTTAGCAACAATGGGCTCTTTTATCGCAGCCGCTCGCGGTGTCGCATATCTCCGGGAATTTTCTCGGCCATTTGCTCTTTTCCAGAAGCGCGTGGCTCTTCTTCCTCTTCTCCCCTCGTTCTCCACGCGTATTCACATATCCCCACACATTCACGCACTGGGAAATCGTGGTGTTGAGGCGGGAGGGCGCCAATCCCTTCGTCACCCCTCCGACAGCTATAGCCGTGCTGTGATCCGTGTTGTGTGTCAGGTGACAATGAGCTCTAAATCCACAAAATGTGCGAATCCCCGTCGTCACGTTACACTCAGATCATGAGAGAAACATGTGAGAAAGAGAAGGAGAATCGGTTATGCGACGCACCTCCACCTCCGTAACAATGCCTTCCATTCTTTTTTTTCTCTCACTTTTTCACTCCTTGATAAATCATTCTTCCGTTATGTAAATGCACGGTACTTTTCCTGCATTTCTCATATTTTCCACGTTTTCAAATGATTCGTTAGTGCAAAAGCTTAATGGACTAATTAACTTATCTTCATGTTTTATTTGAAACTTTGCTTAGGTCTGAATTACCTACTTAATCAATCTGTCATTGACACTGGAATTTCAATGATTAGCCACATAATTATGAATAATTTAAAAATTTTACAAGCTTTCTTGATAGGAAATAAAATTAATAAAATAAAATAAAAAAAATAAATAAAAACTGGTGAGCTACTAAACCATAACTTTTTTCGTATATTGCTATAAAATTTTTAATCATTATCAATGTATTAATTTTTACTAGTATTTATTTATTACACAAAGTTGTGATAGATAGTTTTTAGTTCCATCAACTTTATATAATTTAATGTTTTATAACATACGTTAAGCATACATTAAATCACAGCTTTTTTTTTATTCTTAAAAAATATAAATTATTAATAAATAATTTACGAATTTAGTTAGTTTATCTAACTTATGTGTTATTTTTTTTATTTTTTTAATATAATTCATTTTACATTCTTATTTATAAAAAAAAAGGATATAAACTAAAATAAAATAAGAATATTTTTTGAAAAGAAGACAGGTATATCAAAGAAATGAAAAATATTCAATACATGCTATATAATTCAACATAGTATTTCCATTTCTAAACAGAGACTTGAAAATCTAAATTATAACTGCTAATACATTTGTTAAGAAAATACTTTACATATTTAAAATATATTATGTTCAATTAAGTAGATCTTTTCATTCTACAAAAATTAGAATAGATTTTGGAGAAATAATTCATTCAAACATCTTAATCTTCAATGATTTTCCTAAACATTACATTGTTAAAATCCTTTTGAATCTCGTTAAAATAGGAATTATCACTCTCGAAGACACAAAGGATTCTAAATTCAAGCATAAAGCTAGAAAAAGGGACCATCATTGCCAAAGAAAATCTAAAATTTTTATCGCTACCACACCCACAACACCCACAGATGTCAAAATATTTTGTGAGACAGCTTGACTAGATTTTTGAGGGTTTACCAACGCCTTTACGAACCTTCTTTTTATTTTCTAATAGCATAAAAAGCATATTCTTTCTAATAATATAATAAAAACATCCAGTTTAATTAGCTACAATATTATTAAATTTAAGAAGATGTTTGTAGTTTACCAAACGTATTACATAAATACTACTGTAATGCACAATGAGCTTGTATATTCAGAATTTATTTCTAGCACCCATGATCATTGAACATTCATTAAATTTAATATTAAATTCTGGTAAAAGTGAACAATTAAATTCTATAAAATCATACCAAATTTTCATTATTTGCGGGAAATTCATAATTTTATTATACTGAATTATTTCAAATTGCAATTAAATAAAGCTCTATCCGTAACAAAATGTTTTCTCCTACGATAGCAACCAAATTTCAATTGTCATTCGTTATTTCTGAACGATTTTCCATATATTGCTGAATGAACAAAGCGTACTTTTCTGATCGAGAACTCAACTACTTGATGAAAATGAATCGAAATTGTTAAGACGTAGAAACGGTGTATTTAAAACAAGAAAAATAATAATAATAGTAATCATTTTGACACTAATACAATATATTCCTACTATTTAATTAAATTGAAACGTTAAGAGAATACGTACATTTTCATTTAAACTAGGCACGTTCGAGTAGGCGAGGAAGTACGGGAGGACTCGTGTAGTTTTGGGCGCATGCGCCCGCCTATCTTCCTACATTTAGGAACATGAAAGTCGCACACTCACACATACGTCTGACTGCACGAGGCTTTATAGAGTTGTGCTCTATTGTTCATTGTGTTCTCTGTTCTTCAATGGTGGAACACGGCATTCTGCCATAAAATCTTTTGTCGAGTTACCAGCTGAGAGCCAAAATGGCCTCCTACTCCCGTGAGGTCATGTATACATGTGCATACACATCCCTTAATGGTGTTTGCCAGCGTATGCATTACTTACACGGGAGGAAATGTAAAAAGTATCAATAGGGTTATTTATTTCATAAAAATGTAAGTATTTGGCAGTCGTGTACGAGTCGAGGTTATTGAGCCGCGCACACGCTCGCACGCACGCACGGACGCACGCACGCACGGACGCACGCACGCACGCACGCATACCAACGCCTCTACTTCTACAAAGTATTGTCTTGTGTTAGCGCGCGCGCACAATCGCTTATCTATTATGCGTTCGAGTGACTGAGGGAGAATGTGCATTTCATTGTGTGTGTGCGCGCGCGCGCGCGTATGTGTACACATGCGTGTTCCACAGTTGCGAAAAGATCGATCGCGGATGTCATGCTGAGTGACTGAACTTCGTTTGGCTCATGGAGCGAAAGAACAATACCAGCGAAACTACCCTGAAAAAGGCCGACATCCATAAGTAATATATGCAAAAAAATTGAAAGAACAGTTTTATGAAGTCGAAAAATAATCTTAACTGCTGTACGCGGATGTATCTCTAAGCCGATTGATTATGTATATTTGCAAATTTATATGCCGACGCAATATTTACAAAAAAAAGAATGAACGGTATAATTAAATGCATTAATAATGTAATTGAAGAGGACGGAAAATCAGGTGAAATAAACTAATTGAAATCTAATATTGTTTAGAAAAAAAATGTTTACAATAAAGTAAATGAAAGTGGTAGTACTGTATTAGTCTACATGAACCTAAAAGCGTGTTTAAAAAAAGATCAAAATTTCATGATGCGGTATTCGAGCACAACAATAATTTATACTTTTATTATTCAAAAAAAAAGCAAAAAGCGCATTGTTAAAGATTACTTTTTTTAAAATATTTACATTATTTAATTTTAAAATCTGTTGAATTCATATGAAATGAAAACTAACATCAAGCAATTGAAGAAAATATAAAAAATATATTTTTTTTAGAGAAAAAACAAAATAGCATATTAAAAAAATAGAAAAAAATACACTAATCAATCAAAATAAAAGTTAAAATTAAATTTATTACATATCTTGAGAAAATAACAGATGTAGAGGACTGAAACAGAAGAATGAAGTAAAATAGAAAAATTAACCAAACATAGAGAGAGGGAAATGGGTGTATATTGAGTAAAGAATAAATACAAATAAAATAGGCGATACCTGAGATTTTACTCTTGGGTCCTAATGCTCATTTTGGATTGGTCGGTTTGCTCATATAGGGCGTATTTTTTTACATTCTATCATAGATCAGGTAATTTATTATGCTTGCGACAATAGATGTGCGTGTAAATTTCCTGTGCTTATAAAATTCACATTGTCACGAGGAAATTTAACAAGGTTATTTTAGATGATGATTTCATTTTCTCATCGAGTGATTAAATTTTCATTGTTATGCGATGAGCTGACAAAAGTGACTTACAATTGTGCTACTAAATAATGTTTTATTAATTGTGATTAATAAAATTAATTAGTAAAATGATATATGGAATAAAATTCAATAATAATATTTTTAAAATTTATTGTATAGAATACTGAATAGTTATTATTATAGTCTTTTCATTCATACCATCGTTTATTTTATATCCTCTTGAATAATTAATAATAGTAATAAATTAATTTATAACTTTAGATAGAACGATAAAAAGATTGTATTGGAATATTTTATAATTTAATGAGATTTAATTGTAAAAATAATACTAATTTTTTTTTATCTCATGAGGCATTGCCTAAACTTTTAATTGAAAGCTAAATAAGATAAGCCTCATTGGCATTTCTAATTTGGAATTACATTAATAATCGGATTACTGAAAAATAAAAGCTTTAACTTTAATGACAAACTCACATACAGGTGTTCATGAAAATCATTTCTTTTAATACGGCTTTGTAGTGCTAATTCGGTTTATTTTTTTTAAATCTTCATGCACAAATTTTTGAACAAGTGTTTTATTATTACCGTTGAGATCAATGATGCACATTTGAATATTTTTATTTAACGTTTCTCTTGTTTGAAAAGAGAATTTAAAGGAAAATTCGAAAAAATATTTAGACTCATATTTTGATAGTTGAAAAGCTATTAAGTTATCGATTATATCAGTATACGAGGAAATGTAAAAAAATTTATACCAAACTTTAACTTATTATTAATTTATTAATTTTAATTATACATATTATTAAATACACGAGTTTCATTGTTCATATAATACTTATAAATCTTTACAATTAACTAATTTCATGTATTATTGTAATTATTAATCTATTGGTTTAATATTATTATTTTATTATATTTCATATTTTTTGTTATTTATATTTCTATTAATGATAAAGAATATTAGACTCAGCATTTTATAGCATTTTATTATCATGATAGTTAATAATAAATTTTGTAGAATAAATTTACTATATTTGTCTGATTTGACATTTTTTTATTCTACTACAAAACAATTTAAATTCATTTTATTATTTAATATAATTTTTATTCCATAATTATTTTTACAAATTATATAAGTGATATCACTAATGTATTAAACAAATATATTATAATTTTATTTTTTTTAATTTTAAACATATAAATATAAGTATAAATATAGTTTAAAATTATTTAAAATCAGAGTTTTTTTTATATATTTTTATATTAACATTAATATTATGATCAATTAAAATTTTTTTTATGATTTTCATTCTAATAATATTAATAGTTTTTGGTATTTAGAGAATAAAATAATTACAGTTTTTTTGATATTACACAATGTTCTCTTTAAATAAGAAAAAAAAAAATTTTTTAAATTTATTTCTATCAAATCAAGTACGTATTTTTAAATATTTAAAGAACACTCTTAAATGTATGATGATACGAATTATCATAAAATAAATTTAAATTTTGTAGTCAATAACGCTTAAAATATTAATTAATTCATAATCCTTTAATTTTTTTGTTAAATTTTTTCAAATTTAAAATTAAAATGATTTTCGCTTCTAAAATTATAATATTATTGCATACTGAATCTAAATTATGATTATAATGTTTTAAATTTGATATAATGATGAAATAATGAGAATTAATTTGTTTATGTTCTAAGATTGCAGCATTAAAATTAGGTTAGATTTGTTTTTACATGTCTGATGGAAAATTTATTAATATTTATAAGATAAAAAATTATTGTAATTGGATATTTCACAATATGTTACCTTTACCAATATTAATATATTTAATTATTTATAAAAACTATTAAGTATATTTTGACTCTTAAATATGTTAAATAAAATGAATTTCAAATATGAGTCACGGCTTACTGAACGCCATGTTCATTACATTTGTAATGTTTACTTCAATATAAATGACAAGAATCGAGTTCATATTCTCAGGAAAAGCACTTGGAAAATAATTATTGGAAAATAGGTATTGGAGTACGAATTCAATGATAATTTATATCGCTTATTTATATTCATGATAAGTTTAACACAAGGCTAATGAGACAAAGAGATACACTTGAGTAATTACATGAAATTTATTTATGATAAACTACTCAATTTAGTACATTTATATATAGCAATAAATTATTTTTTTATTTTTATGTATGTTTTTGCAGACTATAATTGATTCTCTTTTTAAATAAATAAACATTTTTTTAAAATTAAATATTGCATTAATAAAAACGATTTAATTAATTATTTAATCATATTATTTCATTAAAAATAATATTAATACATTTAATATACGATTGAACCATATAAAATAATATAATTTAATAAATTGATAGGAAAAAGTTTCACATAATTATTGTTGTTATTTATTTTTAATCAAATTTTTAATTGCAACTTTAGTAATAATATTGTATTATTTACATTTATTTTAGTTCTTTATTTAAAATTATAGATTTTTGTATTATATTTATTATATTGGTATATTAAATTTTTTTTATATAATTATTTAAATATTTCACGTCAAAAATGGAAATTGAGCGAGTGTGAATAATTTTTCACCATGCCAGAAATAATTTTTTTTTTAATTGTTTAATAATTAAAAACTAAAATCTATTCATTTTTTTTTTACATTATTAACCGTCTGCGATATTTTTCTTTCTTTAGATAAGAGATATTAATAATTTATCTTTTAAAATTATACTGCAAATTCAATTTAATTAGAATACAGATTTTTTCAAGTAATTCAATTTTGTTTATTCGTTAAACTAAAACTATAAGAACGTGTAAATGCGTAATTTTTTTTTAGAATTCATTATTTTATTAATTATGTTTTTTTTAATTACAATCTAACTATCAGGCTATTAACCTGTAGTATAATATAAATTAATTTAATAACATTATATGAAATATTAATTA
The DNA here is from genome assembly GCA_018907245.1 of Eupristina koningsbergeri. Lineage (NCBI taxonomy): Eukaryota > Metazoa > Arthropoda > Insecta > Hymenoptera > Agaonidae > Eupristina > Eupristina koningsbergeri. The sequence goes on along the minus strand of JACCHV010000024.1, from coordinate 738,657 downwards.
TAAAATAAATCGTATAAAAAACGAGTGTATACTACATTATCTATTAGAAAGGTGTTGATTTATTTATAAAATTAATCAAGAAAAACAAATACATTAATATGTACGATTATGAGAGATTTTTTGACCAATGGCATCAATTAATTCGTTTGATTCTTTATCAATTTTACTCTGTAATATCCGTTGTATTCGAAAGAATGGATGACGAGTATATAATATAATAAATGAATGAAGGATTCGAAGGAAAGAGGACGAAAGTCCTTTTATTATAGGATTATACATTGTAAAAATTAAAAAAACAATAGCATTTAGTAAAAGATATGATAAACGACAAATCTTGTCCTGAAAACACGTGAAAATATCTTTATACATCTCTATACAGTGGAAAAACACCCTTAAATGTTGTTATTTGATCGACTACTTTTTCACTCACACTATTTTATTTTTTTTACTTTTAACTTATTTGGTTACGTTTTGAATTAAATAGAATAACGTTGATTCATGAATAATAAGGAAAAATTTTATAACTAGCTTTTTTCACATTCTTTGATGGATTGCAATTAACTTAAAAATATTTATCCAAGCATTTTAATAGTAATAGTAAAGTTGTTAATAATAATATTTACTTAAAGCTTAAATAGATAATGCTATATTTTAGAAGCCAATTATAATAAATTTAAACACAAATTTAACTAACTTAATTAATTCAATTGAATTCAAAATGCAATTTTATAATTATAACACATATTTCTTTATATTCAAATAAAAATTTATCGAGAAATTTTTCCTAATTTCGTTTATTTTGAGAATATCATAATAGATATATATAAATTTATATTAAAGTATATACAAATAATTACTCGATCAAGTTAGCAATAAAATATATGTTTTTGTTAAAATATAAATAAATAATTATATAATATAATATAGATAAAATATAAATAATTATATTTTTCTATAAAGCTACTAATATTATATTTTAATATAATTTAAACAATATCAATAGTGTAAAATGAAAATCAAAACCAAAAGAAGCACTAAAAAATATCAGCAACTGTTTCCAAGTTCACAAGTTATCCTCTATGATGATAATATTATTTTTAATTTCTGTTGAAAAATCTATTTTTATATTCTGATTGAGAAAATTTCCAAGATAGCATAAAATATTTATTTTGTAGATTTAAATAAAAGTTTACAACTTTAATTAAAGAGACAAAAGAATTTTTTATATCGTTTTGTGTATTAATTTCTTCGCATTCAATTTTTGTCCTAATCTGTTAAACCAATTTACACGCGGTTTCTCAATTTTTACGCGACTGTAATAAAATATAAATGGGAAAACTTGGTTTAACTTTTCTTGGTCCACGGCACGGTATTTTTCTTTGTCGACGAAATCAGACTGTTACACTTTTAACGCATCCGAGCATTTTACTCTTACACAGTACTTGCGACTATTTTCTTTCACCCTTACACTTTTTCTTTGCGCAGAGCTGTACTTCCTATGAATATGTTTTCAAAGTTAACTGCTTTTTTACTTTCTCTAAAATATCCGAGATGTGTGGTTTTGAAGCTACCCTACACAATTTCATATTTTGACAAGAGCAATTAAGATTTTTCTTTTGAACCATGCCTATTTTTCACTTAATTTTATAATGCGGAAATCTTGATTCTAGTTACAATTGCTATTTTCAAGATAAATTCAAGCCGTCCATGGATAAAAAATGCGGATTTTTTCATTTTTTAAACAAATAGATAAATTACTTTTTTGGCACATATTATATACATATTTATAGTTTATGATATTTACTTAAACGCTTATGTTTTTAAATTATTTTTTACATAAAAAGAAAATATTAAAATTAAGTACATTATTTATTTAATAAATTATTAAAATATAATGTATTTAATACAACTGTAAAGCAGGGTAAATAAACTTGTAATACACTGACTAAAAAGACGTACTTTTCTTATTATTTAACCCTTTTAAATATTAGTCTTAAACAACACTTAAGCTCGCCATCACCGTTGTCATCCCTAAGCCATTGCAATGCTTTAATTAGTGCAAATATTATTTAGCATTCTTACAATTTATTAAATTCAAGTAATTACGTGAAATTTAAAGGCTACTATAAATAATAAAATTGTTTTTAAACTGGAATATTAATACGAATGTTCAAATTGTGAATGGAAAATATTGTTTATTTAAATCATTAAAAGCTTTGGTAGACACACACATAATCTTATTTTATTGCTTTTCTGAAAGATCATCAGGTCGAGAAAAGCGCATTAAATTGCAAAGTGTAAATATATGTACAATGGACCTAATATTGTTGGTAATTGGAAAATTCCTATTTGGAGCACACCAGAAACGCCTACAGTGGTAAATTTCTTTAGAATCGTGGCAGGTATTTCTATAATGTTTGACTCAAATCGTATTTAGTATAAGAAAGAAAATATCCAGTTACCGATTAACGTTTCAACGTTTCGGTAAAGAGGGTGTGTCATTATTTTTCAATTGTGCATCTCAGAGCAAATTTCGTAGATATTTTGACAAGAAATCAAATGCAATTTTTGTTTAGAATACTGCACTCGTTGAATTTTAACTAAATTGAAATATTATATTCTTAACTAAATACGAGCTGTACTTGTGCACCAATTTACGTGTTTTTGTGGATACATTTCAAATTTATCCGTAGATTCACGCGACACACGCAGACATACATATAAACATACATATAAACATATTTAGTAATTTGATTGAAATAATCAACAACACGACGTCAAATATATTTATTCATTTAATTTACAACTAAAAGTAGCGAGTGCACCTTGTATTTATTAAAAATTAAATTACCATTTCTGAAACTAGAAAATTGAAAACCTGCATTAAATGGGCGATAATTTTATATGTCAAGCACTATGAATTTAATTTTTAAAATATTTTCATTTTATGATCGGATTGGAAATGTTATGGAATCTGTTAGAGCAGATATAATGTAGGAGGAGGGGCTGGGGTATGGCATGTCTTCATGCGTACCAATACAAAAGTTTGAAGTTGAGCGGTGATTTATTTACCTTCATGTGAGCGCCCGAGAAAAATATTTCCTTTTCTAAGTGGATGATCATGTGAATGGCGACGAGGCGTCGATAAAGTCGTCAGCGTCCCCGACCTCGATTTCCCTCTACTTCATTTACTTCTCATCAGCATTTTTTGCCACTTAATACGCCAAACTCGCGGGTGAAATGAACGTTTTCATCGCGTTCCTTTGACAAAAACTAAAACTGGGGCTGCGTAACGAGCTGCAGCGAGTTTTTTCGTGGTGAGGGGAAGGAAGGGACAACTTGGGGGAGAATAATAACGATATTCGTCAGAGTCCCGTACCCCGGACGCGCCAGCATCGCGCTAGTAATCGTTTTCAACCTGTCGTTTCAGATTTCAAGCGACATCGGTTCCCGTGTCCGAGGGACAGACGAGGACCTCGGTTAATGGCTCGGAAAAATCGGAAGCGTTCGCGAGTACGCCGCCACCCTTGAATACCAAATGAGGCTGGCTTGGCGTTCTTCACCCCCCCCCTCTCTCTCTCTCTCTCTCTCTCTCTCTCTCTGTCTCTCGAGCTTGCATCCCCCGTGGGTGACGTCAACCCATCCGCAGTCACATTATATTCGAAGGGGTGCCGCGTAACTCACGACTTTCCCGAGTGAATCCTCAGACAAATTTTTTCTCTCAAAACTCAGGGGCAGATGCATCGTCTGGCTGCGAGACTTTATATGCGTGCGTCCAGCCTTTCCCCAGCGTTCGGAAAACGAATTTTATAAAACGCCGCTCTTCCGGCTTTTTGTGTTTCGCTCCATGAAAAGATTCGTCTGTTTGGACCGCGATCTCATTTAGGTTTCATCAATACAAATCAATTTTAATACAAATCGATTGTTTAAATTAACGCGATTGAATATTGAATGATTTATTTTTATGGAAAAAAAATTTTGTAATTATTTTGCGGCTCTGAAACTTATTTACAATTTTTATCGCACTTTCATGGACCGTTTATTATTAGAATATATTTTATGTGTAGGTATCATTGATAAAATACAAAACATTGTGATTGGAAAAACTATTTAATATATGAATTTTAATTGATCCAAAAATTAAATTTCAAAATAAAATTGTAAACTATATTGTACTCTAATTTTTAATGATATTATGTTAAAAAAATTTTCTATAAAATAATAAGATATATGAATAGGCTATAAATGTTAATTTAACCACATCAACACATACACACTCGTATATTATTATTATTAATTCTATATTATTGAATACATCATTATAAACGCAATAAAAATTATTATTTTATTGTTAATTGTTTACATTAAGAAACTCATAATTAATTATAATGTTACTACATTAGAAGCTACTATGTATACTTTTGAATATTTTTGAAAAGATTATAGCATTTAAAAATTTTCCAAAAATAAATGTATACAATTGTTTTATTTGTATGGAAAGCTGAATAGTTTCGAGTTTCTGGTTTATTATTTGGAATAAATTAAAAATATTTGTTTTACTTTTTATAATTTTTTTTAATGAATTTATAATTATTTAAACAAACAGATAAAATATATTTGAAAGAATTTATGCAAAGTAATTTTTTTTTAAAATTTCATAATTACTTTGTCTATCCATACTTTAAATCATTATTTGAACAGAATATTTATTGAAAATTATTATTTTTATTGTTTGTAATTATTGTTTTCATATGAAATCAATTGTTTGAAATAAATTCTTACCTGGACTTGAGCTTGAAAATGAATTTTTAGATTGTGAGAAACCTGTAAAATAAAATAAAATTCATTGATTTTCACTAATTTTTATAAGTAATTTATAAAATAATTGTTATTTATATTTAACTATACATGTTTATATGAAATAATCACTTTTCAAAGTTAGTACTGTTGTTATTACGACAACGACTTCTAAAGTTGAATAATTTTGTATAAATATGTATATTATTTGAGAAAATGTTCAAAAAATTTGCATGATTGAAAGCCCAAAAATATCGATCCGTTATAAGTAAATTTTAGTTTCTATAAAATATGTTACTATGCAAAAAATTAACAATAATTCGCACGTTTACGAAAACGCACGATGACCTAAAGACTTAGCCAACAATCGAATATGCTATTTTTTCCTTTTTGTACACACATTTACATAGAAATTTATAATAAATGTTATCGATGTATAAAAAATTTCGTTTAAATATAAATTTAGCTATTATGTATGGAAACTGACGTCAAAGTAGGATGTCAATGCAAATCAATAAAAGAAAATTGAATTGATTATCTTTAAAAAAAATTTACAAAATATTACCTGTTCTTAATTAGAACATGTAATGTAGAGAATTATAAATTAATTATTTGTGGATCAACAATGTTTTTGTTCACTTGATTGGTTTTTTTTTATTTTTCAAATGATATTTTTATTTTTACGGATTTATAGTACTCAGTCCTATAGTAGCCCTTGGTGCTCCTTCTATAGAATCTTTAAAAAAAAATTTGACGAAGATAAAATTTTTAAGTTTATTCAAAAATACTTGAGATACTAGAGATATAAAATTGAATTTTACATTAAATATTAATATTATTCATTATAAAAAGTATTCTTTAAAAAATCATAACAAAATCATATTTAACAAATATACTTTGTTTTATAAATGTTAAGAATATTTAAGGCCTAATTGCCTAATTTACAATATATTAGACAAAGTTAAAGTAGCTATATAAAAATAATTCCATTTTTAAGTAGAATCCTATTAGAATAAAAAATTTATAACTACAAATTATTCAAATATTTTTGTTGTAATAGAAAGAATGATAATGAAAATTTATAAAAGTCAATTATTAAAATGTTGCTCGTTCTTATTAAGATATTCCGGCTTGAGCTATTTTCTAATAAAGTTCCAACCAACTATTTCAACTAAGATTCAACGCAGAACTACCGAGTTCACAGAAAGTGAGATAGACAAATAGTTGGGAAAAAGGCGACAAGAAAGAGACCAGAGAGATATAGGAGAATACAAGAGTCGAAAAAACGAAGGCTGAATGCTTCCAAAGTATTAATAGAAAAATATTGAAAAATTTTAATAATAATTTAGAAATAGATGAAAAACAAAGAAAATAAGAAAATAAATAATTTTCAAAGATGTGTCAATATTATTATGTGGGCTTAAAGACATTTTACGTTGAGTCAGTAGTTTATGATCAAACTGATTCGCTATGACATCCAATTCATTTTACAATTTTTCTTTTATAAGTTCTTATAATTTATTTTATAAAATAATTAATGTTAATGCTTCTTTATAGATGTATAGTCAAGTTTATGAAAAAAAATTTACTTGAAATATTAATATTTAGGCTAAAATATAAATTATACAGTTGTGAAAATAAATATTCTTTTTATTTAAAGTACAAGTGCATTTATTGTGAAAAAAAGTATTACTTTTTTACATTCAAATTAGAATGTTTTATAAATATTAAAAAATTATGTGTATATGTTGACAAAAGAATATTTTATAATAAATTCAATCAAGTTATTTATTTAATTATCTTTACTGAACTTGCACAATAAAAACTAAAACAAAATATTATATAAAAATTAAAAATATGATTTTATTTTTATTGGAATAAGAAAATCTTATCTTAAGTGTATTGATTGAATACAAATTTTATTAGAGAAAAGCAAATTATTTCTTCTTCTTCTTCTTCTTCTTCTTCTTCTTCTTCTTCTTCTTCTTATTATTATTATTATTATTATTATTATTATTATTATTATTATTGTTTCTTAATTATCTATTTAAAATATATTAATAATATTATTAAAATCCATAAAATAAATATCTTGAATGGAAAATTTTGGATCAAATAAAAATACGCAAACTACTTGTTAATTCGAATGTATTTTCCTTCCAAACAAATTTATATTTCTTTTTAAGCATTACTCGTAGGTAAATGAATAATTATTTTCAATAAATGAATGGAAAATATTGTTATTTACTTAAATTTACTCGTAAAAAGAAAGAAAAAATGATAAATCTTTTGAATCAAACGTATTTTCAAATTTATTTCTTTCGCATACTGTAATGAATACATCTATTGTGACAATTTTCCGCATAATAGAGTTTGTAGTGCTTTGGTGTAATTCAATACGTAAGCTTGAATGATCCCCCATAGAGTGAAATTTCTCCATCACATCTCATTTTAGACTAATGCTATTAAACGGAAACCAACGAAATTGTTCATTTGGAATTCGAATTGCGCGTGCCGCTACATCTTTATACCTATGCCATGTCTACTCCTTGTGTTCTTTCTTTGAATTTCCAATTCCCCCTCGATCTCACTTCCTTTCATCGCATCTCGTATTTTATTTCATTACACTTATTAGTCCGTCAATCTAAAGAATTTTAATTGTTAATGATATGTACAATAATTCTATTCGTATAATACTTGTATTGTATGGAAATGCTATTCACGATCAATATATCTAATAACAAATATCTAATTAAACGCAATTTTCAATGTCTATGGCCTACGTAAGAATGTTTGTGAATATTTATTACAATGATGCACAAAATAAAAAATAGGTAAATTTTTTGGATATAAAATATAATAAACTCTTTCTTTACGAATTTAAATGTAACGCAAAACTAAACTTTGATAATTATACCACTATAAATTTATATGGCTAATTTATATTTATCTGGTACGCAGGAATATTTATTTTTTTATTACATTAAGTTTTTATTACATTAATATTTGCTTTGATTATTTCATTTTATAAATATACTAAAGATGCCACTATTCATTTCACTTTTTAATCTAAAAACATTAGATTTATTTTATTTTGCCTATATGTTTACTTGTAGCAAACAATTATCTTGCTCCTCAAGTTTTCATCTTTTCCTTATTTGACAACGATTATGCTACTAAATAATAATAAATTGGGAAATAAAATCTATAAATCGATCGCGCGACTATTATACGTTTACACATGTTCAAGAACATGTGTAATTTTATGAGCCGTTTTGCATTTTTTTGAAAAGCAGATCTGATTGTGTGCAAAAAGAGTTTGCTGTTTCATGAAATCTTGGAGCAAAGGTAGGAGTCTTGACACATAGAGAAAAAGAGAGAGGAACCATTTATGGGTTTCGGATTACTGTAACGCAGTATTTTGACAGGATCTCATTGTCGCCAACTGGCTAAATCCCATTGACCCTGTTATGCAGCTATTAGTATTATAGTGGGATTTGTGGTTACCAAACCCCTCGATGAATTATCTCTCTTTATAACACGTTCCACACACTTAACCTCTCACTTTAATCTCCGTACTGGCGTCTCTTCCTTTTATTCCTTTATTCTTTTATTCGCCTACTTTCTTTTCACGGATTTTCGGATCTTCCCAGTAGGTGCACAAGGTCCATTCCAATAAGAGGAAAGCATCTCAAGAAAAGGAAATATCGATGTGTCGACCTCTAAAATACCATTCGCATGATTTCTTCCGGGCTGATTGATTATTTTGAGACTAAGTTAACCTCGGCTAATCCTACTTAGCGATTGGATCTTTCGATAATTCACGATCCTACGCTCTGGATACACTTAATCTTTGGAGTGCAGGTGACAATACCCGATGTGAATCTGGCAAATCTCATTTATTACTATATCTCGATTATTATTTTATGTACTAATTTGATTTCATTAAAAATTTTGAATTCAATAATTAAAAAAAAAACAGAAAACTAGGGTTTTGTTGAAATTCTCATATATTTGATAGTACAAATTGATACAAAATCTATTTCAATCAAAAATTCTATACCAAATAATTTGAATAAAAATAAATTTTTTTTTATTATATTTGTGTTGGAAAAATTGAGAAAGGAATACTCATTGAAATCACGAAAGGATTATTGTTTAGAAGTACCCTCAAATTATAAAAATAAAGTACTGTATTTAAGAATTATCAAAGGTGGATTTTTCGATCAAGTACAAGTTAAATTAAATTTTATACATTTAGTAAATTGTCGTCAATTTATTCCAATGATTTATCTTTAGGAAAATTTTCCACACTGAAGGTTTATTGAAAAAATATTTAGATTTATAACTATTCCCTGAAAAATTTAATAGTTCTTTATCTAGTGGTCGTATTACACCAAGCGAATATCAGTTGAAAAATCTTAGATATTTAGTTTTAATCCAAAAATCAACGATCGCAATTTAATGATTAAACATTTATGAAGATTAAATAAAATATATTAATACTACATTTTGAATTTTTTGTTACTAAACTTAGTGATTAGGTAATAATACTTTTTTTAACGAGTACTAATAGTGCATAAATTCAGTTGAATTACAGATTTGTAAAATCTTGTCTTTAAAATTTGAATAAACCGAAATAGCCTTGAGGTTTAGATGGATGACTCATGTACGCACAGTTGGTCAAGTAGGTTGCATTAAAATTAATTGGCCGATTTGTACATGTGATCTGTCATAAAACACCAATTAATATTAAATAACATTTTTAATATTTTGTATATAAATATTATTAGATAGATGGAATATTAATATGAATTGAATAGATTTTAGTTATATATCCGCAGACATGATGTCACATAACGGAATTTGTGGTGAAAGTAGGGATGTTGTTTATCAAGAACATTAGCACTATAGCAAGAAACATAAATAAGAGTATTAGTGGAAGGGAGAAAAGATGACGTACTCGTATCTGAAAATGCATCCCATATACCTCGTACACCCCCAAGTTCCCTCGGGCACCCCGTGCCAAAGGATTGACGCAGCCCTCTTGATGCCCGTCATTTCACTTTAAAGACAAGTGTCGCGTGGTAATTAGGCCGCCATAATTAATTAGCACCTCGTTGGCAGTGGGGGAGAAGTCTAATTCTTGCAAGTCGTCTTCGCAACCCCGGGCGATGATAGGGGCGCAACAACGCGCGCGCCACCCGCCTTTCGCCAGGGGCACTCCAGGTTGCAGATGGAAGTTGAGAGGCGAAGAGGAGAGGAGAGCCGCCACGTCACAATCAAGGTGTTGAACTGGAAATCCATATAGCAATTTGACGGTGCGGCGCACTCCAAGTCCGTGATACCAAACCTAACCACCATTTGCGCCCCGGCGGCGACGTAACTCGCGCTTCGCTGCACACGACGTCACTCACCCCTTCGTTCTCTCTTTTGAGGGATTGATCGAATTGTGCGAGACGAGTGCTAAGTTCCCTCCTCCACCCCTCGTTTAAACCCATGCGAATGTTTATCTCGATCGACGGAGTGCGCGAGTGACGCGGTGCCTCATACCTCCAAACACTCTTCTCGCCCTTGCACAATATTGGGGAGATCATCACCTGAGAACAATGGGTCAGGAAGAAAACAAAAAAAAAACAAAAAAAAAAAATGTTTTTTCCGAGAAAATGTTTTTTTAATTGATCGCAAAGGCACATGCCGAGAGAACCAAATTTCTACCTTTTGCAATACGTGCGAACGACCTCATGATTCATGATAATAAAGTGAATTCGCAGAAAAGTACTCGTAATGTACAAAGTCATCTGCAATGACACGCTTAATTCGTCATTAGAACAAGATATTGGAAATATTTGGTATATTTCATAGATTTATAACAAGCTCATTCTATATATATATTTTCAAGCCAATCGTAATTTACAATGGACAAATCACACAACAATGGACAATTGAAAAAAAGTAAACTTGTACCCATTTCTAATGCTATAAATTCAGTCTTATAATCGAGTGTGAAAATGATGAGTAAAAATGTTGAAACGAAGCAGCGAGGGTGGAAGATTGGGTTGAGCTCATGTCTTACCCGAATCGATTTTCAAATAAATATTCACAGAGACAAGGAATTAGAATAACCTACTTGACTAAGCTTTAAATTCAGTGAGAGCTGAAAAATGTAAAGAGAAGCTGAATATTTTATATGCGAATTTACATGGACGAGAGAGAGGGAGTGAGGGAGCGAGGGAGCGAGGGAGCGAGGGAGCGAGGGAGGGAGGTACGACCAAGTGCGCAAGGAAAGTTTCGATCCTAGTTGGAGTGAAGGCCGCCAAAGGCAGAAGCCGTGCCAAGGACCGCGATAATGGACATAGTTTGCCTCTAATGTCCGAGACTAATTCCCCTCTTATTTAATTAAGGAGGGTTGGGGTGCCCTCGAGTTGCATTTGGCTCACTCCTCTTGGGCATATTCGCACGTGCATCGGGGAAGGGGAAGGAGGGAATGCGAGTCTCTCTCCATCTCTTTCGTTCTTTCTCGGTGAGTGCTATAATGTGCAAAACGCCGGATTTTATCGAATAAGCTTCATCTTAATCAAACAAATTTCTTTACAGAGTTCGCGACTTTTGTAGCGTATAGTTATCCTTTATAAATAATTCATAGATTATTTATTAAGTTAACTAGTACTCACGTTTACACGGTAGTGCCGTAATATAGTTTTTCTCATTTTTAATCTATTGAAAAATACAATTCTGCATGACTGGTTGAAGTCACTTGAGCATAAAAAAAAAAATCGGAATAGTCGAAATCTATCCATCTAAAATCCATCTAAAAAGGAATGTGCCTCGAAAACGAGGTGCACAATTTTTTTTACAAACGCGCATAACCTACAATTTCCACCCCATGGGGGTTTGATTCGCGGATGTCACCAAACTACAAGCCACTTTAGGGTCGCATTAGACGCGCGTGTCGAACAGGCGGGTGTGAGAAATTTACGATACGCGATAACTAGTTACCCTCGATAAAGGATCCGAGGGCACATGGAAAGTAGTTGCGAACATGTGTGTGTGTGGACACCCGTACGTGTCATTCTTGCGTTAGTGGTAGTCGATAGTTGGTGCACGATGCAAATCAAGCCCACCGATTAAGCGAGTGATAAGCACTCAAGTGATAGATACTGATAAGCGACTAACGAACTGAAACATTGTGTGTTTGTCTCACCCATCCACTTCCATTTTGAGAGTTGTTAAAAAAAATTATTCCCCTTCTTTCTAATATTGTTTCTCTATTTTAATACATAAATTCGAACAATACCTAACAAAATTAATTACCCCGGCAATCGAGTTAACGATAACTGTAATTGATATTTGAACTACAAAGGATAGGTGTTAAAATAATTAACAAATAAAAATAGTTATTATTCATAACGATAAGTGAATTCTTAGCTATATTGTTCTTTATTATATACTAGATCATTTTAAAAAATCTTACCAAAGGTTAAGCAACTAAAAATAAAAAGCAAACTTGGAACACTAATAATTCATTTTTATTATTCTACTGAATAATATTGTAATTATTTCTAAAATATCCAAGCATTTAAAGTTCAATAGAACATCTTATTTATTATAAATATTAGTTTCATATAATAATATAATTATTAATTTCAAATTAATGCTAATGCCGTAACTAAAGTGTTTTCTAATGTAATTATAAAAAAATATTAAATGAAATAATATTTCATAGTTTGAGATGTACAATTATACAATTTTTTTATGAATTCAGAATCTAATCATGTATAAAATATAAATATTATAATAAAGAAGAGTAAATTTAACACATCAGGAACAAATTTTATAACAAAATAATTGTAGTAAGAGTTTCATAGAGTTCAAAAGAAAATAAATAAAAATATTATAAATTATTTAACCATAACAAATATTTTCATAAGAATTATAAAACTTTCTATTAAGCCGAATCATTAAAATTATCTTTATATAAATCTATGAAATTATATTTTTTAATGATGGTAATTAAATCAATTTTAATTAAAGTGTAATATTATGAAATACTATTTCGAGAATTTCTTGTTTTCGTTGAAATTAATTTGTCCATTATATTTATATATATATGAATATAAAATAATTATTTTTTTCCACTTATAATATGACATTAATTACATTAAATCGGCATAAAATAATAATGAAATGTATCGTTAAAGAATTATTATCGAATACATGTATAAATATAGAAACTTATCGATATATCGTAGTTTGAAAAATAAAAATAAATTAAAAATATATAAAATAAAATTTAAATTAAGTATTTAATAATATAAATAGCTCTTAAAATGTTTTAAACCAACTATTTGTCTTTTTTAATTTTCAACGAATATACAAAAAGTAATTAACATTGTAATTTTATTTAGTATTTAATTTAACAAAGCTGTAAAATGTATTACTCATACATACAAATAATTAAATATTTAAATTGATTAATTTTCGAATGAGTTCTTGCATGTACATCTATATATTATAAATAACCTGAACATGTCAAGATAACTTTGTTTTAAAATTTTATAATTAAAATATAAAATATTGAAATAACTTATTACTTTATAAATCGTTTAAAAATGTTTATTATTTGAATCATTTTGCTGTTCCCATAAGCTTTGTAAATTTAAATTATTACCATTAAAAGTAAATTGCATTTAATATGAATAATTGGTATTAATTTTAAAATTAAATAATTTTAATAGTGTTAAATAAGTTTATAATTCAATATTTTAAATTTATAATACATTTAAATATTTGATAATTTTATGCAAAAATGTGCCAATAAAATATGTGCAAATAAATCTATACACCTATATCTACAAGAAAGTATGTATGAGGAGTAGTAAAAAAAATATTAATGCGTTGGTAATAATGTGATGTTTAATAAAAATTGAAATTAAAATAAAATTTAAATGAAAGACATTTGTTAAAGAATTGTAGATTAAATGATAAAGGTGTAGTTCATAAGAATGTTTAGAAAAATGTATGATCTAAAATGTAATGAATCATTTACCGAATTATCAATCAATCGTTCCAATTGTTAATTTAGAAATCGTCAATTAAATTATTTAATCAGCATTTATACTGGCAAATATCAGGATTGGTGGTTGTAAATAAATATTCGGCGGATTTATCATTATGATTGGAACTTTATGAACGTGTAAGAGTATTTAGCAAACTAATTGATATCAACGAGAAAAACTTGGAATGATGAAAACGCTATAGAAATCGATGGTTGTAACGAATCTAGGTGAAGACTTGGAGATGGCGATGGTGTTGATGTTGGTGATCATGATGCTAGTGGTGGAAATACGGCATGATTAACTCTGGAAAATTTAACTATGAATCCTCCGAAAAATTTCAGGCACGCGAATCCGCTTTCTTCTCCTTTCGTGGGCACTCTTTTCTGTCGGTTTTTCGATCTCTCTCTTTTCTTCGCACCGTGGACTCACTATCCAATTATTCTAAGTTGTTAAGGCGAGTTAGGGCGCTTAAAGGATTAAATTAAGACATTCCACGCGACAAATCTTCCAAGAATCTCAATTAACTTGGAGCGACTGGATGACTTGGGAGGGTTGGCAGACTACAAGAAGCCGAATCCCGCACAATCCTTTAATTAACTGTTTAATTTCATTAAATTTTCATTTGTAATTACGAAAAATTGTTATCACAGCCTCCCGATAAACTAATTTTTTATCCGGTGAGACTTTACGAGGGCAATTGATGCGATATGACAACGAATTACAAGTAATTGTACTTTTATTCTTTTAATTCCCGTTAAATTATCACTGGAAAAATCTATAATTACAATTCATAAATGCTTAAGTCAATAATATTGATTTTTAAAGTTTTCGTTTCTCAGGAAACTGTGACGATAAATTATTAAATTTCTTATTAAATTTTTATAAAAAAGTATTAATAATTATTCGATAAATGCGAGTAGGTAATTTTTACTTGTAACTTTAGTCTAGATAAAAAAAAATTAATAATTCAAAGACGGTAAGGGTCGTAATTTGGAATTTTACAAAACGATCTGATCAAATAAATTAATAGAAGAAAAAAATCAAAATTCCCGTGACAATTATCAAAATTCTATTTGTTGTAGTGAAATCAATTATAAATTTTCGAGTGTAATAAATGGAATAAGTTCATCAGAGGATAGAAGAGGAAAAAAGTCAACGAGATGTGACACTTATTAATGAAAAGCGTGGCTATGCGTATACATTTGAATTAAACAAAGACTCACTGAAGTATCAGAAGAGCTGATGAGAGGAAAGAAGCGACGCTGGTCTCCCACACATACTCCCACACTTCCACACCTCATTCCACGACACAGATCGACGCGTCGCATCGCGTCGCGTCGCATCGCATCGCATCCCTTAACCCGGAACACACTCGGTGCATTCGATCGCTACCGACCCAATCGCGCCCTCACCTCTACCCTCCGACACTAGGGGTGCTTTTGAAAAATCGAGTATTCCGCTCGTTCTCCGACGCCCAGCGCATTATCGGCTTCAATTAAAGGAGGCTAATTTGACTTGCTAACCACTCGTGCACCGTGTACCGTGACTGCGTCGAGTCTCTCGCACTGCACTTCAATTTCCAACAATTCCTTGCTTTCACCTTTCACCGGGGCATCGAGTCGAGCTTGTAGCACTTTCTTCGAGTTTTCCACAGTCATCTCCCACACATTCCCACTGAACAATCCCCAGGTAGTTCGATCGCGAATTCATAATCCCTAATTGACGATGAACGAAAAATACTTTCTTTTTGAAACACGAACCACACCCATCCCTTCAACTTGACCCTCGTAGGAGGACCACAGGAGTACGCGAATTTACACCAGCGTTTGAGGTACTAATCACTCGATATCGAGCCTATCGATAAGATCCCGCCAACTAATTAATTTCTAAGAAAAAGTACGATAATCTACTTTGGTTTTTCGTAACTACCAATACACGAATCATTTCCAAGGATAAAATTACATTCATATAAAGGAATATTTGGAGATGGACCAATAAGTGCTCTCATTTTTTCAGTATGTACCATTGACTGATATCTATTTTAAAATAATTTACTTTTAACATTTTATTGCAAGCATATTGATTATTAAAAAGAATTCCGAGTTTTATTTAATTTTTATGGTTTTCTAGTGTTAATCAATTTTTAAAAGTCTTTCGATAATAATAATGTACTTTAAACTTAACTGCGAAGCTTATATTTTAAATTTGCTTCTTTGTTTTACATTTAAACAATAAATTGCAGAAATATAATATGAAATAAAACTGATAATATATTGATCGTTAAGTTTAATCGATGATTTTCGTTATTTATAAATTTTTTCAGTAAAAATAAACGCACAATCATAGAAGTTGTTTGTTAAAGCGTTCGAGTATGTGAAATTTTGAATATTGACTGTTTGTTTTGATTCCTCTTCGCTATAAATTTAAATTTAAAATGTTTACTCAAATTTCATATAATTAATTAATAAGTATAAATTTAAAAAAATAATCTACACTTAATTTTAATGAATAATTGTATAAACTTGTTTATAAGTATAGAATATCATTTAATTTTATAAAATCATTTAATTGTATGTGTTGATTGCAAAAAACTAAAGGTAGACTTTGTCATAATATATCTATAAATTTATAAATATTTTCAACGATATATATTATAAAATTAAACAAAATATTGTACTGGTTTTCAGAGTTTATTTTTTGAAAAAATCTATTTTCTTCATTAGAGTATATATACATTGAATTTTTCCAATAAATTATATTTTTTACTTTAGTTATAGATTATCAAATTAAAAGTAATTTTTTACACCTTGGAGGTGTAAATATTTAATGCTGGGCACCGAAAGCAAGGGTGGATAAAATGTACGAGTACGAGTGTGAAGTGCGAAAAGCAGACTTATCCGCGATACAAGAACAGCGATAGAGTCAAGTGTCATAGAGAGAGAGAGAGAGAGAGAGAGAGAGAGAGAGAGAGAGACATGCAGATGAGACGTGCAGAGACATAGGGACGATAGGGACGATGAAGAAATGCACGAGGAAAAAGTGGATACAAGGACCAAGTGCCAAGTGTTAAAAACTCTGAGCTAAAGAGCAAGCGAATTTTGATATGAGAAAGAGCTATTACCGACTGGCTTCGAACGTGATGAAAGATAAAATGAGGAAGAAAGAGAAAGAAGAAAAAAGTTCACCCCCTCAACCCTTGAGAACGCACGCGTGTGCGCGTCATCCATATTATTTTAGGCTCGTAGCTTCCCCAAAAACAATAAGCCACTGCGTAGTTTTCCAAATACATCTATGTTATACACATTCAACTTAAAATTGAATTTTCGATGATTTGACAAGAAAAGTTCAATGCTTGGATGCTGAACAGACTTTTAAACTTCCGTCTAATCGAAGAAATTTAATATTTTTCATTTTTGGCCTTTGTTCGACGTCATAAATTATTCGGGAATTTTGACAGTACTTTGCCGTCGATTAATTCCATATTAGCAACGATAAAAAAAAATAATCAAAGACATCAATAAAAATTATATTAAGTTGAAAATATATTTCTCGAATGATGAATATACTGGACAGTAAGTACACTTTTTTAAGAAATATGAAATATAATTCATTAATAAGTAAGTTTATAATTATTTTAAATAAAAGAAACTTTTTTTAAAAGATTAGAAAAGCGATGTTTCACAACAAAGATATTGTTTTTCAGTTTTTCTATGAAAATGAATTAGTTATGAACTGTAATAATGCATTATTCATCTACAATCGAGAATAAACACGACAAAATTGTCTTTAAATTATGTTAGGCTGAAAAACTCAAAAATTTCTGTGAATTGTAACAATAAATTAAAAGTAAAAATAAGCACTTATAAAGTCAATTTTCACAAAAAGCGAGAATAAAAGAATAAGTATTAAGTCGAAAACAAAAATTTTTTTAACTTCATGTCCAGGCAGACAGGTTTTGGAAAGATTTATACACAAGGAATTTCACACACAAGATAGCTACTGAACTTAGCAATTAAAGTACGGAGAAATATAAACGTTAACGCGTCACACACAGAAGTCGGCTCTTCAGAAAAATCAAGACAAGCCAGTACACATTGTCGGCAAAAGAGAGGGAGAAAGAGAGAGAGAGAGAGAGAGAGAGAGAGAGAGAGAGGCGTAAAAAAGGTTGCATTCTCTTTGCTTTACCCAAGCTTATTTGTGCTTGAACGGGCTTCGCTACCCCAAGTGCAAGAGTTTCCTCGACGACGATCCTCAAAAGCTGGGGTATTTTCAAGGAGCAGAAAACGAATATTCAAAATATTCAACCTGAGAATACCAAAATAATCGGCAGATGCGTATTGTCATCATTATTTTGTCATCACGGCGCAAGCGCTAATAAACCGAATCCTTATTGATAACCGTCAAGAGCTTGCTTTTCTTATATTCCACCTATTAATCTCATTCTCTAATTTTAATTTTTATTCTTCTTCACTCTAATAATAGTCTCTTAATTTTTAATCCGTCCAATTTACTTTTGAGTTTATTTCAAAATTACACTTCTTTTTCAAAAAATCAGCGAATAAAAATTAATTTATATTTAAAATCTATTAATTGGGAAAGTTGTTTCAAATATGTATTATTTACTGCAGTTTTATATCCGACTTTTTGAATTCCTATTTTTATTATAGTTTTTCTTGTAATTATTTCGTAATTATGTATTGTGGAAAGCGCAATGATAAATTTAATATCTTCATAATAATTCATTTAATTACTCTAAAATTTTAAATTGTCACGTAAAATTTATTTCAAAATTTATTCATTTATTCACTCATATATTTTCTTATAATAGGCTCCTCTTTAAAAAAAAATTCAAATAACATTTCTATCTATGTTTGTAAGGATAATAAATAATTTTCCCGGGATAAAAATTCAGTTTATATCGAATATTTTTTCTCCAGTCTATTGAAAGATTGTATAAAAAATATAAACAAATTTTAAGAATAAAATGCAAATATTTGTTCAGTTTATAGTGGAAATATATTCTAAAATATCCGTTACATATTCATAATTTATTAATCATAGAAATATTACATATTCATTTTCATATTATAATACGAGCTTGTACAAACTCTATATTATCAAAAGATTAGTATAATTTTAAGCAAGAGTACACTAAAAAATTTTCTTGGCATTAAGCAGAAAAAAGATAAATAAGAATTTGTAAAAAAATGAATTATCAAGAAAATTTCGATTCAAAGAGATTTTACAATTAATTTTAAAGTAGAGTTTTATAATTAACAAATTTATTATAAGACGTACAATCGCAATTTCAAATAAAAATAAAAGTACAAGTAGTTCTAGCTGAAATGACACTAATTATTAACAAAAGTCATATAGCTGCTAGTGGAGACTCAGTTCAAGTAAGTACCCTGTCGAGAATGAATCGTATTTCTTTGGTTTGAGAAAGAGAACTTGGGGATAAATTGAAATTATTTTGAGAAGAGTCTAGAGTCGGGGTTCACAGATTCGCGAAGCAGTCCGAGCCTCGACTGGTCCATTGGCCGTCCCGATCTCACCGCTCGTGCTCAATAAAATTGCACCCCAAATCGATCTAATTACGGCGTTTCCAGCGAAACTGCCAACGCTCGGCTCGATCAGACTCGAATCGGGGTAGCACCTTCTTCTCCCTCCGGCACTCCGTCTGCCCTCTGGCCCCAAGAAAACAATAACAATAATGAGGAGGGGGTGAGGAGGGGCTCGCCAAATAAATGGGCTGCAGGACGAGGTGCCAGACTGACGTTTGAATGCCGAGGGCCAGAGGATGCCATTGTGTGGGTCCATGTTTTGTGAGCCCGGGAAATACGACACTCGAAAATTGTGCTCGGAGCGAGCGAGCGCACGCGCGCCGCGCCACCGACCCACCCCAGGACAAGTTTTTTGTCGCGTCACCCTCCCCGTCCCCGTCCTCCTTTCAAATATCCGTACTCCAAGTTCTAGACCTCCAAGTCCGAGCTCGAGGCGATAGTCGATCATTGCTCCTGACGTCTCCGTAAAAATATCGGCCCTCTCCGGGGAGGAGATCGGTTTTCTTCGCCTCGGCCTTACCTTCCCTTTTATTCGGGTTCGTTCGAAGATCGCGGGGAAGTTCGTTATGAAGTCCTTTATTCCCTTTTCCAAGATTAATCCTTGGAAAGAAGTGGCACGAGGAACTCGTGCTTCATTGTTAATCATTGGTCAATCAAATTCATTCTCTGTTTGTTTTTTAAATAATTTTCCCCCACCTCCCTTGCGATCGGATTCAAACGAAAGTCTCTTGTGAGATTTAATATTTTTATTCCTTTTTTTGAACAATTACTGTCCAATTTATCCATTATTCAAAAAGCGTATTTTTTCCCACATTTTTGCAAGTTCGTCACAAATTACTCTGTAAGTATAAATTTTAAATATTAGATTATTATTCATCGAAACGATGAGTGTATTACAATTTCATCTTAGGCGTCGGTCTTTTCGAACAGAGAATAGTAGCAGGAGTTAAATATGTGTATATATGTACAGGATAAAAGAAAAGAGAGAGAGAGAGAGAGAGAGAGAGAGAGGACAAATGGAAGTGAGAGAAAAAACGTTGGTTGAAGCCGCTCTTGCCTATTTGTTCGTTTCTATTGTATTTTAGTGAGACATTGCAGGTCTGTCCAACACTCGGCTCATTATACCACTAATTATTCACAGGGAACGCGTCAAATTTTTATTTTATTTCAAAGAAACTACGTAGTTCGTTCACAAGGTGCATTTGCCTATAATTCCTTATCCCATTATATTCCTTACCCGTTATTCATTTAATTCTTGTATTTTCGAGAACCTTTTTCTTGGTAATTTCAACGTTTTTCTTTACCTTCTTACGTTTTTTTTTTCACTTGAGCTGTTATTTCAGCGCTTGTGAGGCTGTGAGACATTTCGAGAGAGACAATTAACTGTCTGATTTTTTTTTTTTTTTTTTTTGATGACACTCAGTGCCCGATTAGCAAACGTTGCGGGGTTGGTAATTTAATGGCAATTCTTCGCCTCATTCAGTTACCCATAAGTAGTGCATTTTTTTATAGACACCAGTATAAAAAGGTAAATAAGGTACTTCATCGAGACGGAGATGATGGGAAAATATATCTTGTCTTTCTTTTTATTTTTGTTTTTCACAATTTATCTTCTGGCCGTTCATGATGGTATTGTATTTAGCTTCATTAGCATTGTTATAATATATTTTTAAGGAAGTTATGCAGGTGTGTGAATCAATTCTCTTCTGCGAAAAATAAAATGAGATTGTTTATGACGTGAATTGTATATCGAGCTTTGACAACAATGGAACGCATCTCATTGATCAATACGCAATTAATTAGGACATTCGTGAACCATCTAAATGAGGCGGGAAAAGAAGGAGGGTATCAACTTTCTATTCAAGGAATTTAATTATTTGATATCCATGGTATTATTCGTCATGGCTTACATATGTAATGAAGAACAATGATGGATGATTCGCTAGCCACACTATCCGATTATCAGTCCATTTTTTATAAAAAAGTTTAAAAATTGGATCGAGTTGCATGTGTTTTTGATTAAAAGCATGTGATTTATTTGTCTTATCTTCATTTTATTATATCATCGTCTCTAAAAAATTTATTCACTAATTTAATTTGAATACAATTTTAAATAATGTAAAGGCTAATTTTTAACTCTTATTTGTAAAGGTAATTCGTTTAAAATACAGTCTCTGTTATATTCTGAGTTAAAAAAAATTTAATTCATCGTATAAGAGTGTATTTTCATAGAATATTTGAAGACATTTGATAATTTGAATATTATAAAAAGTAAATAGTGCCTTATTTAAAGAAAAAGAAAAGAAATAGGATAAAGATCGTATTAGAGTGAACACGTTTAAAATTAATATCGACGCAATGTTAACTAAAATAATGAAGATTGATCTGTCAGGTCTCAACAGCATCCATCGGTTGAAACTCATTGAAATTCAATCGATATAATAACAGTAGAGAAACCGCTGAGTCAGTTGTATATATATATATATTATAACCGTTTGATAGTGTTATCGAGATAAGATGAGGGAAACACAAAATTGAAAGGAAAATTTGGGGTGCTATTGGGAATAGAAATGGCAAAGTGGCACATCTGACGATAAATCGGGCGTCCTTGGCCTGAGCCGCGAAGGCTGGTTACATGGACATAAACCTCGGAAGGAAGAGACGAGAAGCCGTGACACACTCGAGGATGAAAGATGAAAGATGTATCGATTTTCGGTAACTCGATCTCAAATAGTTCTCGATTGCACCGAGACTCCGAGGCTTGCACGGAAGCCACGCTAAGTGCTTATTTCGCCTTCTCGGTCCGGGGGTTCGATACGCCTATTCATTTCACCGTTTTAGCAGCCCGCCAGGAGCAAAATTGAGACGCCCCTGACGTCTTAATGGTGTGTGTCGTCATCGATTATCGACGACGCCATCGCCTGGGACAAACTACATCCACCACCCACTTGCAATAGCACCCAACACTACGTCCCACAAATTCTATCCCTTCTTGTGACCCGTAAATCAGCTCGAAATCAGGTGAAATAAGTGATTATTTTTATTGTCGCCTTAAAATTATCTCTATTGTCATCTTGCGATATATACAATTCTATCTGCATGTTCGCTTTTTCACATGTGCGAGTGTAGATTCAATTTGTTTCACGAGAAATTGCTTATGATTATCTTTAATTTTTTTTCGTTATTATTAAAAACGGAATAAAAAACTAGATAAAAAACTAGAGAAATAAAAAACTCTTTTGGTCTATAAAATAAAGCAATTGTAAATAAATGCAAATATTTAATACTAGCAGTTGGATATTTATACTAAAAAACCTCATAAGAACCCTGAAAAAAATTAAATTTCAAATTATCTGGTTGTTAATCAAACTTTATAAATATGCTTTCTCTACTATAAAAAAGCAATGGTACATTAATAAATATTGTTTATATATATATATATATATGAATATTGTGTATTTATCAGTAGTAAAATTAAATATATATTTCTCTATAAGCCTACGTTTTAAGTGAAATAAAAATTATTCTTGTAATATAATATTAATTTTAGATTATTGAAAAGCATTATTTAATTAAATTATATTACTTGAGCCAATATTTAATTAATCTAATGCTTATTAAAGGTTAATTTTGGAATGCACAGCTTAAACATAATAAATTAATATTCTAATTAAAATATTTTCTTTAGTTTTTGATCAATACATGAGTTTCATATTGCAATTATGAAAATTCCAACAAATGTAATTTACATTTTTTGTTATAAATTATTGTAATAAAGGAAGTTTTAGAAACTGATCAATAGTTTAGTGTATATTGAATAAAATTCAATTAATTCATGACATTATAGTGATTCAAAAAAATATTAAAAACAATAATAGAGGAAAAGATATTTAAAATAATCAGAGTTGTTTTAATAATAAGATCATCAAAAAGCAGAATTTTTTGTTTTTTTTCTAAAACTCAGTTAATATAATTAGACAATAATAAAAAGTAATTCCTATATCATATTCGTTAAAGCGATATAATTTATAATGTTTATTATTAAATACAGTGTATTATATTTCATAATGTTATTGGCTATTTAGAAGTTTACTTAAGCTACATTACACATTAATTAATAAATATTGCACAAAATTTTATACAATGCAGAAAATACCTTAAATAAAATTTATAAGTTCACTAAATGTGATGTAGCGATAAATTTTACATTATTTTTTTAGAATAGCTAAGAAACTATTGCACACATTTACAAAGCAATATTTAGCAATATTTGAACTTCACAAAGAATCATATTCGTAATAATAGATTTAGTGTTATATTTAAATTAACTATTTATTCTTTAATGGTACCAACAGGAAACAAGGAAAAGTTGTAGTAATTACAAATTCTAATGGAAATTCGATTATAAACATGAAAGTTATTGTTAGAACTTAAGAAAAGTTGTTCTTTAATATTTTAATTTTTATAAAAGAATTATACAAACTAGAGGAACAGTTTTCGAAAGTGGAAAAAGTTAACATTTTTGGTAAAAATAAATAGGAAGCACGCAAGAAAATTGAGAAAGAGGATATGAGTTACCGTGAGGTGAGTTGTGCTGAGTAGGACTGCTTTGGTGATGATTGGATGACACTCCCGTGCTGGATATCATATGTTGCGCGTGCGTGGCTGGATGGACTCCCAGAGCCCCGGGTGACTGTCCAGGCATTTGCCCCGGTTGGTGCACCTGGTGGTGGGCCACGTGATGCGCTGGGTGTGGGTGATGGGGCGGTGGCAGGAATGCGGCAGCGACTGCTGCCTGGGCGTTCAGGTAGGCCATCCGCGATGCTGTGAGGTTGCCCAGGTTGCCGAGGTGGTTAGTTAAGGGCGCCATATAGTCCCAGAGTTTGTGATGCGGAGCAGCCGCCGGAGCGTAGGAGACCGCGGACACCCCGACCGGCGGCGAGCTCTGGGGCGAGCCACGCTCATTATTATTGTTGTTGTTATTGGTATTATTGTTATTGTTGTTGTTGTGGTTGTTGTTGTTGTTCCCGGAGCCGATGGGGTTGCCAGCCCCGTTGAGCCCCAGCAGCTCCTGGATGGCGAAGGGCGAGCGCTGTGGCATTTTCGCATTCGCGCGCGACTGCTGGAGAGACGCGACGGCGACGCTACTACGTGCCTCAGGCCTGCATCCTCCGCTCAGGTCCACGACGTCCAGGGTTTGATTCAGGGTGTTGGCGTTCGCGTGGAGGTACGTTGTCCCGGACTCTTAGCTCGGGTTTACGTGGAGCCGGAGGCCCCGCGTGATCCCGAGGGTGTGCGTCGTTTTGACTTTGACCCCTAACTCTCGTTACGTCTTAGGAATTGAGCAACTCCGATTTATCACGGGTGTCTTTCCGGATTAACTTATTTATAACTTAAACTTTAAAGTGGCGTCTTGACTGGGAGCTTCGACTCTTGCTGACGCCTTCGTAGTTTTACCTTCGTTGCAGACTGATTATTCGTTGATTCTCGAAAAATCGTTGTTGACCCCGGAATGCTGTAGGGTTGAACCCTGATTAAGTGTTTTCATAAATTTCCATGGCGCTCAATTTGGTTCAATGACGAGAAAAAGCGAGTTGCGTTGAGTTGTGGCACTTTGGATCCGACGGGACGCGAAGCGACGGCAAATTTTTCCTCTCTTATCCCCGCGTTTCGATGTTTTGCTTTTTCTGTTTTCCGTTGTTTCCCACTTCAGCATTGACCGATATAGTGCAAGGGTAATTCGACGAATTCTCGCAGAATAGTTAGAATGAAGGGGTCGGAGATGCGTTCGAGCAAAAGGAACCCGGTGCCTCTCTAATTTGACCGCACTCGGAGTCACTGTGGAGGTCGCTCCTTCGAAGAGTGCTGGGATCTGGGTCGTCTTGAACACGGAGATTCGCTCCTGTGACCAGGAGGCACGGTGATCCGGACTCTCGAGCATTCATTGGCCCTGGGTGATCGAATCGTGCTGCGGCCGTCGGCTCGCAGCTCAAGCCTTGGATGCCCCTACAACTACACCTGGACACTCGCAGTCCATCTCTAGGAGAAAGACTACTGGGAAAACAAACACGCGTCTACGGAGCGCACATAAGGCGTGCTCGGGGACACATCTGCAGCCGTCACCAGGGCTCGTGGAAAAATGTGGCGTATCGTCTGTCCGTGTCGCTGTCGCGGCGGTGTGCAACTGAACGGGCGTAGCGCCTCGTGGCGTTGGGGTGACTCCACTCGCTCCCGTTTCCTCTTTCCTTGTCTCTCTCTCTCTCTCTCTCTCTCTGTCTGTCTCTCTGTCTCTCTGTCTCTTTTTGTAGCTACCCCCGCGAGGGAGTTGACGTCGTTTGCGCGCGCGCGGGTACGGGTAGGACGAAGACAGCGGATCGAACTGTGCGTGGAAGAGAGACGGTTTTGGCGCGGAGGCGGAGGGGGGCGGGATGAGTGCGCACGGGTCGGGGTGGGGCTCCTTCTGCCCCCGCGCGGCCGCCACAGTGGCCGTCTCGCATCGCCGGATTGGTCAGTTTTCTCTCTCTGGGGCCATAGCCCTAGTTAGGGGTGAGTGGTGGGGTCGCTGGAAGAAAGAGGGGTGGGCCGCGACACGCCTGTCCCATCCCCTCCACCGTTAAAAGATCACGGAGCCATTAACGAGTCTCAGGCTCGTCGCGCGCGTGAGAAATGCGCACAAGCGCGACTTGCCAGGATTTTTCCGCCTTTCACGCTTTTCTCTGCTTATCTCTACTTTTGTTCAGAAACTGTGCAGAAGCTTGAATGCTTCTACGAAATTTCCGGGATGTCTATCGACCGTCCTGCAGCATGTCTTGTATCTCTCTCTCTCTCTCTCTCTCTCAATCTCTTTCCCTCTCTGTCTCTCTCGTCGTATACATTTAACTATAAATTTTTGTTTCCTTTTTCAATAATGTAATTTTATCTAATATAAAAATAATTTAGTTTTATTTGGTGTTATATGTATTGTATGCGAATTAAATATTAATAATGTTTCTAATTCTCAAATGGACCATGAATATTTTTATTTCATTGGTACAACGTTATATTTATCTATACATGTTTAAATTATTAATAAAATGTGAATGTACATTTAATATAAAGTTGAACACTGAAAAAAACATTGCTAAAATTTATTAAAAATTAATTAAAAAATTGTTTTGTTATTGTGCATACTTTAAATTATTAAATTATATTTCAAAATAAATTTATAATATACTTAAATTTTTATATAAAATGAATTCAAATTATAAACATTTTTTAGTGTTTTGATTCATTGAATTTTCATTAATCACATAATTTTTAATAAAATTTCTTCTTTAATTAAGAGTATTTAATTAAAACAAATTAATTTTCAAGTATTTTTTCCAAAAATAAATTTTGTTTTATTGAATTAAAATATGTAACACTAAACTTATATAAATTTTCGATTAATATGTAATTCTTTATAAATATTTGTTGAAATAATATCCGAATTATTTATCAATTACGTGATTTTATTTTTAATCCATATTATTATTTTATTTATATATTGGTATTTTAGATAAAGTATTTACAAGCAATAGTTATTTTTTAATAAATTATATATAAATATACTATTTTATACTATTAATTTTAATTATTTTTTATGATTTAATCATTCTTTAATATACGTTATATTCATTTATTATTTTAATAGTTATCTACATTTTAATACAAAAAGTTTTTGAAATTTTTTCTGAAATAGATCAACATCTTTGAAAAAAATGGATAATTACATAGTATTAATTACATATTTATACACAAAATGAATTAATACGGTATAAATATATTATAAATAAAAATGAAAATACTTTTTTATCACATTCTAAACAAGTTCCTAATTTTCATAAATTTTCCATAATGACAAATAATTTTCTGATTGTAAGAATAAAGATTTAATTAGCACTGTTTTATGATAATTAAACATTAAACATTGGAGTAATTCTAATTATCATAATTAATTAGCATAAAATTATAGTTATTATTGATCCCATAGATGTTGATATTGTATTCCGTAAGTAGAGAAATACAGCAGATAGTTAATATTTTTCACAACGATAATTTGCAAATCTATCTTTTCGCAAATATTTGGTTAATCAAAGCTATGGATCTGTTCTGGCTGGTCAAATTAGATATTGTACATCGAATATCTGAGGGACTCCCAGGGGCTCGACCCCCTCTCCCCCGCCACCCATCAAAGTTAAGCGAAATCAAATACTCCGGTCCCGGGCATCAGCTGAACACGAGTGAGCAGCAGGTAATAATAATAACACTGGTGGTAAGAGAAGTTGATTCAGGAAAAATTCATTTGGACCTCGTGGGCCAGTGCTTTCAAAATTTTTAAAAAACGCCCTGAATCGCGGGTTCCGTCGAGGAAGTGGGAGTGGCCACCGGAATGGGGAGCGGCCAATCGGAATTCGTGACTCCAGGATCTCATTGGCTAGGGCGCAAATCGATTTATAATTTACCCCTACGACCACGGATCCGCGAATCTTACTCTAAGAGAACCGAAGGCCTACACCACCAATTTGCGAATTTATAGTCGCGGATTTCGACAGGTTTGCGAGGGTGTCGAACGAATAAGGCAATTCCTCGATCTCGACATCCAAGGAAAACTGAAAACTCAAATCCTGGGGGATGGGTAGCTGGGAGTACGGGTAATTTCTGAAGGAGGTGCCCGCGAATTTCAATAATGACTCTGTCTTCTTCTTTGTTATGAACACTTGACTGTTTGCGTTTCTTATATTAAGCGGATATTCTGGCGTATGCAGGTGTTTCACTTCTCTCTCTCTCTCTCTCTCTCTCTCTCTTACTATATATATATATACATATCTCATTGTTCAATTCATTTGACTTAGACATATGAAGCAACTGCTTTTGTAACTTATACCTTATGATTTTTATTTCATTGAAACCACTACTCTTTCATTTATTTAAATTACTTAACTTTCTATCGTATTTCATTCTTCAATACTTTTATTTTCAACAATTTGATTTTAGCATGAGAAATATACGTATACATCAATATCAATCAAAAAATTTTCGGTATACTGGAACATTATTCATAAAATATTTAATCTCAATTTATTATTTTTAGTGTATTTAAAATTCAATGAATAATGTATTAATTAGTTAGATTAATTCTATTCAATTTTCATCTATAATATCACAAAATGTAGTTTCAGAGATTAAAAAATATTTGAATTATAGTTAAATTCTATTGTTTTATTTTGATCAATTATTTATTTATAATGTAGCAAAAAAATTATTCTGAATTTGTATTTATAACATGATTACATAACGAAAGTTAATTAGAGTCATTTACCATCTAATAGTTACATGATGTTGCATATAAGCAATCGGACACGAATTCTTAATAATTATAACAATGTATTTTATTTAGAAATTTATATTGTAGATAATCTTATCAATACTAAAAAAGGCAGGATAATGATCCTATTCTTTTATTCTTTTGTACTTATAATGCTAATGATATTAAAGAATAAAAGATCAATAATACTTAAAAAAAATTTTATATAAATAATTAAATGTATACCGAGTGCAAACTAAATTTTATATTGAAAACGCAAACACATTTTTATTTTGCAGTGGTAAGTCCAGAGAACATTCAAGTAGACAATAATAATAATAATCAAAATTGAATTATTATTATTTTTTAAGTATTATTGAAATAAAATAGTAAAACCCTGCCGTGAACGTTAAATTAGTTGTAATAATTTAGAAGGTAACGTACTTCCAATATATGCTATCTCTGAACTGGTACTTTGGCTTGGTTTACTTTACTCTTATTTTCAACTAATTTCGGCGATTAATGCGATTTCTTTGTCCTACTAAACTAAGCTGACTTCCCTAAAACTTTTAACAAATTTTAGAAATATCTTTAATCCACTGGAATAATAATTCCATATAAACTAAAAAAGAAACAGTAATTACCTTTTGAATATTTAATTAGTGGAGAAGACTGACAAGTTCGTTTCATTCTTTAAAATACATTTTAACAAATTAAATTTATATTTTTACAATTTTTAATTATAAGCTAACATGATTTATACTAGTTTAATTATAGAAAATGTATAATAATTTTTTAATTAAATATTTACATAGAAATCAATGAGTTCAATTTAAATAATTATATATATGCTAATGTGTACGTGTGTACGTATATTGAAATTTTAAATATTTAAAGTTTGTAACTATTTATATATTTTTCTTTTGTAATAATAAATAAGATAAATTTAATTTTTCTAATCTTTCTTTCATATTTTCAGACATTTTTTGCATAATTTCGAGATCTTGATTTTTATAAAAAGATTTTTAAATTGTATTAAAATTTAATCAAATAAAAATCAAATGTAATTATTGAATAAGTAGTATCTTAAGAATTATTTTCCATATTTTTATTATTTTTATTCACAAATTAATTATATAAAAAGAATATATTTACTTCTTAAATCTATCAAAATTGAACCTAGCTTGCCACAAATAGTTACAAGTTTTTATATATTCATTTAGATGTTGGTTATTAGTTCTGTTCTGTGTTTCTCCACAGAAACTTTTACATTAAAATTGTACAGATTTTAGTGAATTAAATTTAATAGGCCATCCCGAAATATGTAATTTCACGCTTAGTCAGAGTTTCAAAATTATTTCGAAGGCACGTCAGCTTCAACGGATTATTGAAAATCAAAGCTGCCAAAACCATGATAATTTCTTTAAAATTATAGCCGCATAGCACAAATAAGTAAATGTAAATTCTTAGATGATGATCTTGGCAAATTAATTTTCTAGACCCTTCAAAGCAAAGGAAGACTTAAACGGTAAGCGATTGCACAAAATTTTAATTACGTTCTCATACTGACGGAAGATGTATAATACATTGAATACACGTATTTATGTTCAATAATAGCGGTAATACGTATATAAGTCATTTTACTTTGGCTGAATCCGTTGGTTTTCATTTGAAGGCTTAGTTTCTCTTGGTGAACATTTTCGCCGAGATCTGCAAAATTGTTAATACGCAGCTTTTCCAATTATAATAGTTCTTAATCTGTTTTTCTCGTATTTCGCTTTTAAATCTTTGTAAGCAAAAATACTCGATCCATTGATTGAATTACAACCGCCTTGATTAATTTCAAATACCCTCTTCTAGTGGTGTGATAATTACGGTGCAAGAATTTTATTTTTTGATTAGAGGTATCCTCTTTAAAACAAAACCCTTTTAATAATGTTTTACTTTTATTGTTTTCGAATTTTATGATTCTCTTTTATCATCGATTAATTTCATAAAATTTATTTCATCGATAATAATATTTAAAGTTTTAAATCACTGTAAGGCCAGTTAATTTCATTAAAATTTTACATAACGTGATATTTTGAATATTTTAAAATGAGTTGTGGTGTTGATATTATGGAATCTTTAAAATAAAATAAAAAAAAAACATCATAAAAGTGTATTTGCAAATAAATCTTTATGGGCACATGACATTGATTTACATGTTTTAAAATGATAGGTAAAGTTATTTTTATACCTCATAACGATAGAAGTTCATTAAACCAATCGTTTTAAATTATTGATGCAATTGAATATTATTAATATATAATACTACTAATAAAATTAGTTTAGTTACCTAGATATAAATTTTTTAATTTTATAATTAGAAGAGTTGACGTATAATTTCACTAAATTTCCAAATAATAAACAATACTACAAAAATAGAATAGTGTATTATATTTTCATTTCATTTAAAGATGGTAATTATTCTATATAATGTGAACATTGAATTTTTTAAGCGAACGAAGTTTAAAACAGGACAAAAAACGATTTTACAAATTTATAATCGGATACTCAATTCAGGGAAAACAATGGATCCCTCTGGAACTGTTAGAATCTCAAAGGCACTGATTCTCAGAAAATGGATGTAACTCGAAACCTTTTTTTGAAATTCTTGATGGACGCTGGCTATTCGATTTGTTAATTTTCTGCACTTATTTATGTCTATGGTTTGGGAGAGGTTGTATATTGTCTGCCGATGATTCGTCATACCAATCACCACATTGCTATTTATAATTTATATCGTCAGACACAATTGTAAACTAATAGCTATTATTTTATTAATCGAGTCAGTAAATTTCATTTGTGAATCAAACATGTCCTTTGAATTACAAGATTATAAAAATAGTAAAACAAATTTTTTTTTATTATTATTTTTTGATAAAAGTTTAAAAGCAATGTAATAAATACTAATAAATTACACATATAATCATTTGTTATCAACGATATATCATATCAAAACTGTTATGTATTTAAAACAAAATTGAATTCAATTATTAGAAATATTAATTATCTATAAAATAATTGTTTAAATATAAAATATATACTTTTGTATTTCATTATTGTATTAATAATAATTCTGCTTCAATATTATTAAATATATAATGCTCATATTTTTTATTTTATATTTATTAACAATTGAATTAATAAGCAGTGAAATTATAATTATGCAAGAGTGTAAGAGCAAATAATCTCATTATAAATTAAATTACATTTATTAAAAACTATAATTATTTAATTAAATTTAAAAAGTATAAACACTTAGACTTTACCGTATTTTAAACTTTTTTTTTTTAATCTAATGTGAAAATAACTTTTTATTTAATATTTATTAAACACCTTTTCATAACTTTAAAACCGGTATGAACTGATTTATATTGATTATTTATTTTAGAGAGTATTTTTTATATTAAAATTTATTACTTATGATAAATAATTTTTACGCAAGTATTTTAATAGCAGTTTTTTATTTTGAACTAAATGTCCAGTTTTCTTTCATAATCTTATTAAAAAGAATAATTTAAATATTTTTAACTTTGCTTAGTTGCTAAAATGAATTTTTTATTTAAAGTTGTCAAGTTTCAAAGCTTTGTAGATTACAGATTATATCGTTGAAACTTATTTATTTTGTATAAATTTGTTTATTTATTATTTAATTGTTTTAATTGACGTGTTATATTATTTTATTATTTTTTAAAATAATTAATTGTATTATATAGTATTACATAATTATATTATATAATTACGCTAATTTAATAATATAAAGTTAGTTGATTTTTGTGCTATTGTATTTTTTACAACGATAAATATTATTTATTTTCATAATAATTTACAATACCAGATATTTTAAAGTTAGTTTAATCAAAATAATATTTCTGTACAAACAGAAACTAAAAAAATTAAAAACATATACAAGAAATATATATCCATTCTAGTTAATATATTGATAAATACTTTTATGGTTTTATACATATATAGTAATTTAGAATTTATTTAATTTTAAAAATAATAATGATAATTAATTTACAATATTTCTTTAAAAATAATTAAATACATTTATTAAATCTGTATAAACGAATTATTACCCAATTAATATATTTTGTACTAAATTTGATATATATATATTTGATATATATAAAGAGGACGTGATATGGAAAATCAATTTTATTAAAGAAAAATATTTCTTAATTAAATTAAGTTTATGTATTCTTAATTTTAAGTTCTAATCATTCAGTTATATTATTATTGAAATGTATTGATAATAGTATAATTATATCAATACATTCATACCAATAATAAAAAAAAAAAATAGAATAGAATAATAATAGAAATATACATTTGTCGAACATCCGATAAGTTCTTCTCCAGGTAAATTTACAACTTTGTACGTTTCATCTTATTTCAAGCTATTGATTAACCAATAATATTTTTATGGAAGTCACGATTTGAGACTACGCTAAAGGAATGACCAGTGGTATAATATTTCTTGATTCTCCGTCCATTATTTATTGTTATTTCGAGAATGGGATAGACGTAACGTTGATCCAATGTCCAAGTCTCTTTTTTTAATGAGTCTGCGAATGAAAATCAAAATCCTTTCCTTGGATGTAAGGGGCCACCCAAGGTCCCCGAATTACGAAAATACCAGAAAATTATCCTGTTCCCAGTATTCCAACAATTACAATCGTCAGTCTCATGCACCTTAAACGAGAAACCCCCAAGTCATCTGGTTTAACTGGTGGTAGTCTTCCTTTTAATCTGATGTCACATTGAGTGGCAGTTTAGGCCCCAACTGACCCACGATTCCACAATTTAACGAGACA
Organism: Eupristina koningsbergeri; assembly: GCA_018907245.1. Taxonomy (NCBI): domain Eukaryota; kingdom Metazoa; phylum Arthropoda; class Insecta; order Hymenoptera; family Agaonidae; genus Eupristina; species Eupristina koningsbergeri. Next base: position 705,047 of record JACCHV010000024.1, on the reverse strand, counting down.
AGGCGCCACAAGGCTCTTATTCCGTTTTTCATTCCTCATTCCTCATTCTTCTCACGGCTTCTTTACATCTTATCCTACTGGCGCTTATAGACACTGGTCCCACAAAAATATTTTTATTGTAATTCTTGATTGCGAGGCTTTATTTTACAATGCAGCCTTGATAGTTGCATTTGAATACATATAAATGACACCCTATGTAAAGAACCTATTCCAATAGCAGCTTGGAATCTCAAAAACTTTTTCATAATCAGCTAAACATAATATTTATTATGCTCATCAACTCTATATCATTTCATTTTTTATTTTTATATATTACCACAAGAAATTTCGGTTTTATCTTTCAGATTTTCCTTATACGATCCTTTATTAAATTTAATTAATCCTGACAATGTATAAAATTTAATATTTTTGTTTTTTATTTCATTCAAGAACTTTTTTAAGATAAAACTAATCCTAACTAACATCTTCATTGCAGTACATTTAATATATTATTCTTTCGATCAATATATTAAAAGTCCTCAGAATTATAATTGAAAAAAAAATTTTTTTTTTTTACAGAGTATCAACCACAGAGTTACTCACTTATATTCTTATAATCGACCATTGTAAGGTATCATTACCAATGCTGACATCTTTTTTGTGGAACAATTAATTGAATAACTATCATCATATTACGACATAGTATTTCTTATTAAATGAAAATATCTTTACATAAATAGGTTGAAAATGATATTTTATTTATTATTGTTAATCCATACCGTATCGTATTAAAAAAATAACCTTTAAGTATTAAAACAAATTAATTTAATGAAATATTAAATTCAACAATAATTAATCTATAAAGAATAAAAATTAATATATATACTTTAATATTTTATTTTTATTGTATTAGTTATAGATGTTTTTATTAAAAAAATATTTTATACAAGGTGCAGTAATATATATACAACAGATAAAAAATATTTTTTAATAATAAAAAAAAATAATAATTACAAATATAAATCAAAATTTATTTATAATTTTCGTAATGCATGTCCAATATCGGTGTTATACATTTTATAACTCATTATCATATTGCATTTTGAATAAATTAATACCTTTTAGTGTAATAATACATGGCATTTATATATACCTTTTTTCACTAATATTTATTTAATTTAGATTAAACTTGCAAAATTTATTACGATGTCAATTATTACCTGAGAAAAAATTGTTATACTTTGTTATGTATATATAGTTTGTTGTTTTTTGGAAAGATGGCAGTAGCTGTGTAGTCGGTAATTATGGAAGTGCTGCCTTCTGTCTTTCGCTGGTTAAACTAATTTGTCAATAAATATTTTTAAGAAACCATAACTTGTCAGAAATTTTTTCGTGTCGTTCATGAATTTTAAAACCAGTTTATTACATTTAAATATTAAGTGAAAAAAATTATAATTTTATTTACAGTTTAAATCGTTAATCCTTCTAAAATATATATAGATTTTGTATTACTATATATTAGTTAATATATTACACAATATATATAATTACGTCTATTAAAATAAATTTTTTTTTACAAATATCAAGTTTTTATAATGTTAAGATATATATTTAATAAATGATAATTTGGCTATGAACATTATTAGTTACTTAAATAAAATAGTAAAATTTTCATACAAAATATTGCAAGATTTAAATATATATAAAATAACAAAATCTAAAAGAAAGATATTACCAAACATAAAAAATATATAAATATGATTTTAAATATACTCAAATAAATCTGTTTTACATTTTCAGATTTAAACAAATTTTCGAGAACAATTTATACTAAATAAATATTTGATACTACATAACATTATCTTTTCAAGTAAATATATAACAATATAGTGTTTTTGGTTAAATAAAGTTGCAATACAATTATTCAATATAATTATGTATTAAGTATATGTAAAGTATAATTATATATTAATGCTAATTTACTGTTATTTATTTTATATACATTTCATTTGCCAATATTTTAGATTGAATGTTTCTTTTTACACTTGCAAAAAATCAAATTTATTATTTATTAATGAAATTTTTTATTTCAATTTTTTTTATATATATATAAATTAACCTATTTATTATACAATAATGAAAATATTTATAATTCAAAAAATTGTTGATAAAATAATTAATATACTAATATAAAATATGGATAACTTATAAGTTATGATATTATTTTTTGTTTGATAAATAATAAGCTTAAAACAGGTAAATATTGTATATTATAAATTAAAAGAAAAAATATATTAAAAGGAAAGATATATAGATACTACAGACAGTACATATATTAACAATGTAAAAGATTGGAAGTCAGGTGAAATGATTTTAGTAAAAACACTATATAAGTTCAAACCTTTGACGTTGCATTTGTGGGTATCTAGGAAAAATGTCTTACAATATTGTAAATACCATTTGTTTATAATTCTTTATATTTTTAATATTCTGAAGAAGACGAATGAACTTATTATTAAAAAAATAATAATGCTCTTCGAGCCTTTAAACGATATTTGAACTTTGCTTTTTAAAAATAAGCTCTTGTTGAATAAATGCATTTTTTAAAGATGCAATAATCTATATATAAACTAATGCATGTCGATGAATGTTTATGTATTACGTATAAATAAATATATGTATGTATCTATATATTTGAGTGCAGATGAGCGTTTGTACATATATTTAGGCGAATAAATTGTGCGTAAGCGTGCGTATTTACGTGAGTACAGATGAATACATAATTTAATGATTTTTTAAAATTATATGTTAGAATTTTTTCAAATGACTGAAATAATTCATCGTCTTCTAATAAATAATGGATTTGTTTTTTTGCACTATTTCTTGATTCATATTTAAAAATTTTATATTATTTATATTACATGAATTAAATAAATGTTTTGTATTTTGCTGCTTCTCTCTCTCTCTCTCTCTCTCTCTCTCTTTAGTTTGCTTATGTATAACTATTTCTTAATTCTTTCTCACTTGTTAAATTCGGGAAATCGGAAAATTGTAAATTATAAATCCTGTACTACTTCATAGTAAAAGTTCCTGTACAAAAATCCAAAGCATAAACGGAAGTGAACAGGTGGTTATTAGCTTAACTTATCAGGAATCACTGACCCGAAGCTACCCGATACTAAAATCTATTTTTTATCCCAAAAGTCCTCTAGGTAGATTTACGTGGTATGGAATTGAGTTTTATAATGGAATCAGATGCATTAAGAGTCAGATGAAAAAAATTATTTGCAAAAATAAATAAGTAATTTTAAATATGATGGTGAGCTTTTTTCGACTGAACGTAAATAGACAATTTTTTATGTCCAAAAAGTAAACTTTTTGTGAGATCGTAAATAAGAAATAAAATTATGCATGTTTTGGATTATGGCCATTGATTAGGAGAAAATGAAATAAATTACATAATTAGTGGTGAAAAATAAACGAAGAAAATTTGCGAAAATCCTAAGATAGCGGAAGCGCTTTGAGTTCTCGACGAATTTAGGACAAAAAAAGATTTAATGTAATTCGACAATTCAATGAAATATATTGGGTACTGTTTTAATTGTTAACACTAAAAATTAAAATTCGTTGTAAAAAATAATTTTTTTTTTTTAATTATTAATATTTAAATAATTACTCATTTATTATATCTAAAAATATATCTTAATTTATATGGAATTTTAGTTAAATCATTTTGGTATGATACAGTATAATACAAAAATTCCGAAAATTTGTATAGTATTTTTATTTTAAATTATTCAAAATTATTTTAATTGCTATATTTATTTTGAAATACTTATAATTTTTTTTGTACATAATAATTTTATAATTAATAATTATTAATATAATGGAAACTGACATGAACACTCATTTTATAAATTTAAGATTTCGACATTACCCATGACTTCAACTTTTCTTTTTTTTATAATATTGTGGATAACATAAAGCTTATCAAATATACTACGGAAATCACGCACGTTTTTATTGGTTTTTTTCACTTATCAAATAATAAAATTTAACTTATACAAATAACTTTTATAGAAAAAAAAAATTTGTAATGTTCTACTTTAGAAAATATTTTGAAAAATGTAATTTATCGAAATAAATTTTTATTAATTTTTATTAGACATTATAAATATTATATATTTAAAAATGCATAAATACAAATAATATAAGGATAAAATTAATTGGGATTGTTGGAAACTGGGATTAACGAACAAATTTAATATTATTCATTACATCATTAAATACATCAATTAAGTATTTTTATTATAAATTATAATCAAATTTTATCATTAATCGGTCATTATATATAACAAGTTGAGTTGCATGATTATATTGAAAAACCAATAGTTATTTTCATCAATTTCTATATTTTTTATTTTTTTATTTTTTATTTGATTACCATCATATAAAAACCTCATTTAGGTTAAAAAACGAATTTTTATATTAAATTTTTAGTTTCTCTTTATTAATCTGTAAGATATATATATGTATGTTTAAATTAATTTATATCTCTTAATTGCACTTTCTTTAATTTTTCAATTGTTGTCGGGTAGCTTGCAGCTTAGGCGACTGCTTGGTGCTCGAACGAGCCAATCGCGCTCTCCCTAGCGGTATGAAAGATTGGCAGTGATCGATAACGATCGATCTGCGCATCGACATACCGGTCGATATTCAAAAGGAATATCGAGTGATTTGATCGTGTGATCAGCCATATTGGAAAACGCGCGGAAAAGTTAAAAAAACGTGCTTAACGTATTAAGCTTTGACGCGCAGTTTTTTCTCAGAGTACATAAAAGCTGAATTGCTTCACTGCGTCGCGGTGGGAAGACTAAAGTCAACCCACAACTAAGAATACATCCGCAGCTGAAGCCACCCTCAGAGTTTAAAGGACAACTTGGAGCACCTCCAGGAGGACATTCACCTACAAGGAGCGTGTGAATTCTCCAACCATTCCAAAAATTGTTAAATTAGTTATTTTAATTGACAATTGAATTTTTTATCATTTAAAATACCGATTGATTTATTTTTTATTATCAAAGATTTTGCAAATACAGTCTTTTAATTTCTGATAATTTCACTGAATTATATGTTAGCTTAACCAAATGATTCCATGCAGTTATAATTTACCTTAATAAATTCCTATAATTTTTTAATATATGAGGATTTTTATCTGATGTGCGCTTTGGAATTGCACTAATAAATTATTTTTCTTTTAATTAATTTTAAGTGCATTATGTATTGTATAAATTTTACTATTGATAACATGTGATTTATGACGAAAAACACTCACAATTTTTATTGGTACAATTTGTAATTTGACGTAGAATAAATTTATTCAATTTTTATTATTTTTCTATTGACAAATAAATGCGTACTTAATTATATGTTCACTTTTCTAGAAAAAACAAGACTCTCGTATTTCATCCTATTCCTTGATTAAAAAACTATCTGTTTATTTGAAATTTTTGGCCCTTGGAAATAAAGTAATCTTGGTGAAATTTCTCCAACGTCTCATATGTCTAATACAGAATTGATTCATCCTGGTCTTATATTAAAATCGTTGTACAAATTAAGTAAATTATGTATTAATAAGTCCAATAAAATTTATTGCATCTAATAATTTAGGTAAAATCATTTGTTTCATTCCACATCGTTTGAGTAATTTTATATTATAATATATTTTAAGATTTCAATGAACACCTAATGTTTTTTACAAATTGATCGTTAAAATATAAATTATTTTCATGTTTTTATTATCAATGGATGTTTACTAGGAATTCATTTATTAAAAAAAAATTGTGATTTCATAATATCTATGGTATTATTTTTTAATTTTTTAGTTTCTTAATAGTAACGATTAATGTAAGCAAATCGTAAATATAAGTCATTATACATGTAATTTTCAGTTATTGGGCATTTATAATTTTCTTTAGTATTAAATTAAAGTTTTATTCTCAGAATCAAAAAACAAAAAATAATAAATAAAACATGCGCGCTTCCCGGTTTTTCCCCGTTTAATTATATAATATTTATTTTCTTATTTGAATTGTTCTCATTCGAAATATAATGTCCAGGATTTCTTTATTACTCTCATTTTCATAATAGATTGATGCATGCGATATTCTAATAATATATTAATATAAATATTATTATCAAACAATGAAATAATTCATTGAAAGTATGTTAAATATTTGTCCAATTTCTATATATATCTGAGTTTTTTGTATTTTTTTAAAAGCATACATATTTTATTTTTAAAACTTATTATTTTTCAATATTTTTCTACTAATTGTAGAAAAAGATTTAACACTATGTTATATAAATCAACTTGTCTTCTTTTTTTTTTACTTTAGATTAAATGGTTATTGTATTGAAAATTCTTCCCTGTTATACCTTTCTCTAGAATATTTTTGTAATATTCTTTGCATGCTTTATAATCATGTGATAAATTTCTTTTTATTCTAGCTTTGCTCGATTTACGAAATTCTGTTTTATTAGTATGTCTAAATTCCTAACTAAATTATATTTTATATTACATTTACAGTTGGAAAAATTAAATTTATCACCCATTTAAATTTGTTTAAATTTGATTTTTTTTTTTTTTAAACTCAAGTTATCCGCTGAAAAATAATTTATAGTAAAGAGTTGCGTATAATTACGCATCTATAATAGTTGATATGTTTATTCTTATCTGTTTAGTGAATATTTTTGAAAATATTTAATTTAAATTTTTTTTAAAAGTGAGATGGTTATTATAAATATAGCATACATCATTTTTTCATAATTTCTATTAATAGATATTTTTTAATACAACTTTAAACTATATAATTGTTTAATAATCTTATAAATTACATATTTTTTATTTCTGTTGTAAATTGATTACTCAAATTAAAATATGGAAATTAAGATAATGAATATTTTTGTAAAATTCAACATGAAAAGAAATTTAGAGTATTATTTTGAATGTAAATTCATGATTATCCGGAAGAATTTGGAAGATCGTATTGCTATAAAAATTAGAAACAGTTCATGATTAAATGCTCTGTATATTTCTTTAATTAAAAAATTATAATTAAAAAAAGATAAAGATTTTCAAAAATTACATAGAGTTTTTGCATTACTATTTCGATCAAAATATTAGACGTATCCACTGCTTTAGAACGTAAGGTAATAGACATAAAATCATTACTGCCCTTGCGAAATTGAATTTTATGGCTATTTCATTTTCATCAATTCTAGTATTTTCTCATTTATTGTTTTATTTAATATATTATTCAATAAATTCATTTTAAGTAACTTCACCAAGCACAAAAAATCTATAAATTTACTACCACATCAATGATAGTTCTTAATTATTCATTATGTAAAGTTTTTGATATTTTGTAAAGCAATTTGTTAAAAATTTGTCGCTGTATGTATTACACTTATTTGATGTACAAGAAACTCTATAAATCTTGGAATCATGAAACCATTTCTTCATATTTTAATAATAATAAAATAGTGTTCTAAAATAGTGAATAAAGTTTTTAACTATTTTAAGTATTCTCTCAATCGTTTACATACGTTCAAAATCAATTCGTACTTCTTACTTTTGTACTTTAAAATTATGATTCCGCTAGTTGCATTTTCATTTTAATAAAAAATCATTTTCTCGCTAAACTTAGGATGCATAGTATTTTCGGATTGTGTATCATATTTACATCGGATATAATTTAAATCGCTAAACTACGTCATTATTTTCAACGATCCTGTGAATTTTCTGCCATTATTGAACAGCATAGTAATGTAAATTTTAAAGCTTTTACCTCTATCAGCTATGATAATAGCAGAACCACGATCCTAAGTCATTCTTCTGTTTATTTTCTGAAAATCATAGTGGTTATATTTTTTTTTTTCATAAAAAACTATGGAGAGAAGACAATCTTCTTTTTCACAATTGGATTCTATAAGATATTCTTTGTCAATTATTTTTTTGCGAAAATTTTTTTCAAAAAATAACTTGATGTAGCTATTTCTTAAATAATTACTAAATAATATTTTACTAAATCTGTCTTTAGTTGAAAATAAATTATTATATGGATTTACAAAGTTTATAAATATATTTAAAAAAAAAATATTAAAAGAAATATAGAAGTTTCATATAAAATAAAATTGATCAATGGCATAGAATTTTTTGAAAAATCACGTTAAATAAACATTTTTTAAATAATTGTGAATAAGGCCAAGCAGCTTTATATATAAAAAGAGTAAGGAATTAGTTACAAGGACTGAAAAAGAATTAAGATCAGTTGAAAAAATGGGAAATAAAAAATAAATAGATAAGAAAGTGAATATAAAGGTGCAGTAAACAAGACAGAAAGATAATAAGGCTCCCGGACAAAAAACTGAACAAAAAAAAAGAATAAAAAAAAAAGATGATGAATTAGTATGATCGGGGAATGTTGCAACCTTTTTTGATAATTAATATTTCTAAATGGTTGGCTGAATTTAATGGAACTTTGTCGTTAGCTACCTTTTTCAGGTATGTAAAACTTGTACGAAAAAAGTAGATTTCGCATATGTGTTCAACTCGCCGCGATCCACCATCGAAGGATGTTTGATTTTTTGACTCTTATGAAGAGCGAAGGTGGATATTACGTCAAATCTGATGATGGGATTTACAAATGCATATTTTCCACTCAAAAAATCTATTAGGAAATGCGGCCTCGTTGTATAAAATTAGAAAAATTAAAATCTGATACTTCTTTTTAATCAATAAACCAATAAACAAGTTTAGTTATTTATTTACACAACTGTCCCTTATTAATGTTAATTAATTTAATTTTTTATTGTGTATAGTTTTCTTTAGAGTTAAAGTATTTTTAACCCTAACAAACAAAAAATTATGTATTATTATTAAGAATTTTAATGTAAATGTTCTTAAAATAATATGAATAAAAAAGATAATAATTAAAATTAGTCACATCTACAAAAGTGTAATCTTTCGTAAAATTAAAATTAAATTTAAAATAATGTATTATTTATTATGACTTTGAATCAAAACTTTTTATTAAAAAAAAAATTTTAATCTAGAATAATAAGTATTATATTTTGTCAATTAAAGAAAAAAAGAATAAAACATTTCTCCAGAAAGTTAAATAAAAGCAATGAGCGTAATGGAAAAAAGCTTGAGAACATTTATTCCTTGCATATATATAAAATTGCACTTTAATGAATGTTCTATTCTCAACACAAGTAGATTTTTCTGCATAGCTGATATAATATGGTATTTTAACTGCCATCACAGTGTTTGTAAAAATAATCCAAGAAATATTCTATATTAAAATTATCCGCTCCGATCATTCACTATATTTTAATTTAATGTTGGGAAAAATAAAAGCAATTTACTCTCAATATAGTGGGAAAAATAAAATATAATCATTTATTTTTAATGATATTTCAAGTAGAATTAATTTTCTTTTATTCTCACTATCCTATAACATTATTACGATTAATTCAAAAAAATTTTAGAAAAATTTAAAAAAAATAACCTTTACTGCAATATCTCTAAATTTAGTTCTATGCTTGTACGAATTATAGTTTTGATAATGCACAAATATTATAATTATATTTTAAATCAGGAATAAAAATGAATACTCAACTTAATACTTAATTCAATGTTAATGAATAAATAGTTTTTAAGGATTTGCAAGAATTTTGTGGATACAATAGTTATTTCCTTAAATATAATCATTATAATGATTATATTTATTTACTTTATTTCATTTAATTTCATTTTTGGTTTTTTGAAAAAACATTGTTTAACTAAGGTTGTTAATTGTTTTTGGATGGTTGAATAAAAACATAAAACTTAAAAAAATACAATTTCTTTTCTGGTACTGATTAAAAAGCTAGTATTACTTCGTTTTATCGCTATTAGAGGCAGCAAGTCAGCCAAAATAAAAATATGATTTAATTCAATTTAAATGATTAAAAAAGACCACCAATCAATTAAATGGAAATGAATGACGAAGGCGCTATTTATTTTACAAATGGTAAATATGGTAAGTATTATGTCAGGCTATTAGTTAATTGATTCCGTGTCAAGTGGTTCGGTGAAGCAAAGAATTTACGGATGATTAATTTCGGACGGAGGTTCTCGAAAATAATAACCATTTGTAAAATTTGAATTTTCGAGTTTGGAATGATTATGCGAGGCAGTGCTTCTCCAACGGATAAAGAAGCCGGGAGAGGAAATGAACTGATAACGATATCGGAGGCTACGCAGGCGTTCCGATATTCTCGCCATATTCTTCGCAATTCTCCGCAAATATTGTGCTCCTCGTTAGCCATTGGCTCGGGCGCCAAAACCTCGACGTTCCTCGCACTCGGATTTGCGTTTTGCAGCTACGAGTGCTTCCCATCGATCTTCGCGTGCCGGAATGCTGTGCTCCAGACAAAATCTCGACGACGTCAATACCCGTGCACGGGCTAATGGAGCTCCTGTCATCCTTCCAATATGTCACAATCTTTTCAGGCCGTAGAAATATATTTATGGGAGGAGAGACGCCCTCTATCTAGCTCTTTATCTAATGATACCACCACCTTCGGTTTTATAATAATTGTTAATTTACATATAATAATCGAATGGATTTTAGTTGTAACGGGTTAATATTCTATTGTGCGATTCATTTTTAATATATCATTTATTTAGATAAAATTTATATTTACAATATTATTAATTTCATCGTAATCTACATCAACATGTATTATTGATTCATATATTTCACTATGCTTTTAAACTTCATACGCTCTGTATTTTTATCTTTCATCTTCGATTATTTTTGTTTTAATCCTTTCTTACTATTTTATCGGCTATAATGATTTAATTGAATAATTCTTAAAAATTCTTTTGCCATTGTGTATGCTAAAATTTATTATTTTAATTCTCATCATCGGTAAATTAATTTTTAATCTCATGGCCAAAATCTAATTACAATATATTTATGATCAAGTTTATTCATTTTAATGCATTTATTGTACGCACATATTAATTATAATTTTTTTTAAATAAACTTCACAAAAAATTTGTAAAATTGAAAAAGTAATATCCTAAATTCAATCTCATGTTTTACAAATACATTTATTTTTTAATAATAATTATTCTTTTAATAATGAAGCATTTTAATTATTGCGATTGGATATTTTTTAATCTTATTTAATACCCAATGTACTCTATTATATGAGTACCTTCTTATTTAGAAGTGAAAAAAGAAGAAAATAAGGAAATTAATATTAGGAAAATATTTTTAAAAATATTATAAAAATTGTAAATAATGAAAATTTCTTAGTTTTCATTTAAGGTAATTAATATATAATTTTTTTAACAAAAAATTTTATAATTAGAATTTTATAATAAAATGTTTACTTTAACCACGTAATTACCTTACGATTTTTACTTCATAAAATAATAAAAATTATATATGCCAATGCAATGAGAAGGCAAGTTTAATTTTCACAATTTTTAAATTTAAATCAATTTATAACTATATAATTAAATAAGTATTAGAATTACATTATTATTAGAATTAAATATGGTACCAATAAATAATATATATAACAAATATTACAAATATTTCATATAATTTTTGATAATTTAAAATATTTATTTTATTTGATCATCTTTAAATTTTACCGTCATATAAATTTTATTGTTGAATTATCTATAATATTTTGTTATTATATTAATTATCTAAATTAACTGTTCATATTTTATATTTTAAATTGCCTACACATATCTGGTTAATTTTGCTTGCGTACACTCATAGATATACACATTCTTACACATATCAAAGTATATATTTAATAGTAGTATCTAAAAAAATTAAATTCTTTTATTCATTAATATTGTTATGGTTTCTTTTAAATGTTACCAAATTTTATACTGGTGTATAATTTTCAACATAGTATTCAATAATGCATTTATTTAATTATAAATTAATGTAAAATAGTGTTTTAAATATAAAGAAACTTATTCATGTTTTATATCATTAATTTATATACACAGTTTATAGTAAAATATAATAAATATTTTTATTTTCAAATTTATTTCATTTCATTTATATTTATTTCATTCTTAATAAATGTAGTTATGTTCACAGAAAATAAAAAATTCATCCATCAAACACTTTTTAAAAAATAATTATGAATTTATAAGGAAAATTGATAATGGACAATGGTATTATTCTACATAATATTGATAAATGAAAGGTTTAAATTATTTTTATGTGACATTATTTATACATATTTTTAAATATGCCTTCATTATCATTATTAAATGTAGGATCTTAAAATAATATCCATATAAAATAAAGAAAATAATAATAATAATAATAATATAACATTAAAATATTTGTGGTTTATATTTTCGGAATTTAAACATTAATGACTCATAAATATGATACTTTTTAATCATTTGAATTATTTCTATCAAATGAAATTTAGGTTAGAACCTACTATTCATTAATTCATTAAAATTTAATGCAATTATTTTAATTTGAACTTGATTTCAAAATTGTTAATTATTTTGTATGAATATATATAGATATGGAATGTAAGAGATCTATTATTTAAAAAAATTTATATTTTATAAAATATTGGAAAATAATAATAGCTTAAAATAATACTTTTATAATAGTATGCAATAGTAATTTCATGATTTGTTTAACGATGCTATTTTGTATTAGTAACATAATACTTAAATTATTTCTCAATAGTAAATATCTCGAAATATCTCTATGGATATTTATAAGTACAAATATAAGTATAAACGTCTTTAATATTATACAGGTTTTATAAGTTGTCTAGGAATTCACTTCAGCAATATCCGTAATGAAGATTGAAGTTAAAAAAGTGCCAAAAGTCCATGACAAGATCCGCCCTTTTATTGGCCGAATATCGCAAGGGAAACTCTGTCGGGGTCTATAGATCACCAAGAATTGACGGTCCTTGGAAAGGGTACAAAAGGAACTAGGGCCCCCTCTTCGAAAATGGGCCAGCGAACCCAAAATGGCGGGAAGAGCACGAGGGACGGTGTGAAGAAAGGTAGACATTGCTCTCCACCAAACAATCGATCTGTTGTTGTCTCCTGTATTCTTTTTTTTTTTTTTTTTGTCAAGTGAAAGCAAGATAATATCTTTTTCAATCATACTTTTCACCTGAGATACATTTAACAATTATTCACTGATATTAGTTTATGTACAAAACATGCTCACCACAAGATTTTATCATCAATGCTGTTAGTTCCTTTGTATATTAATAATTTCTGAAGATTATAAAAACATTTGATATTATCAATAATTATATAAAATATCAACAACCACTGTAAATTTTAATTAATCACATAAGCATGTTCAGACATTAAACAATAAAAACTTTATTAATTGTAAAAATAATTTGTATCCGTAGCCTTTAAAATTGATTATAATTATGAATTTTATTTTTAACGTATTATTTATTTTCTAAGATTTATAATCATTATGATAACACATAATTTGTAATATTTTTACAATACTATTAATAAATGGTAGGTTTTGATTTTATAACAATTAAAAATTTAAATTTACAATATTCCTAGTTTATTTGAAAATATTAATCGGGTATAAGAATATTGTTTGAAAAATTTTATGTTTCGTAATTAATGAATAAATATATATGAATTAAATGATACAAGTGGGAGGTTCGAAATATTTTCAATGCAATGCAACAAAAATGATGAAAGCAGCCATTAAAGCGGTTCATGTCTCTTTACTCCCTTGATAATATTTTACATACATACATGCATATATTTTTTTTATATATTTTCGTATTTAAAAATTAATCGATAAAATTTCTTATATATGAGGATTTAATGCTAACTATTTATTTTCAATAATAAAATATATATGATTTAAAATGAATGAATTTGTGAATTTATAAATAAATAAGTCGATTGATTTATTTGAAAATTACTTTACATAGATCATAATTAGGTTCAAAATAAGAGAATAAAAATTATACATTTTTAACGATAAATTCAAAAGTATCACGGCAAATACACCATAAATTCATAAGTAATTAAAGAAAATGTTTCGAATAATATCATTTTTAATTCAAATAATCTCAGAAAAAATGTAATTTTTTATTACTTTAATTAATAAGCATTTGAATTTTATGCTCTTTAAATACAGGTCGGAATAAGTAAATCCTCGTCATTAAGAATTAAATATTAAGATCATTAATTGTAATTGTCATTTATTTCGAAATATAATTTATTAGACTTAAGTTACTTTGGTTATTCGACAAAATTTCAAGCAAATTAAATCGGAAAATAATTTTTGATAGCTTATCTATATAATGAGACTTATAAATCGATATAGCATCTCAAATATTTACCCACTCAAAACAACTATTACATATTCTTCGATAACCCCATGGATGTACATACATGAAGAATTTCAAAATAACATCGGATGGAATCGCCATCAGATGTCCGGTTCTCATAAAGAGTAAAAGGTGGAAGTTATCCAGAATTAAAATGAAATTTTACTCATCTGCTGTGGATTGGCGGCGATTATAGTGAGATAATGATTATTTAACTCCTGAAATAACGTTCCTCCTTAATCCGTATAAAAAACAAAAAAAAAAAAAAAAACTTGAGAAGTGTTTCGGTAATTGAGGTTCAAGTGGTGAAACCCTTAGACTTCCTAATAAAATTCTTTCTAAATATGGAAAATTAGAAATGTATACTCGCACACGAATACATGCGATCAGACATTCACACACTTCGTGAGCATGCAAAACATACATGCAAATACACATAAAATCAATTTCTAATCCTGGTAAACTAATGATTTGACTCATTATTTGTTTTCTTTTTTTTTTGAACAATAATTATCTATTTATACACTCTTATAGTTTTTGATTGGCATGTATTTGTTTCATAATATTGCTATTAATTTAGAGTATATGAGAACCCGAAAATTATTATGAAATTTTGAATTTTTTTTTTGCTGATACTTTTATTGATTGTTATTTACAATTAAAAAAATTGTTATGTCGGGTATTTAAAAAATTTATGAAATTCTAATTTTTATATGTATAAAATTAATTAATAATGTTTTTTATTATTAATACTACAACACAAAATATTACCAATACATTGTTAACAAAATAACTTTTTACAAAAAAAAATATTATAAACATAGATTAATTGATAGTAATCTTATCTATAAATCTCAAATGTTTAAGTAATACTTACATATCATGATTCATTACAAATTTTTTTTTATATAAAAAAAGTAATAAATTCATGTAAATATTGCATAAATAGATATGAAAATATTAATTTTATATTTAAAGAAGATTTCACAAATAGAATTAAAACATTACTAATAAATTAATTATAATAGGTAAAAATATATGTATAAAATATATTCGTAGTGCTATATACGAATTTATAGAATGACATATTTATGTATGTAAAATAATACTTATATATTGCTATTACTCAATATTTCAAAAATGTCTTGAACCATTTAGAATATTAAATAATATTGATATAAAATTTTATACTAATTTTAAAACGTTAATAAATTCAAATAATTAATTGAAATTAAACACTGATTAAAAAATACCTAAATATTAGATTTTGTATTATTAATATTTATATCAATCTTTGTAAAAAATTTTAAAAATTTTAGTAAATTTTTATTTTTAATAAAATTATTCTTCATATCTGAATGAAAGTAAAGTAAAGATATCATTCGACAGTAATAAACGTAAACAATTAATTATATTATGAATTGATTAATTTAATGAATGCACTTCAACTAGAATTAATTTAATTTTGAAGACATTACAATCATAAAAAGTTTATATCTTTTCATAAATAATAATTTTGTTTAATAAAAACATTTTATTTAGTTTTAATAAAATAGCTTTACATTGTAAATATTTATAAATAATATTTCAAAATTGGGTGTTTAATTTTAATTATCCGTACATTGAAGCGGAAAAAAATAAACATACGGTACATAATTTTAAATTAATTCTTCTTAATTTTTAATTCCAACAAATTTAGTTTAACTTATAATTTCTAGTTTAATTAATAAATAATATTATTAATTAATATGCTAGTTAAATTTTAATTAATTAATATTATTATTTTAATAATTAAGAACATTATTTACTAATTAAAGGCTTCCAAAAAAGAATACATTGTTTCACATTTACTCAGTATTTAGCATTAATTATAAATTAATATGTACAAAGTGTTCAAAATAATGTATTATTTTAATTGAAATATGAGTAAGACCAAGCAATTATATTAAAATGACCGTTTTATAATAATTTATGATTAATTTTGGAAAATTAGTAATAAAATAATGCAAATTAAATTAATGAGTTATTTCTTACATAATATAACATCAAATTATTAACATTTATTTTTACATATTACATATTATGTTATAATTATAATAAATGTGTATTTCAAGAAAAAAAAGAAACATTATTAATATATCATTGCATTCAATTTTGATTGTTATAAGATTTTTTAATATTAATGGTAAAAAAAATAAAAATCTGTGGATAAAGATTCTTTTTTTGGATATGAATGATTAAATTAAAAATAAACGGCCATTTCAACGATAATGTTCATTGGTCTTTTTAAGATTTTTTTTTTAAAAAATATTTTTATAAAAATATAAAAGAATAAAATAAAATAAATAACGTACAGGATGTGTGAAGTAATTTTTAAAATAAGATAATTTGTAATATGTGCAAAAATTAGTAGCAATTTTTAGTTTATTTTATCAGAATAATGTTTATTGACAAGAATTTTTTCTGCAAATAAAAAAATAATTATAAATTTATATTTCTTTATTGATTATGTGATTTGACTCAGGACAATAATTTTTAATATATCGTCATGTGTTCACAGCATGTCGATTGCGACGCCGACGGTAATGAATTCAGTTCTATTGCACATTTAGTTATTATAGTTAACTCGATTAAAAGAAATTTCTATTTAATTTTTATGCAACATTCAAATAAATACAGGTAGTATGAAATAATGTTTCATAAATTTAAATTAAAAATATTTTTTAATTTGGATATAATAAAACTTTAATTTCATAATATAAATTTGATTGCCAAAATTGTTATTATTATATTGAACCTAACGAGTTTTTATTAAGAAAAATTATTTAAAGCAAGTGAATTAATGCACTCATAAAGGCACAATTTTGATACAGTAATAATCATTTTTTAAATAAGCTCTAGTTGTTATACTAATTAGTTACAGATAAATAAACAATACGCAAAAGGAAAATATTTTGAGAAAATAGTTTGCTTAATATATTGGATAAATTATTTATAATTTTTCAATATTTATTTATTTTTTCAACATTTATTTATTTTTCAATATTTATTTTTTATATTAGTAAAAATTTATTTTAAGCTACAGAAAATAACGATACGGAGTTTATATTGAATTTTTGCTATTTTTTAAGGCAATCTATGTTGCTTTGAAATTACTATTCTTGATATTAATAATATTTTTGATAATATATAATATATAATAATAATAATATTTTCGATTAAATTAAATAAATTATATTTTACCAAACGTATAAATGATTATGAATCAAGATTCATGAAGGGTGAACGTCATATTGATTTGGACAAATTTTTTTTTAATTTTTTCTATAACTCGTATACAAGTAAATAAATTAATGTAGTAATTTCATATAAAAATATAAAAATATTATGAAAAATACGAGGACAATTATGTAAATTGATGCAACATATTTATTTTATTAGTTTGAAATGTAACTATTTATTTTTCATGAGAATTATCAAAATTTAATCAATTATTTCATTTTGATAATAATTTTATAGGATATATATTTTAATATACATAATATTATTTTCTTTTTTGATATTCATATATGTTTGATATATTTTCTTCTTTATTAATTATCTATACTAGTTTTAGAATAAACTTTTATTACTTTCTAATATAGTTATTTTTCTATTGAGATTAATTTTTTCCTTTTTACATTATATGAAATAGTGTTTATATATATATATTTTTTTTCATTAAAAAAGTTTATTTTAACTTCATTTTTTCTTTTTAATTATTTTTTGTGTTAATTTTTTATGTTTTAAAATGATTTGGTTCTTGAAATAAGTATATTCTTTTTTATAATTAGATTTTACGTTTTAATTTTTATGTATATTTATATCAATGCTAATTTATTCACGTAGCTAGTTTCAAGTTAGTATTATTTGCAATAAATATTTCGTTTTATACAATAGTATTTAAAAATACTTTTAAGTAATGAAATATTGCTATTCAATACATTTTATTTGTTTATACTTTTGAGATTATTTTTTATTTTTTGTTTTCATTTATTTATATGTTTTTATTTTATTTTGAATTTTTAGATGTTTATGATAAAATAATTAATTTATGATAAAATAATAACAGTGATTAAATAATTTATCCGATTCATACATAGTCAAAAATGTAAATGTACAGAAGATTCGATTTCTGAAAACTTTTAAAGAATACTTTTAATGAATACTTATTTTCTTGAATATTTTTGACTGGTAATTTGTCATTTGGCTTGGATCCTTTTATTATTCATGTGAACCTCAAAATTTCAAGATTATTAAATTGTTTTTTAATTAAATATTTAAATTGTCAAAGTTTATTTATATAAAAATTTTATTCAATTTTATTTTTCATATCATTAAAATAAATGTTTTATTTTTTTTTATGTTTTCATTTATCAACGGCAATAAAATTTGTTTTTGTATTTTAATGTACACATTATATGGAAAATATATATCATTTTTCTGTCGTTATTTAAATTGTAATATGGTTTTATCAATAGATGTTTTAATATTATAAATTATGTAAGTACAAATAAAAACGAAAAAATTAAAATTGTTATAAATATTTAATGACAGAATGATCAATTTTTATATAACGAATAATATAACGAAATAATATAACGAAGATTATACAAAACATATAATTATGTAGGTATTTTTTAATTTTCCAAGCGCAGTATAACGACATAAAATGTACGAAAAAAGCTTTATTTTATTCTAAATTACGCTTAACATAAGAGGACGAGGGGAATGATCCTTAATAGTCGATTATATCTTTATCTATAAAACGCCGGAAAAACTACCAAGACAATGGCGATGCACATCTCATTAAGACGTTCAATGGCAAACTATCCGCTGAGGACTCATCATCATCTTTTCGAGTGATGAAACAATCAACCTGAAAGTCAACTATCTCCCAAGTCCATTGTAACAATGAGTCGAGTGCGAAAATTAAAGAAATGAAATGGGAAAAATGGAGAAGAAAAGGAGAGAGAGAGAGAGAGAGAGAGAGAGAGAGAGAGAGAGAGAGAGAGATAAGGAGAATATATTTATATTGCATAATACATTTTATCTTCGGTGATACGTCACCCTCACAATACAGGTTTTTCATATGAAAATATAAATACTCTCGGCTAAACAATTGAGAGTAGAAGATCGGTAATTACGTTCGTTTCCTCGATTCCATCGAGATCTGGAGGAAAAAGGGGTTATCAAGGTGCGGAGAATCTCGTTGAGCTGCATTAATTTCGTAATCATGAGTCGACGCGACTTTATCACACGGGCGTGGGTCACAGATAGAGGAAGAATAGAAGAGAAAAAGAGAAAGCTCTAGCCACATCATCGCCGTCTCTCTCTCTGGCTCTACTCTTTTTCGCGATGTCTTTTTGTTTTAAAATCTTTTTGTCTTTCATCTATATACTACATATAACTAGAGATCTATATAGTCGTGTTGCATATTATACACTGGAAACTCTAATGCCCGCTGCAGGCTATATTAGGAGAGAGAAGGAGAGAGAGAGTGAGAGAGAGGAAAACCGTCAGAATGAGCAAAGAAATATAGAATTATAAGAGAGACAGGAGTAACTATGAGTGTGAGTGTGAACGGCGTCAGATATGGCCCGCCGGCAAAAGCACTGAGAGCACTGCAACAATCTACAAGGAATGGGAAAATAATTGCAAGTTCCGTCGGAGCTTTGGGTCGGAGCTCTTTTTCGTACTCTCAAGGCACAGAGAGAGAGAGAGAGAGAGAGGGGAGAGAGAACGCGAATGTGGGCATAATCTGTGTGCTTTCCAAAGTGGGAAGAAAGAGAAAATGGAGCGGGAAAAGGGTGAGATCCAATTAAAAATATTACACATTACTCGCCACACACCACTAAAATCTGTTTACTATTTAAAAGCTACGGGAGACAGAGGGTCCTCCTTCGTAAACCACCTTCTTTTCACATCCCTCCCTCTATCTCTTTCTCTCTTTTTAACCCTTCCACGGTTCCTCTTCTTGCAGTTTCCGCCCTACACTTGCACATAATGTCGCACGTATATGGCGTGCACTTTATCAAACATTATCAAGTTGCAGTATCATCTACTGAAACTGAGTTGATAGAGATGCCACTCTATAAAAAACTATTTTGTTTCAATATTTTGAATTCAAATCCGTCATCTTTTTTTAAGAAAAAATTGACTCTGTTAAGTTTGATAATTTTTGAAATTAAAGTTTAAACTTACAACCAAAAATAGTATTTGGTACACAATGCGAAGAAAAAACTGTAGGCATTCCAACATTTCTTTCCATACATTCAATTAAATTACTTTGTAGTTGAAAGCTAATTTAATTGGTTAATTTAATCATCTTTATCTAACACACAACAAACATAAATGTATTTCATCTTTTTCTTAAATTTTAAGATCAGCGTAATAAATATTCATTACATTCTGCAATGGATTAAAGTGTTGCATATAATAAACCTTATCAAAAATTTCTTATTATTAAAAAAATTAATAAATATTATTCATGATTTCTATTAGTATCTTAATCAATAAAATTTATGAAAAGTAAATCAATATGTAAACATTATTTAAAATCCTTTTATACGTATTATCACTTTATAATTAATTTTTATGATTATTTTAGAATATATGAATAGTCTCAAGGTTCTAGAAATCAAATGAAATCATACTGATTTCTGTATAATATTGAAAATTATATATTTAAGTAAAAATTGATCTGTTAATAATGTTAATGATTATTTTATTCGAAAATGTCTGAAAAAATAATTTCAACAAAAAACGTAGTATTTAAAAGTTTTAAAATTTTATTTAAAACAATCATAGTATTTTTTTAATTTTAACACGTTTATTAATTGATAAAGTAAAAGTTTCAAAACTATATTAATCCATTGTATTTTTTTCTTTTTAATTAATTTTTAATCCATCTCACTACTAACTATTGTAACTAATAAGTAATATAATATCTTCTTTTTTATATTTTATAAAATGTATAATATTAAAAAATCATAAAATTCGCATATTAAAGTTTACAGTTGACATTTCCATTCAATACTAGAGAGCATTAAAATATAATGCATAGCTTTTCTGAAAGTTTGATTTTATTAGAATCGTGTATACAACTATTAATTCTAGAAATTTATAGTAATAGAAGTATTATTACAATTTTTTTTTAATTCTAAATTTATCGGATTAATATTTTAAAAATTGAATTAAAAAACCATTAATATTAGAATTATGGGGAATAAAAGTTAACATTTCATTACCATCTTGAATTTAAAATATTTATAACATTTACTAGTTGATAATATTTTATATTAATTTAATATTTAAGCATTTAATATGTTTTTATTATAATTTTTTCATTAATTTCTAATTAAATATGGTTCTGTATTTTTTAGTTCATACAATTATTGAAAATACAATATATTTACAGTTATTTTAATAAAGCTCATTGATTATAAATTTTAAAAAACTATGAGATTTAGTTCCTTAATATAATATGCATATTCATGCTTGATTAGATATTTTTATAAAAAATTAATAAATTTTGCATCTAAGAAAATATTTTAAGTTTTTTAAAAATAAATTTAAAATTAAAAATTTTTAAAATAAAATTATACTTTTAATGAGACTTTCTTATTACTACCAAGAAGTATTTACGTTAAATTACGAGTAAAATCTATGATTAGTTGTTTACACTAATGTAATAAATTGAAGATTATATTTCTTAATTACATCAAATTGTTGTAAATTGATATGTAAATAAGAGCATACAAAAAGTACGTTTAAACATTTTATTTCTTATCATTTCCATGAATTTTTTATTGTTTCCGCGCATCACTGCTTAGATTAAAGCTTATTTCATGTAGATACTATACATTAACATTGATAAAAAATATTTCTTCTAATATAAAATAGATTCATTAAGGTTCTTTCACATTAGATATATGTATTATATTTTATAGTTTCATTATATGAGGCAATGTAATGTATTAGTAATTCATGTTATGTAAAATGAACTGTTTTAAACACAACTATATTAATTAATTTTATTATGTCTTGTAACTAAATTTTTATAATCAAAAAATTTATAAAAAATTCTTTTTTTATTAAATAAGAATTATATTTTTATTATTTCCATTTATGGAATTAAATAACATTTATAATTATCTTTGTAATTATAAAAATGAATTCCATAAACATTACAAAAAAAATAATAATAATCGAATTTTTATTATTATTTTGTTTTAAAATTATTTATGAATTAAAAATTAAAAAAAACTTGTAATGCTTTTTCTAGTTATTCACGATGTAGTGTAAATTGATATAAACTAATTTTACTGTTATTATCAAGCTTTGATCTATACAGTTACCATTTAAATGTTTATATTTATTAAATGTAATTATAAGAGTGAACAAAAAATATAAATAACGATGTTGTATTTAACAAAAAAAATCAAGTGCTATAAATATTTTAATTATTTGAGAAAAATTACTGTTAATTATAAAAAAAAAGTAATTAAATTATTTATTACGTATGAATCAGTTTATTGTAGTCTTAAAGTTTTTATATATCATTGAAACATGTCACAGAATTTATTCATGAGTCCGATAGTTTCATAATATAATTAAAACTGTTAAAATGTTAACACTTATATTTAATATTAATGTTAATAGTATTTCATATACAATGAATAAATTTTTATGTTAGTTTTTACACATATTGATGGAAGCAATTTTTGCAATGGTTTGTAACAATAACAAGTAAATTCAATACTTTGAAACCTAGTTAATTTATATTTTATATTTATTAAAAAGCTTAATCAATAATATAATTTAATTAACATAGATTAAATACAAATATCTGTTTTTATATTTTATATTTTATACCTCTTAATTGAGTGCAAAATTAATATTAATAATTGAATGAATATTATTTTGTACTGATAATGTCTAAAAAATTGATTTCAAATCGTGATCGTTATATTTTAAAAAAAATAATAATTTAATAAATATTTTTGTAATTTTTGTAAAATTTATTTTTTACTATCGAGCTATTAACAAATGTAATAAAAAAATTTTATTAAATCATTATCAAACATAGTGTATTGGATATACAGTATTGGAATAATTTAATATTAATATATATCAAATAAATTAACGTAACATTTTAAAAAGTTAAAAATTAAGGTGCTTACTATTTTTTATATAATTAGTAACTTTAAATTTTTATTTTCTTATTTCAATCCATCAATACAAATAGTTATAATTATTTGTTTAGTCTTTTAAGCTATATGAAAAAATTGCCTGAATATAAAATTATTTAATTGTTTACGTAGATAATTAAATAAACTTAGATTATTTGATAATAACTAAAAAATAAGAAGTTAAGTAAAAATTTAAATAAATACAATTTTTTAATAGCAAAAAATTCATAATGGTTTTAATAATGTAAAATTTCTATAAAAAGTCTCTTGGCAAAAATAGGTGTTAATAAATCTTAAAACAAGAATTTTTTCTTAAAATTTTTACTTAAATTAAAATTTAAATAAATTGAATTTTTACATATATTTTGTAAAATTGTTTCTTTGATATTAAATTAAATATCAAAGATCAAAGTACTAGACGGTTAACGATATAAATTTAAATTAGATTATAAATTCAGGAAATATTAAAGTATACATTTATAAATATGTAGGTTTTTATGTATATTTGCATATATAAAAAAAATTTGATGTAACAATAATCAAAATACCATTTAAAGTAATATTGTTTTTCCTTAAATTTTTACTTTAAATGACATTTAAGCTATTTTTAATCTTTTGAAAATTAAAAAATGTAGTGTATATTTACATAGATTGATGATTAGTCAAAAAAGTATAGTTATATAATGGATGGTTTTAAATAGGATTGTTATTATAATAAAGTAATACAAGTAAAGAAAAAAATATTTGAATCCATTCAATTAATATTAATAAAACTTTAATCGATATTATTTATATATATATTTTATGATGATGATGATGATGATGATGATGATTATTATTATTATTATTATTATTATTATTATTATTATTATTAATTAGTTTTATTGTTAGGTTAATGAGATTCAAAAGGTATCCGTAACATAATATTAGTACAATAAATATTTTAAAAATGATAAATGACTAAATGAGGATCGAACGATACTTTATAATGAATGCATACAAATATCCGAATCGGTGAGTTTAATATTTTAGTTTTTTTTTCCCATGAGAAACGAGGTTAGAAAGTATTCGCAGTTTAAAAAAAGGAAAAAGGTTGGACAAAGTAGCTGACAAGAGTAAAATACGGAAGGGTTGACGATGTCCTGTGAATATTTTTCGGTGTAAAAACAGGATGTTGGTCCGTGTTGCAAGATCCACATCGGATCGATGCCCGACGCCAATATTGAATGTAAGATTTTGTTTTTTCATTTAAGTTTCTTCATTCATGTCATGGACTGCACTTGTGAATTTTTTTATACGTAGGAGGATTTACGGGAGCACCGTTCTCACTTGCGAAGGAAACAAATCATCATCTCGTGTTACTCGAGCCCTTGATGTACAAGGATGAAGGGTTTGGCAATAACGGAGATTGGAAGGAATCCTTGCCAGGGGAATGAGAGACGAGGAAATAAGGAATCTCGAAGGTTTCGAGAGGCTCTCTTTTGTCATCAACGATGGACCATCCCCATTTCGATTTACTGCTAATGGCTTGATTGGTAAACATTAAATAGATTATGAAGAAGCAAACAATATAAAGTTTCTCAAGGCAACTTCTAAGGATTAAAAAGTATTAGAGGAAGGTAGTTTGCAAAACGGAATTAATATATACGATTCATAAGGAGTTTCCTATTTTTACGATAAAAATATACTTATGGCGGCTACTTATGATTATACAATAATAATAATAATAATAATAATAATAATAATAATAATAATAATAATAATAATCGTCTAAAGAAATGCAAAAGAAGACAAAAAATGTAGTGGGCAACTTGAGACGGCAATGGCAATTCGGTTGTTCGTTGCTCGTCAACCCAAGAGATGCTGCTTTTAAAAATCAACTCTTCTGCGAAAGAGAACGGGGCTTTCAATTCGAGAATAATTCGGATCAATTGGGAGCTCGGGTTCTATTTTGACAAGGGTCTCACTCCATTCGCGGACTTCCGGACTGCCGAGAAACAATCGGACCCGCGCGCGCGCGCGACGGAAGATCCAGGATCCATGATCCACGATGCATGATCCATGATTCATGATAGCCTCGCTCTGAAACTGATCCTTTTTCGATTGTCCATTTCACGTGGTTGACATCACGTATCCTGCCCTCATATCTCGCTTGCACACCTACGCATGAATAAGCCAATTATCAACAGGCAAAGGAGCTTGGTGAAGGCGTCCACAATGTGTCTCGCTGTCAAAGAAGAAACTTGCTAAAACAAGAAACAAAACAAAAAACACCCACCAGCCTTGCAACACCCAAGCTTGAGGGTATACTTGGAATTAGAAAAAAGAAAAAACGAGTAAATACTGTGCGAAACGGAAGCCCCGATACCGAGAAGAGAAACAACGAAACCACACAATTGTTTGACAAATGGCATGATATCCTTTTCTCCTCATCTCTTCAATTATTAACCATTGTCCCCGAAAATTATTTTACATTATTATTACACTCACCAATCTTGGAATTACAAACTCCATTTTAGTTTTTAAGTTGCACCATCATATTTTGATATTACAAAACTCTGTTTAGGTCTCTATACTAAGTTTACATTATATTATTTTCAATTCTTCCATAAAATATTCATTTCTTCAATTTTAACACGTTGAAATGCATCTATAACAAACATCTTGTTAATGTAATAGTTATAATTTAAAAGGCGAAAACACACGTTCAGAAATTATTTATGTTAAAATAATTCACAAACAAGTTTTTTTTTATTAAATTTTATATAAATATCACTACAATATACAAGCATATATATTATAGAAAATAATCTCTCCTTTTACTTTCTTTTTCTTACCTCACATTCATTATTGTATGTACATGTTAAATTATTTTCATTAAATCGATAGTCTGTCATTTTCAATAAAAATAATATTATTTTAAATTTCTTTTAATCAAACTATGTAACCTTTTATATATAAAAAAAATATTCAATTTTTTTCATATAATATTATATTAAAAGATATATTAAATAAAATACTGGCAAATATATGTAATATCTTCAATTTATATTAATCAATAAATTCGAATCTTTGACATAAATTTATTTATATTTAAAATAGTAAATTAAAAATCATTTACAAATTTAAGTGTTGAGAAGATCTATCCTTAATGAAACATTATAACTTATAGATATTGTAAAATTTCGATTAATTAAAAATATTAAAATGCAATAGTAAAGTATAAATACTACTGTAAACTAATTTAAAATAAGAGATAAATATTGCAATGCATTTTATTCATTATATATAACGATTATTCTGAATTTCTTTTTATTTAAGATTATTATTTATACATGATTATTATTATTAATAAATTAATAAAAATGTGCAACCAAAATATTGCTTTTAGATTCAGTAAAAATTTAAATGAAATGACTACCATTATTTCTCGTTGATTCAAGTACCGCGAAACAAAATTTATAAGTTTCCGTGTACACGCGTTCATATAAAAATGAAAAATGTTGCTTTTGAAAAGAAGAAAAACTTCAAAGTTAGAACGTGCGCATAAAAAATTTGTTGACTGGTTATTCTTTACCAAAAAAACGTACCAAATAATTTACAAAATTAGTCAAAAACCAATGCTTTGAGTGAGATTCAGTTGAGTTATCGTTTCATTCAAACTCAATGCCCAAATCATGAAAATCAGCATTATTATTTTCAACATTATTTTTACGCTTGTCTCTGTAGTCACTTGACGCGTTAAAAAATCATTTGAAGGTTTAGAAGCCTTAGTGGCGTTTGTTAACACTATTATTCGGTAGGGATATTCGCACCAATGCGTGGGGGTGAGAAGAAAAAATTAATCGGGAGGATAAGCAGGAGCGGAACAAGTGCACCCGCAATGGTAATTTCTTGGGGGTGGGGGTGGTTCTGCGGCACCTACCCGGAGTCTGCAAAATGAAACTATCTTCAAAAGCCCGCGGAAGGCCACGTGCGAAGAGTGGGGTTGTTGTTCCCCGCATTAATTGAAAAAAGAAGGACAGGGTTAGGAGCTTCAAAGGTGTAAGATCTTCTTCAGCCCCTTCTTCCCTCCTCGCGGGGGCGGCTTCAAGTCGGGGCTGAAGAAGTGCAACGAATCCTTAGGTGCGTGCAGTGCGTCGGTGCACCCTAACCCCCGAAGAAATAATACCGCGCACCTCCTAATGGGGTGGTTCGTTGCTTTTAACCAAGGCAAGGAGGGAGGGAGATAACCCCAGACTCCCAAATTGAGTAATTACAGCCGAGGCGGCTGGATGCGCGTATCGAACGGAATTTCGACTTTTCCTCTTTGTCATTTGGCATTCGACCCGAGCACAGTCCTGCCCTCAATGAGCTTGTTTTTTTTCTTTTATTACTTTGCCGCACGTAACGAGCGAATGTACGGATCGATGCTCCGAACGGAATTTTAATTCCCGTTTCTAATTTAACGCGCTTTTCCCTCATCCGTTGTTTAAAACGCTCTCGTCAATTTTTTAGTCAGTGTTATCGATTAAACGTCAGCGTTTGCACTCGCAACTATTTGATTGTCAATGATTTTGATTTTGTTTGATTTTGCTCATTCTCGGAACTAATTTCAAATTTTTTTTTAATGTGTAAATTAATATTTAAATTTATACACATTAGTTCCTATCGAATTGTCCCATTCAAGCCTTCAAATTATTTTCAATTTTTGTAATTTCCAATTTAAAAAAATTTAGTAACTTGAAAAATTAGTTTTCATCCCAATAATTGCAGTTTTTTACTGTGCAGCAGAAATTTAATTCATGATGAGAGTTTCATTTATTTAAAATAATCAATAATTATTAAAGAAATTACAATTACTTGTTCTGTAGGGAAATACCGTTTTCTCATTTGGATGATATATCCTATGAAACTTAACTACTACTTTAGTTTAGCGAGTTTGATAAAAAATATTTCAGTTTATTTTCTTATAAAATGTTTACAACATTAGCTAATCTCAAAATACAATCTTTCTTTCAATGTAAAAGTGATTAATTCATGGGATATCTTATTGAAATATTTATAAATTATGTATGTGTAGTGAACAAAATATTGTACATACTCACATATGTATATTCAAACTATTTTTTGTTAATCAGAAGATGAAATTTAAATTCATAATCGTATTGATAAACATACAAATTACAAGTTAATTATTAAATGAGGGAAGAGTTACAAGAAAATTTGAATAGTGCTTATATTACTACGTATTGAAGTAATTGAAGTTAAGCTTGATTAGTTTCGTATACGGTCGTAGTTCAAGTCTTGCAAAATCAATATTGCGACAAAAAAAGTGAAAAACAAGAAATATTTTTGTGGCCCCAGCCTCTGCAAGAACATATAAACGGTATTCAAATTAGGAGTGCAAAAACATTTTGGTGTTGTTAAAAGGTAAAAAATCGCCCGATGCTTGTGTACACGTGCATCGAAGAACAAAAACAGTGAAAGTGCATCATAGATCAGAAGTCATCCTAGATGCATCTTCCAGGGCAGGTCGTGTCGGTGCATATATTATCCGGGGGGCTAGACGAGGACGAGAAAGAAAGAGAGAGAAGACGGAGGGGAAAGAGAGAGTGTCAGGAGGGAGAAAAAACACGCGGAGACGAGAGGAAGGAGAAAGGCGACGTAAAAGGGAAAATTTTTCTTTGAGCTGTGATTGGAGGTTGCCGTGGCAACCAACACCCGGCCACCTCGTACTCGCTCGCGGCCTCTAATTATTTCCAGACACTGAGAATCGAACGAGCCAAGCCTAGGCTGCGACGCGTCTATGTGCGTGTATGTGCGTATTCGTGTATGCCTCCACGCGTTCACAGTTGGATTGCACTCACACGAGCTCCAATTTTTTCCTTGCGTTTTCGCATCTCCCCCACAACCCCTCCCCCTGAGTTCGCACCCTTTCCTTTATATTTGCGCACTCGAGGTTCTGGGATGAAAGGGTGAGAAAGAGAGAGAGAGAGAGAGAGAGAGGGAGAGAGAAGGAGAGACCGAGGGAGCGGACGAGAGAGAAATGGAGAGAGAGTGAGATTGAGTAGGGGGAGGGATTGGTTTACTCTTTATTACGATTGCATGCAATGGGGGAGGGGTGTTCGATTATCAGCGACACCATGTCTCAAGGCTCTCTCTCTCTCTCTCTATCTATCTATCTATCTGTCGCCCTCGCGCACTGGGAATTGACGAAGCTCTCCCGTCGATACACGAAATCCGTGCTCCCGCCCTTACGTACTGCACTTCTACGGAGGGGAATGCATTCGATTAATTTTAATATTTCCGCGACAATGAGTCGCAATCCGCATCTCCAATTATACACGAAGCTGGGCCAAGATTTTTTTAGCCAAAGTTGAATTGACGTCACAGCCACATTCGTTTAGCCAGATGTACCCATAACGTTAATCGGTAATTTTAATTATCGAGATTTATGAAAGAAGATGCTATGAGAATTTTAATATTCGCCTCTTGTCTAATTTTAGTCCCTCGGCGCCTCTTTGACTCTTTCCCTTAACTGCACTTAAATAATATTGTATTTGCATTCAACATTAAAATCAATTATTGACGCTAAAAATATTTATCTTGTCTTATCTTTCAAAACTGCTATTTTTCAATATAAATAACAACATAAATAACAATATAAATATACGTATATTTAAAATTAAATAGATGCTGTAACAAATTTATCTTGTCGAGCATTAGTTTGATTAAATTTATCTTATAAATTGTACTGTGATTTATTGAGATATTGATACATATTTTAAATTATGCTATACATATTAACCCCGTACATACAATTTAGTATATTACAATGCATTTCTCCTTAAAATTTTATATTTTTATATAAATATATGAACTATTTTTGACAAATTTGTGAATAGTACAGTAACTTTACCATCTTAAATTATGAAACATTGTTGAATTATATTTACATGCTGAGAAATGCTAAATATGCATTTTTGTCAGAGTAAAGTTACATGGTATTGGATTAAATTCTATACACAGTAGTCAATCCCAAAATAATTTTTCTGTAGAAACACTTTGAAATTATAATTTAAATTATATTTAATTATTATAAATGATGAAAAAATTTTATTTTTTTATTATTAATATTATTAATAACTATCACGAATGCTTTAGCTATAATATAAATCTAATAATCTTTAGCTATAATTTAGCTATAATAAAAAAAGTACAAGAATAAAAACTAAATGATTATTTTGTTTTAAAATTATGTACTGGTACATAAATGTAAATAGTCACTGAAAAGATTAAAAGATATTTGGTGTCATGAGTAGTATTGATAAATTAACTGTTGAAAAACAAACTTTGAGTTATTTAAATCAGACTTATTATTTTTTAATGATATTCTATCATTAAAAATGTATTTATCCAACCTTGTATTGAAACAAAATTTTGTAATAAAATAATAAACTAAAATTTTCATGAAATTTTTAAATTTATTTTCCTTCGCACAAATCTGTACTATTATGCTGTACAAAATTGTGTCAGTGCAAAAATAACTTCAGACTGCTTAACATTTAATTTTACGGATCCCATGATCTACAAAATAAGAGGTGCTAAATGGAATTAAGGGGAGACGAAGAGGATATAACGAGAAGGGAATCTGCGCACTAAAATCCATTAAAGTTATAAAACTCATTCAGTTTCGCCGCTTTCACCTTCCCGTTTTTCAAAGTGGCACCGGATGACAATGAGAAAACTTGGCTCTTCCTCCCCGAGTCGCGGTCGGTGAATGCGCCTCGCGACTCGGGGTCAGAGGCCAAAAGGTTGCGAGCTGCGAGGGTACGAAGATAAAACACAGCTAAAACAATGGCTTCCCACAATAATGAGCATTTTCAGGGTTTAACAACGCACTGATGACCATTCCACCCTATGCAAGCATGCGTTTTAATAATATATGTGCGCTTGAAAATGCGAACGCACACTTCGGCCAATTTCCTCTAGTTTTCAATGACCGAGCTATGATCCTATTTTCACGCTTATCAATTAATCTTTTGACATGTCCCCTTGACTCTGGCCCAAATTTGTGCTTGTGTTGGCCTCTGCCCATATCCTCGTATCACGGAGATGAGCTTACAGAAGTTTGAGTTAACTTACATCATAGCAGTGAAAATTTCAATTTGTCAGTTTTTGAATCAGAGAATTTTGCCGAATTAAGGTATTTTAGAATCCGAGGAAATTGATGTTTTCAAAAACGAAATAAATAAAAAATTTCTTCTCTGTCAAAATTGAATTTACAGTTGGCACCGAGTTTCCTTTCAATTATGCGGATACAACAATTGTCAATCTATAATTTTATATTGATGGGTAATACGAAATTGTTTGACTACGATTAAATCTGCATTCGTATCTGCACGAACTTCCCTAAAGGGCTGTTGAAACGAACGATCAAATGTCCGTAATACGAGATAGATCCAAATCCGAGGAAGATAATCGTGTTTGTCCATCAAATATTTATTATTTGTATCCTATTATAAATCATAATGTAAACAAGATTTCGGAATAAATTCTTTAAAAAGAAGTCCTCGAGAAGAACATAAATATGAAAATAGTAGGGCCATTGTGCGAAGGAAGCAAAACAGATTTTCTAGTCATGCCTGCCTATAATATACGAGTTTTTGAGTTTCTCAATTGAGTTGCACGACATCAACGCGTCAAACTGCTGCACACAAAACCGAAGAACGTCCTAAAAAAAAGTTCTCCAGGGCTCCTGGCAGGATAGCGCGCGGTGGAAATCCGATCGAAGGACTCGATCGATTGGGCCAAGCGTTTATTACACCAAAACCATTCACGGGAATCGTGCGCGTCTCCGGATTTTGGTCCTGATCCTTTATCCTTCCTGCGCCGGATAACCACACAACACAAACAAAGCTGTGTGTCGTTGTGTGCGAGGGCATTCATCGACACTGAAGGAGGCGCGAGGACACGTGAAAAAACACGCGTCTCCGAAGAAAAAGAATCGAGAGGTAATCAAGAAAGCGCGAAAGCGAATACGTGCGAGTATAAAAATGTCAGGTATGTGTCGAAAAACCGTTCGGATTTCAACAATGGCATGCTCATAAGAACACCTCACTTCACCTCGGAGTGTTTCTACGAGCTCTGTCTTTCTTCTTTTCGGATGAATTCAAATGGCGCGAGAAGGAGAGACGTGGAGAGTTTTTATTGTTTAGGCCTTTCTCCCTCTCCCTTTCCCTCTCTCTCTCCCTCTCCCTCTCCCTCTCCCTCTCCCTCTCCCTCTCCCTCTCCCTCTTCCTCTCCTTCTGTCTCGCCCACCAATTTCAGAACTAGATTCCCTGGAGAAATTAGCTCGGACATTGAAACGTCGAGAGAGAATAGAAGTGGAAATATTTTTGTTCATTCGACTATAAACCAAGGGTCAACGCGTTTTCGCACCTTCTTTTTCTTCTTTTTTCTTCTCGCTCGCTTCTTTTTAATGCGTTTCTTATACGAATATAAATGTTTATTGGTTTCTTTTATACAAGTACACGGATTTTTTTCACCACACTCACGCGTTAAATGCTAAGGAACCTTTTTTTTTACTATGACGTAAAGTTTGTTCTATTCTAGCTCTAGAGCAAATGTTTCTTTTTTATAGAGAGAAAAGAGAGTCTTGTCCAGTGTTAATTTTTTAAGCGATTTACCCTGAACCAACATTATCGTTCAAAATTTTCGTTAGATAATAGTATCATATTATCATAGGGAAAAAATTAAAAAATAAATTTATTTTTAAATTATGAATCTTTCTAATAGTTTTGTGCAACAGTTATATAGTAATGTGATAATTTTACATATATATAATATAATTCTTATATATATTTTTATCAAAATTGACATTTTCACTTGCCACGAAAACTGCTAATTGTGTTTGCGAACGATTACTTTTTGTTTAAGCACCTAAAGCCGGACAATGCAAATAATTAGGCAATTTACGAATGTAAAGTTTATTTAGACTTGAAAAGTATTTGCACGTACAGACTTGTTCAAGGAAAAATTGATTCGCCAAGACTGCGACATTCACTTATTTCACAAATGTTAAGGGGTAACGAGCCACATAACCTTGAACTTCAAATTTCATTTTCGGAGCTGACACATAACTGTTTCGATATTGAATTTCCTGGGAGATTTTTCTTTCAGCCTCAGTATTGTCGTCGTTGTAGAAAATTTATACGGCAGCAAGTAACCAGCTCGGGAAATTCGCTTTCGTGTACTTCGAGAATTCATAGGTAAATTGAAAAAGCGAATTTGCGCAATGTTCAGACGGGTACTTCCACGACAAAAACTATCTTTGCGTTTTTTCAGATTTTACGAGGTTAATACCATATGACTTCGTTTAGAAGTAAACGAAATATCTTCCAGTTAGTCTTGCTTGAAAACTCGATTTGCTCTTTATATTTCATTGCTATGCCCAATTGCCTTAAACTACTATTCTTTCTTTATATGTTATATAATTTTTATTGTCAATTATATAAAGTTTCTTTGTACAAGAATTTAAATTTAAATGTTACAATTATTTAAAATGTAATAGAAGTTCTTTGAACGGAAAATATCAGTTTAACATAGGTTTAATAAATATTTTATTCAATACTACTTAATAAAATTTCCATTACTAGTATTATTGAGCGTCATTCCCATGTACAAAACAGAAAACTTATTAGTTCATTTGGTAATAGATTTTCTAATAAATTGAAATTAAGAAATAATAAGTTTTAAATTATTAATTTACTGTGTTATTAAAGCAACAATATGTCTAATAATAATAAAATAATACCAATAATAATAATAGGATACATTTTCTTTGTAGGTAACAATACTTTATTAAAATATACGCCTTTTAATCCATGAAGATAGCTCGATGGATGAGGTGAATAAATAAATTTTTAGATTATGAGATGAAATGAGAAGTTGTGAAAGTCTGAAAATAAAAACCGCAATGGGAAGTTGAACTGCATAGTTCCGACGGATCGCGAGAAAAAAGAATTTCTGTCCGTCGCACCACTAAATAGAACTAAAATATTCATGATACAATTATTGTTGTGTTACAATTGTTACATCACTTAATTATATAAATTATTTTTACTTGATAATAGTGCAGTAATTGAGCATTACTAATACATTTTTAATGTCATTTGATACATTTATCATTAATAATCAATACAATAGATGAGGAATATTTTTTCCAGTATCTACCAACACTATTAATTTTAGACACCTTTTAAATTATTTTATTATTTATATTGGCATCGTTCATTATTATACATATTCCATTAACTACGCAATTTTATTTTATCATATTCTACAAAATTAAATTTATCCGCTATAAGAACATGATTTAAGTGTGAACTTAACTCATCAAATTATTTTCTAAGAGTTTTATATTATTAAATGTATACAAATTTAGAATTAGAATTTTTAAATAAAAAAAATAACGTTAAAAATTGATAATTGAATCAGTTGTTTTTGTTTGTATGAAAACATATTCTTTCGCTTTATAATATGTGAAACTTATTTTTTCTAATAAGCTAGTGTCTTTATATTTGAATTTGTCAGATTTCAATTTTTTCGTTACATAACATTAAAATTATAAACATGTATATACATGGAATTAATAAAACTATAATATATATAAATATATATTTTGATTTTAAAAAGGGAAGTATATAAAACTCTTCTTAACGTATTCATCAAATGAATGTAGCTTATTCCATTTATGATAATACTCTTTAAATCAATGAATATTTGCACTTATTAAAGTATTAATAAAGAATTAATAAAAACAAATTATTTGGAAATTAATACATATTGAATAACAATTGGTTTAATATCTTAATAATGGATTTCTCGATTATTCCTATTTATAATTGTCTTTATTTAAAAGTTCATCTGCTGTGTACACATGTGAAACTAAATGTTTTTTTTTAAATTTTTTGGAATTTAAAAAAAAAACATCTTGTATTAAATTGAATGTTTCATTATAAATATTTTGGTTCAATATTGTTTTTATATATTTAATAAAGTAATTTATAAAACATTATTTTTGTAATAAAATTGAACATTATTCTTTGTAATTAATATCTTCTTCAAGGTATAATGTACTTAAATACCATTTAACTTCTTCTTCTTCTTTTTTTGAATCAACACAAAAGTAAAAAATGTAAAAAATATTTACGATTATGAGGAAGGAAACGTCATTTTAGTTGGGATTAAATATACTTGAAACAGTAGTAACCTCAGTTCGAGTCGACATTCATAAGTACACTTGTTCAAAGTTTCCGTCCTGTCTTGTGATAGATTTGCCATTAAAATAGAGATGTATCAAAATACCCTCCGAGTATCTTACATCCATTGTACTTTCCATTATTTGATTGAAAAATGCGGTGTGTGAGTGAAAGTTTGTATTGAAATGCTGGAGGACAAAAGTTTTGCTGTGTGACAACGCATAGTCCAAACATTATCAACTGCAGATGTTCCCCCCGGGTTGGTACCCCTTCCCGTCCCTCTCTACCTCCCACCCACCAGATGCATCCGTCACAAAAACTTTTTACGTATGGAAATGTGTTAACGTCTCTTCTTTCGATGCGTCGGCGGCCCTAGACTTTCCCTGGGAATTTCTCGCGCCCTTTCCCACCCTAAGAAGTATTATGACGTTTCAGACTTTCTTTTGAACTGTCCTCAAAAATTCTCGGAGTATACACATTTTTCTCTCTTGAAGTTCCTTTAAATTCCTTTTCAAGCTCCCGAGGATTTTATTATCAAAAATTTTTTTTTTAATTTGTTGAATCAACCAGTACTGTCTAAAAAGTAAATTCATAATGTGAGACAAATTTTCCGCTGTGGTTCTACTAAAAAATAAATTATGCTATAACTATGAAAAATAATTAATAAAGTTAAAACATCGATTGCATTCATTTTGTTTTTTATTTTTTATTTATTTTTCTTGCGTAAGCGTACATGACTACGCCTTTAGTCATGAGCCAATCTCATGATAAGATATTCCAAATCATGTGTTTTTTTATTTAATTATTCTTTATTTACATTAAATACATAAAAAATATTCATTTTTATAATAAATAGAAATTAAAAATATAAGCATTATAAAATAGTATACTTAAGGAAATTTAAATATATTCTTACTTCTTTTAAATATTTCGAATTATAATATTGTATTTGCTAATAATAATAATTCTTTTTTCATTCCAGAAAAAATAAAGTATCTAATAGTATGTTATTTAAATTAAATTTATTTATTAAATACAAAAATGAGAAATAAAACAAAGAATAAAATGCTGATGAAGTAACATCAAGAGAAACGTGAGTAAAACAGAGAAATGAATTAATTTGGTAAGATGTATGTGTTCCTCATATGATCATATAAGTAATCTAAAATTAAATCTATCTTTAATAATTTTTATTTAGATTTTACTTAGATAATAAACATAGTTTTTTAATCTGCTTAGTAATATTATAAAAGTATATTTATACAGAAGCATACATTGAGATATATAACTAATATTTTTATTTTATATTGTTTAAAATATAAAATTTTTATTTAAATACAGATTTATAGTGCTAATTACCTATTAAAGATTTTTATGAATTTTAAAAAAATTGATTCGATATCACCGAGATAGTTTTACATTTTTTTAAAATGTATTACGTTCGTATTAAAAGTACATTTTTATCGATTGGATAATAAATTCATACAAATTTAATATTCTATACAATTTTGAAACAATTAGATTTAGATTAATATAATATCATTAATTATATAGTATGATTACTGATTACATTAAAAATTTAGAGATGAATTTGTATATAATATTGTTTAAAAACTAATCTAATTTTTGACATTATCAATTTCTAAAATATTAAAAAAGTACTAGGAATATATTATTAACTTTTTATTTCCTTTATTCATTTTATATACATTAATCATAAAAATTACGTTAATGACGTAAATCACTTGCGTTACGATCCGACGGATTAAAAAATGCTTATATATTTTCATCTATTATCATTTTATTTTAACAACTCTCATTGACAATACAAAAAAATTTATATAATTAAATTACAATAAATTATCTTGAAAATTACACTTAATTCATATTGTTATATAATTTTTTTATCATCTAAATATAAATACATATATTTATTCATATATACTATATCTAAATCATTTTTACTACATCATATAATAATTTTATACATTTTTTTTAATTTACATTTTTATGCATTACCTTATATAAATATACAACAAAATTGTTATGATGTTTGTTTTAAATTAAAATGATTAAAAAGGTCTACGTTGTTAAGATTTTACAAAAAAAATAGTTATTTTAATCTCATTATTACATATGCACATCTGCATATGAATTTAATAAAAAAATTTTCTGTTAAAATGATTATACATATGATGTAATAACTTACTTATTTTTTACAATTAAATAAGTATATACGTATATTGTAAAAATAAAAAAAATAAATTCAATTTTTTTTGAACCATTAAATGTAATAAGAAATTGATTTCAGTAGTTCATTAAAGCTATTGAATTATTTTAAATATTATCCTTAAATAAATAGAATCCACAATTTCACTTAAATAAGAAATATAATTTAATTATTTAAATTAAAATTTAAAACTAATAAAACACATGAAATGCATGTATAAAAAAATGAAATTAAATTTGTTTGGAAAATATTGAATTTTTGTATATATTTACAATGATAATAACAATAAAAAAAAGTAAGGTAGTCTTATAATTGTAGTATAAGAGTATTAAGCCTAATTTTAGAATTGCGAAATAATATTATTTCAAAATATAAAATTAGTAAGTAATTTTAAAATTATTCAGCATAAAAATTACATAAATATTGTTTATTTTATATGCAAAAATCATGAAATAGTAAAGAAAAAAAATGTTTTACAAAGAATCCTGTAATACTTTATTATAATTAAACGTTAATACAACCAAATTATTCTTAAACTAATTTTTTTAATGTATAAATAATTATATAAATTAATATTTTTGTAAACTTAAATTAATTCTAGTATAAACTAAAAGCTATAATAATAAATGAAAAAATAATATTTAACATTTATATATTAATTTTTTTAAAATCTTTTTGTAAATAATTATAAAAAATTTTTTTTAATTAAGATACGAAAAATATCAACTTTATTGTTTTATATTATATTGTGTATTATTTTTAATTGTTTTTAATAATATAACTAATCCAAAATTATGAGTTATTTTATTTATTTTTGATAAGTTTTTAAAATTAATATTGTTAAATTGTTATATATATATAATAATAATAATATATTTTTCTGATTATTTGAGTTTAATTATGTGATATATAAAGATTTTTATAAATGTTATATATTAATTTATTACTACAGTTCTTATTTAAAAATTTAAATAGTATCAAATGCATGATATACATGCATGTATATAAATAAATATATATAGTGCTTCATCTTCAAGGACAAGATAATATTTTTAGTTTAAATGTGTAGTTCAATAGTATATTTTGATTAGGTAAATAAAATTTATAAGAAATTCAATACATTAAAATAAACATGTTATTAAAAAAAAAGTTTATTTTTTATTTAGAAATTAAAACTAAAAATTTCTTTTAATGTGTGTATTTTCACATGTGAGTAAGACATATTGTATGCTATTCTTAGTATTTTTACATATATACATAAATTTATACAATCGTAATATAAATAGGCACAGTATATATATTATAATATGTTTGTAATATTAAAAATAATCAAAATGTTAAAATTTATAAAACGTATATTTAATAAAATTGAAAAAAAATAATGTCAATGATTAATATAGAAAAATAGGTTTAAGTGAAGATAGCAATTGAAATTTTATTTAGGGAATTTATTTTACTAGGATTTAAACTATATGTGTTAATTAAATATAAATTAAATTTAGAATTGGCAATTGAATTTCGGTCAGTTATTGGTAAAATTTTTAATTTCAATAAAAAAAAGGCTTTGAATAAAATTGTTTATATTTTAAGATAAATAAATAAATAAATAAATTGTAAGTTAAGACAATTTTAAAAAGTATAATGAATAAAATAATAAAAATTTTGACGTATATATTTTTGTATTAAATATTTATAATTATAAAAAATTGAAATTAATTAAATTGAATGCAATATATAATAAATTCAATGAATAATACCAATGAAACAGCTCAAGCTTGACATATTTTTTAAAAGTTAACTAGCATCCACTTCATTCCGTTTCGACTCTTTTTCTGATATACCACCATTACTTAGATTCAGTTATCTAAACTACAAAATATCTCAAAAATATTGAGTATTTAGAATATAATTTTATACTTTTTTAATTCTGATAAACTTAGCTTCCTATAATTTTGACACGCACCTCTTAAAAAAACAGATTATCTATAGAATTTAATATTAGCAAACAATTTTGTTAATTTAATATAATGCTACATGCTAGTATATTTACATTTTTTAATTGAATTTTTT
This sequence comes from Eupristina koningsbergeri, assembly GCA_018907245.1. Classification (NCBI taxonomy): domain Eukaryota; kingdom Metazoa; phylum Arthropoda; class Insecta; order Hymenoptera; family Agaonidae; genus Eupristina; species Eupristina koningsbergeri. The sequence continues at coordinate 664,845 of JACCHV010000024.1, read as the reverse complement.
TTAATTATCCAAGAATTCAAGTGATACTTTTTATTAAAATTTGGTTGGAATGCTTAGATTTAATTAATATAAAATAAAACTTTTTAAACATGCTTAAACAGATATTTTATTCTAGATTATATTTTTAGTATTAAAACCAATATATTATGTGTACAAAATTCTTTAAATGTTAGTTATTTAATATAGGTAAATAAGCAAAGCATTTTCGATATTTTTAAAATAATTAGTACATTTTAGTAATGTAAGTATCGTACTATTGATAAAAATTTAAATAATAAGTAGAAAAGAGATTCTATCAATAATTGAATTTCAAACAATAAAATAGTAAAAGTAATACTAAAATTTCACTTGGAAAATTATAAAAAAATTTATCTATTTAAAAATATGATTATGCAAATTTGAAACATAAACTTGTATGAAACATTATTATTATAACATATTATAACACAAATATTTGTGTAACATATCTAATAATTTGAATAACAATTTATTATTTCAGGTTTCCATTATTATATTTGTAAGTCCTTGGTACAAAGGTTCCTTAGGATTTATAAAAGAATGCAGGAAAATTGTAAAAATAATTTTATTTTTAGGTATTTATTGTACTGATAATTTAAAATAATTAGAAATCATTTATGAACGATATATTTTTTGTATAAAAATAAGTTTTTTTTAAAATAATTACATTATATTATAAGTTACAAAGTAAAAAGATCTACTCTAAAAATGACGTGTTAATTCGTATTACTATTTTGAAAATTTAGACTTATATGAAAAATAAGAACTAAATTTATTTAAGCTTATCGGATAATTTTTTAATAGCAATTTCTTTGCATTCTAATTATTAGACGTGACGAATTTAAATCCCATTGAAATAAATACATAAACATATAATTAATATAAAATTTGTTGATGTACTGCAAAGAATTAATACAAAAATTAGTTAATTTAAATTGGATATTCTTTTTGTAAAATTGTATAGAACACTATTGTATATTGAAGAATTTCACGTAATAAAAAAAATAATAATAATAAAGAGACGTACCAAATGAAGCAATACTTAAAGATTTAAGATAGAATGGAGAAAACGTTGATGAAGAAGCCCAAGTTTATCCATGGTATTTGGTGTTGAATTTGCTACTTTTGATAATTGGCTTGAGATAATAGACAAACTCAACAAATAATATTTAAAAAAAAAAAACAAACAACAAAGAGTGAGTGGAAATATTGAGTAAAAGTGTGGGACTACGGTCTTGGCCGTTTAGGGAAGAGACGTTGCAAATAACTCTGAGGAAACTGGAGGAACTCCGAGTACAGATAATTACCATGGCAATGGCAATGCATACCACTTATTCATGTAGTTCACCCCTTAACGGCCCTTAATGTAGAGCCTCGAATCATAACTTGGGGGGGGGGGGAGCCTCGGCAATTTGCCTGCCGTTCACCTGTGATACGCTAATGTCAGCCCGAGCCTCTCACCCCCCGCCCCCGCCCCAAGTAATTATAAAAAAGAAACGGAGGACCGGGTAAACAAAGGGGCAGGGGCGTGACTAGTACGCAGTCAAGATGGCCGTGTCGCCGTGCGACGCGCAGGGGTGGCGTGATGTGTCGTGCCCCCTCGCCCTTTCTCTCCGTCAAACTTCCCACTGCCCCCTTAATTAACACCAAAAGGCTGCATGTGCGTGTGCGCGGGAACTCGAGAAGAGCAATTCCCAAGCAATTTTTCTTTCCTTCCTTCCCTCCGTGCCCCTCCTCCCACCTCCTGATTCGCAGGGGGTACGCGTGGCCCACACGTGTACCCTCTCAGGCTCGTGTGGGGGCGGACTACCTCACTCGGCCATTGTCCCTGAAAGAAAATGCGTAAGGATTAATCCCATTGGTTGTCCGATCGGCGGACCTGCAAAACAACTCTAGGGGTGAGCCTTCCACTCCTCAAGGAGTTTTGCAAAAATCAGGATGGAAAAAATGTTAACGGGAGAGGGGGCGGGAGAATGGGAATGGCTGCCGCGCGAATTACGTCTCGCAAAACGCAATTGCCAAATTTAAATATCAAATCGCACTCAATTTTAGCATTGGAAGGGGACGCCACCCGACTAAATAACCGGTCTAACGAGCCGAATTACGATTGCGAGATTCGCCCGTCCGTTATCATGTGACCTCGCCCGCCGGCCCCGAAATTTGCATAACACTTCCGGTCTCCACTACCATAACAAAACTCCCCTAGTTGACGACGATTCACCATAATTTAAATCCCAATAATAAGGCGAACGTTCACTTATAGCTCGGCATCGCTCTCTCCTGAGAATTTCGTATGCGTCGACTGGGAAATTTCGCTTTGCATTTCTTGTTTTCTTTCCAGAGAATAACTTTTGATTGTGACCTCTTTCCCATTCCTAAGGATCTTTTAGTTTTCGAGTTATTATCAAGTCAAATTTGTATTCAACTGCTTGCTCCAAACGTATTTCCTAATTCTTTACAGCGGTACATCAATTTAGCATAAAAATGTAATTTTAATCATTGATTTCGGCAACTATTTAACTATATTGAACGAGTACATTACTTTATAATAATAAATTTCACGATTTATATAAATTAAAATTTATTTTATTAGAAAAATTAATAAATATCTATTGTAAAACTGTTAAATTAATTTTTTTATTTTATTTCATAAATCATATTCCTTTTATTTACAACTATAATATACATATTAGGTAAAAATAATAAAAAATATATAATTTGTATCAAAAATAATTATCGCTTATTTTCGTTGATAATCGTAAATTAATATGACATAAAATACGTATAAATGAATAATATATTACTTATATTAATTTTTCTAACATAATTTTTAAATGATTTATAGTCTAACCACATATTATGTTTATATTTCGAAATATAAAACTCGATATCAAAACGCGTATCTTTTTTTAATATTTTTTTCAATAAAATAAATATTTGTACATTATGTTGCACTCCAGAACATATTTAAGTAGGTAGTAATAAAATGTTTAAAATACTATAAGTAATGTATTCAATTCTTGGCTAATTTTGAAAATACAAGAAAGTAAGAAAACAAAAATCAGTCAATCACATAAATACAACGTATTTTTTTTTTAATTTAACTAATAGTTATTTCTTCATTAAGAATAAATTTTCGCAAAATCCACTTTTATTTATTAATAGATACTTGGATATTTATGTTCTAATCATTTTAACTCGTATTTTTCAATAAGAATAACAAAATATTAATAAAAAAATAATCAAAAAATATTAATAATAATATTAATCATATTTATATACTATATCATTATAATTATAATAATTTTATTTATTATAATATTTAATTTAAATTTATTGTGAAATATATTCCATTAATTTGAATGCATTTGATTGTACTTAATTCATTTTGATAAAGAATTTATGGTAATCCTATTTTTTAGTTTATGACGTGTTACAGACGTATTAATGATGAATTAATTTGTTTTGTTTATTAAGATAATAATTGCATGAGTGAGTGTATGTGTGTTTTGGTCCGACCAGGCTGTACAGTGTACTTTGTTATTCATTTTGTTCTTTTTCTTAATTTCTTAATTTCGAAATATCATTTATTTTTATCAAGTGTCTAAAACCAAATTTGCCAAGCCGCGGATTCTTTTGAATCTTCATTTTTTATAACTATATTATTCCTGAATACTGTAAAAATCGAGAGTACTAGTGGCTTACTGGTAATATATCAGATTCGTATATGTATTTCGAAAGGGAATAATGTGGATTACCATTTGGACAAGTAAATAATTATGTGGAATAAAAGAAGTTTGATATTATTTTTATATAATTTTAATTAAAATTATTAATATAAAAATTTTATTTATAAAATTTTTCTTTCATTGATAGAAATAAAATAGAAGGTAACACTTTATTCCGATGTAATTACTTTTAGATAAAATGTTTTAATTATGAAATAAAAATTATGTATAGAAGAATATGAATATGTTCACATATCCTGTATTGTTATAGTAATGAATTTCAACGTATTATTCCATGTTTGCCTGTGGCAAAAATTGATAATTGCAATATCGGCATTTCGAATCAATAATCATAATGAAAATATATTGGAAAATCTAGTGATGATAATTATAATAAAGTCTTGCAAAGTGACAGGGGTTAGTAGGATAAAATTAGATAGAAAAGCAAAGAAAATAAATAGAATAAGAATGAAATAATGAAGTAACTTCGAGAAATCATACACAACAGGTAATTGCATCAGGAAAAGATTATAAAGGTAAAGAAAGGAATACGGAGTTCTATTTTTGTTTTACCTCGTTTATTTGATTTTAATCATAAATAATTGAATCTATCGAATCTGTTTCATTATAAACTAATTGTATTCTATTTTCTGTCTCTTTCTCTCGCCCGCGTCTAATATAAATATATCATATTTGTATTACATTCAGTTTATTCAATATTTCAATCCATAATTCTAATATAAAATTGAGCCATCACAGATTTAATTCATGATACGAAACAGATTATTATTATTATTATTATTATAATTATTGTTATTACCAATATATATTCATTCGTCCATAAAACTATTTTTATTATTTTTAAATAAATATTTTTAATTTTTTGAACTGAAAGACGATAAAATACATACAAGCACCTGATGATTTTGTATTGAAATTTGAAATATCTAGAATTACATATTAATTTATAATTTTTAGAGTGTTTTTATGTTATAGTAAGAATGAATTAATAGATATAACCATTGATGAAATGCTTATACTGTTATTAATCCTAATATAGTTCTTTATTATTTGTAAAAGAATTTTTCAATTTAGAATTTTTACGAAAATTTATATTATTTATTATTAAAATTGTTTTTTTTACAATTAATAAATTAAAATAGTGAGTTATTAATTTTAGATTACTTGATCCACTTTATTATGTATGTTATAAGCATTACTTATATCGATTCCTATACATTTTAAATAAATTTGTACAAAATAATTCAAATATATTATTGTAAAAAATCTGTTTAGTTTTTTAATTTTATAGCGATATATTTTTCAAATATAAAAAAGAATAAGAAATTAATATAACATGTATTTTGGATAATTTAGAAAAAATCAAAGAATATCAAATTCAATTATTTTGATAAAATTATATTAAATATTTATTAATATTATTGTACTTAAATCATTATAATTAAAAACTGTATAATATTAAGAAAAATATATTGCGTAGTAATAAATTAAAAGAAAGATGATTCGTTTTAATATTGAATATGTGTTTAAATATATTATATATTTCTTCATCTATTATTTTAAAAAAAGAAAATTTTGCACTAGCAATCTTTAAGAATAAATATAATGATGATGATGGTTTATAATAAAAAATTATAATAAAATTTAATATTGATATATAGAAAAAAATGTTGCGAAATATAGTTGCTAATTACACAAAAAATATATTTACGCATTTTTAATGATTTCTTTGGAAAATTATTGTTAATTTTTTTAACTATTAATATTTAAAACATAATGTTTAAGTATATTAATAATTAAAAATAAAAGATGCGTGCACAAAGAGTTTCCATTGAAGCAGCACAAGTGCACCTAGAGCATATTTGATTTGAATCCAAGTTAAAAATAAGAGAAGTAAGAACGAGTCTATTAGTTAAGTGATGTCATTATTGTCAACGCAATTGTCGATATGTACAAAAAATAGAGATGTAATATAGCGAAAAGAACAAAAATCACGTGAGTGCGCTTAGAAATTCGTCTAAACGATCTGAGAATCCATTCTCGTTCTCCACTTTTCTCACCCTCTCCAGCAATTCATATTTGTTGGTTGACTTGTATGGACGCACACACATTTGTCGTCTGCAAAATGCGTTCCTATAATCAATTCTAGGGGTTGCTCTCCTTGTGTAGGATGAGTTGGGTGCAAGAGGGTGGGAGGGAGGGCGCGTGAACCATATCCGGGCCACAAAAACGCCGTGGCAACATGGTCCAAGGAACCATTAGTAGAAAAATGTTTTACAAAGGGGCCCCGAGTCGAGTGGAAGTACCGGCACCAACACAAACACAGTTACCCACCTAAACACACACGTGTTCAGCCCCTTTTAAGTCACCAGCATGGATGTATTATGGCCCTTGCCGCTGTTTGAGCTAAAAGGGATGCAGGGGGATGAAGGGCGCGACAAATCGAGAAAAAGCTCAAAAGTATTATAAATGACTTACGCATTCCGATTGGGAGATTTAATGACAAAATGGCGACGTTACACCCTATAGGGTGTGCAGTAAATGAGGGTTGATATGGAGAACCTAGTAGACGCCATAGATCACTTTACAAGTATCTTTACTCAACAACTCCATGAATTTATGTTGTGTTTAATTGTTTTTACACCCTCTACTTTTAATTAAAACCATTTTATATTATTTAAATAAGAAATCCGTTCGTTGCTTCTGACTGATGCCTTAGTGCACATTATTTAAGATGTTTTAATAATTACTTCGCGGGTTAAATTTTATGAGTCAAAAATGTCCATGTCAGAGCTTAGCAATTTTTTAATTAATTTTTACTTTCTTATTGAATACATATCAATTTACTTTTAATTGTAGAAATAAATAAATAATATTATGGTGATTAAAAATTAATGTTTATTAATTATTTCTTGTTTGTAACTGAAATACTTAGGAATTTTGTAGCTAACGGTTAAAATATGACAGGATGATGGATGCGATAAAAACTTTATAAAAATATATAAAAAATTTTCTTATATTAAATTTAAAACTACTAAGCCTAATTTGGCTAATAAATTAAAACATTTTTTCAACGCGAAAAATTAATTTTAAATATATATATTTAAGTTATAATAATAATAATATAAAAATAATCCAAATTAAAATTTAATTATAATAACAGCTTTTTTTAAGTATTTAAATACATTTTCCAATCAATTATCTTTTATTATTCATAGTTAATTTTTTTTTTATAAGGATTTATAATTATTTTTTGGAATAATTGAAAATCTTTTTTATTATGTCTTTGGAATAAAATAAGGTGGCTCTTTTATTTTGGAGTGATGGCTGGCTGAAAGGTATTATGCTGTACCTGGTCCATGTTTGTTTTTCCGACACGTAATCAGTTGTTGGTCAACTTTCGTATCTACACCGCCACGCAGTTAAGCATCTCAACATTTTTGGACACTGTAAAAACTCGTGTAAAAACTTAGAACATTAAAAGCGCGCCTTTTCCAGTTTTTACGATTTTCGAAATATGGCCGAATTGCGATCCGCGTCACTCGATATTCGGTTTGAATATCGACGACATGGTCGATGCGCGTAGATCGATATCGATCAATGCACACTGGTTGTTCACGCTAGAGAGAGCCGGATTGGCTAATTCGGATAGCAAATCTCCCACCTATATTGTAATATTAGATTAATAAAATATTATTATTACTGGAAAGTTTACTCGTCGATATTCCTTAATTTTTTTATTTTATTTTATTACGATTTCATTACAAGTAAACATTATGCTTGTATTAAATTGATAATATTATGTATAAATTTTTCATATGGAAAATTTCATGTTAAATATTTATAATTCATAATCATTTTTACTTAATCAATTAAGTAAATAGACTAAAATAACATTTATATTTGACAAAAACCGGCACGATAAAAGTCTTGCACTAAATATTATTTTTTATATTTAAATTTGTTATATTTTAAATATTTTAAATTATTAATAATTTTAACATGTAGCATTTTTTTTTACCATTGAATTTTTATAGAAAATAAGAAAATTATTCCAATTTAAAATATGTTTACATTTTTGTGCAAAAAAACATAATTTTAAAATTATTATTTTTCATTTGTTTGTGTTCATTGATTTTTGCATCTAAACTGCGTGTTATTTTTATCGAGTATTCACAATCAAGTAACAAATACAAATAATTTTGTATAAACCGCTAGTGGTATCAAATTTACTTATAGAACTTTTCCTAATTTCATTAACAAGTCTAATTTTGGATTAACATTAGGGACAGATCATATTATAATATATTTTATTAATATGTTATAGCTAAAAAAAGTACTTATACTCAAGTAATGAAATGATATTGTAAAATGGTCTGTTTTATTTTTTATTTTTTTTTTTAAATTTCAGATTAATATTTTATTTTATTTCCTAATATTGAGAAGACACACCATTACGGTGTTTAAACAAAAAAATGTTTAAAATAATGATATTATTCAAATTTGCATCAAGTAGTGTTTTATGTCGCAAGAAATAATCCACAAAAGCCCGTGACCGCTTCTTAATCACAAAAGTTTGAGAAAAAAGAAAAATGGCGCCCGGAGAAATGTATAATGCGGTAACGAAGCAAGGTTGATACGTCGAAAGTAAAAGTGAGAGAGAAAGAAAAAGACAAAGGAGGGTTGCGCATGGCGAATGTGCATACGCGCGTATTATGTAGATTGTTCGTTCGTGGGGGCGTCAAGGGATTCTTTCATTTGGTAAAGATGGCGGCGGCACGCGCTCATGATTCGGCGGCGCAGAATCCGTCAAAGGAGCCTCGTGAATATACACGTGGCGTTTTAATGGCGCCGAGGAAAAAAAGAGATGAGGAGTGAGAGGTGAGAAGTGGATGCTGATTCCTGGAACAAAGAAGTGCCCGAGCACCTAAACTTGATGCCGAAGTTGCATTTTGTTAAGATGCTACTTTTACTTTGAACTAGTCGCTCTTTTCTCCCCTTCGAATCACTTATTCTTATACACCGACATCATTTTTTCAATCTAACGTATTTCGACAATCGTACAGTTTATCCATCTTTATTTTAATCATTGAATTATTTGGCGATATTAACGTTAGTAATTTGACTTTTAAATTTCAATCCATTCAACTGCGTTAGTAAATTATCCTGTACTTAAATTGCTATAATAATTTAGTAATGTATCGATATTTGCAAAATGATGATCTAATAAAACAATAATTGACGGTGAATGATATTGCAAGGAAACTCAGATGAGTGGGAGAAAAAAGAAAATAATATTGACGTTTAACAGAGACAGTATACGAGAAATACTTTATAAAACTTTAATAACTATAGATTATAAACAGACAATGGAAAAAGTTTATCTAATTCTGAAAAAAATAATATAGTTCTTGGAGCATTAATCTAAAATTAATTTTTTTAAAATTAGCTTGAAAATTATACCATATTTTGGAAAAAGTTTGTGTTCTTATTTTTACATTCAAAAAATTTTGTTATAAGTATATTTAAATAATAATTTGTCTAAATGCAATAAGAATTTATAAATAAATTAATATTTATCAATCAAATATATTGAGTAAAGTTTTATTAATAATTTGTTAGTATTTATTTTTGAAACATTCAAAGAAATTACGTAAATCAGTATTATTGAAAACTGTTGTAGTTAATAAAACTTTTAGTAAATAATAATTCAATTTAGTTTAATTTTAAAATATTTAACACTGGTTTATAATATTTATTGTTATTTTTACTACTGCTTTTCTAAATAAAATGTAAAATATTCGTTTATGTTCGCCAGTTGTAAAAATTTCTCAATAAACTTTTTGTATTTTTTACATGTATGATATACCATAAAAATATTACAAGTTAATGAAATGAAATAAATGCACTTTTACAAATACAGCAATAAATAAAATCATACACATATAATTAAGTATATATTGCACCAAATTATTTTTAAATATTTACTAGCATTGATTAAATTTATTTAGATTTAAAAAATCAAAATGAATAATTTAATACTAAGTTAAATTATAATATTAGATGTGGAATATAAGTAAAATAATATCTATAGCACAAATATTTTTAGTACAATACATCACTTAGATTTCGTAAAGATGTATATTTATACAAAATCTAAAATAAATTAATCCATGAAATACATATTTTTAACAAAATATGTATTTCTTCAATATATCTACTTAATTTATTTAAATATAATTTTTTAATAATATCTATTTATATATTTATATTAATGAAACCAAGTATAGTTACCCAACCAACTGTAAAAATTAATGAACATAAACAAAAAATAACTACAATAATAAAAATTATTACATTGTTTCTCATTCATGAATTTGTAAATATAATCAGAAGTAAAATATCGTTCATATTCTTATTGAAAATTCTAGTTACATATCAAAAATGCTACATATTAAAACAACAATACTATAAAGAGAAAAGTCTAGAACCAATCAAAATATAAAATTTATATACAATATGAATTGGAATCAAGTTGAATTTTTTTAAAATTTGAATTTATTTTGTATTGCAAATATTTTTAATACATTGTGAGTATATGAAATACCTATTTTTAATGAAAATTATGGAAATAATTATAGATATTATTGAAAATTATTAAATTTATTGTAATTCTGTGGTTGAGTATAACAGGTTATTGAATTTACACTTGATAAAATGTATCATATGTTATATTTTGAATTTTCATGTTTGTGTACTAATTTGTAAACACAGTCCATTTATTAAGTTTCTAGTGATGAATTTTTTTTTTTTTTTTTAAACATAATAATTTGACAGATGATAATTCGACCATGTGGCGTTTCTTTTTATTATTTCTGTCTCTATCACATATTTTGCATGCGTTTTATGTACTTTTTTATACCTTTTTTATTGTACTCATAGTTACATTTATTTACATACTCATTCATAATTTTATTTCCATATTCAGTCGATTTAAATTTCGTTGTTTCTCAAAATACTTATCAGTTTCGATCCGATCTAACATAGACAGAATAATGTGTGTAACCGAAATGAAAAAGGAAAAAAGGATAACCGTTAAATCTTTCGGTTTCACCAAAATTCACCCTCGATCATATACACGTTTTTCCTTATGCAAAGGGCCACCAGATAATCATAGCAGTATAATAATAACAATAATAATAGTAATGGCGGGACTAAACATATGCGCATAAATCTATTATTAAAATGAAAGCCGACTCTTTGTGTTTAGCCGTAATCACAGCGCCAAACGAGAAAAATTTTTTCTCCTTCATCCCTCGGTAATTTTGTTGTTATTATTGCATGTAAAAACGTAGGTACATTGAATGGATATGGAGTTTGAATTCTGTTTATAATTTACGAGGTAAAGTACTAGACGTTCTTCTCTTCTGCAGCAACCATATGCCATTAAAATGCAAGGATGACAAGCGTATCAAGTGATACGATATTAGTATAAAGCTTTTCGAGACGTACACATTTATATGTAAGTGAATGTAAAACAGAGTCTCGGCATCAAAACCTCCTGACATTTTGTTTGTGTGCATCATGATGAATGTGTATGATTAAAAGTCATATTAAAACAACGTATTCGCCGAAATTTATTCGGAGGCTTATACCATTGTTTGAGCTTTTTCAAAATAAATTTTTTATTACTATGTACCTTTCAATTTTCTTTTCCTTTATTCTCTTCTTTTTATCTATGTATCGCCGTATTTTTATTCATTATGTACATTCGTATTTTACTCGTATTTGTTATTTGCAAAAATATGGACATTTGAAGGCATTAACAAAAAATAATAATAATAATAATAATAATAATAATAATAATAATAATAATAATAATAATAATAATAATAAATTAAGATAATAACGATTGAAGGACTGAGTAAATTTATGATTGCAATATGTGAAAAGTAATTTTCATTATATTGAAACAGTATTATATCATTAATAAGAATTCGAATGTCAAAATTTAAATTTAATGTATTTAATAAATCATAATCGTACTATTAATTTTCCTTTCTTATTTAAGAAAACGCAATATTTTCAAAATGAAATTCTGAAAATTGCAATGTAAATAAATAATAAATACCGAAGCTAGTAACATTTATTTCATGGTAAAGAGAAATTAATTTTTATTTTTAACAATAAAAATATGTTGATTGATTACATTGTAAAAACATAATATAAGTATTTATTTTCGTGTTAAATAATAAAGCTCATTTATAAAAAGGAGATATTTTTTTAATTGTTTTGCTTATTATTTTCTGCTTTAAAGAAACAAACAAAATAATGTCCCTAGAAATTTTTTTAGATATATATATATTATATTATTGTTTAACAAAATAAACATTGAAATTGAATTGAATTGATTTTGTACAAAAATAGGATTGCAAATGTAAAATTAAAACTATTGTTTGCTTCTTTACTTCATAGGGCATTCTAGCAGAGATTATTTATTCAATATTTTTAACATATGTTTGGATATTTGTGCATAATGCAATACTTATTTAGATTTCTGAACGTAAATGAGAGTCATAAATTAATTCATTAATCCAAATGATATCATTGGTTTAATGGCTCCCGGTGTCATAGTCTTTTTCATCCCGCAATTCGATCTCGGCTCTTAGGAGAAAGTAAGAGATTGACGGGAAATCGAAATCTTCTATTATTCCCTCATAACAACGAATAATTTTTCTAGATTAAGTTTGCGCAAATGGGGGTTCTTCAGAATGGCGACAATAAAAGCCGACCTCTGGAACTGACAAGCATTGACCATACCACTGATATGCGAACCCACGACCTAAGCGTCTGTCCTTGGCATGACACAAACTCTCAGACGTGCCTCCCCTTTCCACCCCCAGTCCATTTTTCAACCCCGCGTAATTTTTCTTTTCCACAATGGGCTCAATCCCTGGAACGAGGCATCTTCTCTGTAGACTTTTGATGGCCGGAGGGAAAGAGGAACCGAGATAAAGAGAGAGAGAGAGAGAGAGAGAGAGAGAGAGAGAGAAGGAGGGGGGAGAGATATGAAAGTGTGAAAGGAGCAATGGAAGCTTCTTTCTGACTGAAACAGCATTACTTCGCAAAGCTTTTCCGTAAATTGCCGATAGCGATTTGAGCAATTCTGCAAATGGACCTTTTATAAAAGTCTTCACTTTGTATGGTCTTGCCTATAAAGTATTAAAATTATCCAGTAATCATATTTAGTATTCGCAATAATCAACTAATGATCCACAATGTTCTTTGCCATCTGTGACCATAAAAATCGTTGGTTATTGGATCAAGCGTAAAAAAGACTTGTTGTCAATGTAATGTACAGTAACATTACTAGAATCAAAATCAAAAAAGTTATTTCATATTTTAGAGTAATTTATTTCTAAACATGAGGTATTCCAAAATGCACTTGTAACATAAAAATATGTACATTCCTTTTTTTCCTGAGTTTTGTACATTCTATTTTAAAGAAAATTATAAAAATAAATCTTATTGATTTTCAACATAAAGTCGTTATATAAAATAGATGAGAATAGTCTCACTTATAATATTTTTGTTGAGCGAAAATAGCATTTATTTATTATTACATTTATATTAATACATTTGTTGTTTATAAATAAGGATTTATTTTCACTATAATAGAATTATAAGTAAGAATGAAATCAACGATAACAATTACTAAAATTCTCATATTTGCAACAAAAAAATTTGATGCATACAAAATTTTTAATATTTTTAAAATTCACTGTTTTTTTGTCATTGTAGATTATATTATTTTATCAATATAATTTACTGAATTTGAAATTATTTAGAACTATAAAAATTCATATTAAATTTAATAAATAGTATAAATTAAAAATGTTCGTCAAACATTAAAGATTGAAACAAAATATTATTATTTAAAATAAAATGAAAATTGAATTTATATTCTTTTAAACGTATTTTACATTTGTGTTGTCAAAGCTACTGATATTTTATGTACATATTTTTCGTGTTTTCCAATTTAATATTCTCATTTTCTTCAATTCCATTCAGAAATAATTTTAATAGATTCAAAACTATATTATCTTTAAAATTTTGAGAATATATTATAAAAATTAAAATTATGATGAAAAAAAACAAATGAAATAAGTAATTTAAAAATATAAAGCACAGATTATGAGCTTTCTCAACTTATTACGAAATTTTCAATTTTGTAAAGGGAACCACTCAGGCCTATTAAAAAAATGAAATGTATTTTACATTTAATATTTGGTTTAATGAACAATGTTTATTTAATTATCTGGAATACGTTAATTATGGTAAAAAAAAATTTACAATTCTTTTTCTTTATAGAACAAAGGACACACTCCTATTTCACTCGACAAATTAGGAAGAGACAACACGAAAAAAGAACAATTAAGAAGTTTAAAATTCTTGAAAGTCGGATTACTTAGGTCGAACGTATTTTTTGGGAGAGTGGAGAGATATAGGAACGAATTCTCCCGAGGGGTTGATGTCTAGGTAGAGGGAAAAGGAATAAACGAGAGAGAAGCCATAATTACTTAAGCGTTTGTAGTCAGCGGAGCATAGACAGCCATTTTCTAGCAGAAGTTAGCTCGTTAAATGTTAAACTTAATTGTGTCGCTCTTGGGGACCACCTAGCCATGTGCCCCCCCCCCCAACCGCCCTCAACCCGGACACCCCTTGCAGGGCGCAGGGCGGGCCCAGAGTTTTTATTGAAGTCGGGCTTTGTCAAAGCCACGCGTATGTGTTACCTTTCATTGGTTGCTTTGAAATTTAAACAGAAAGAAAGAGAAAGCAGAATGAGTAAGTCATAGAATGAGTGAGAGAGATAACGAAATTGAAGCTTAGGAAATATGGCACTAAGGCACTTCCCTACCAGAACTCGCAATTTGATGATGTTATCGAGAAATCCTATCCCCATCATAGCGAATACGGGTAACGTGATAAATGACTCATGACGGTTGTTAGATTTGTCGTGACTCAAGAAGATCAGCCTCTTTCCGAGTAGGGAGAGAAACCGTGGAAACTCAGAGGAAATTCAATACCAAATGGTTCAGGATCGTAATGCTTGACAAACTAGTAAGATTTCATTTTTTATCGTTAGTTTTTTTTGTTAAATATTTGTTTTTTTATTCCCGAATTGCGGTTATAATATAACTAATGAATTGGTGTTACTAAATGGTCATTTTTGTTTCTTTAGCGTCAATATGAATTCTTGAGCTAAAAAATATTTTTGAATATCCATAATTAATTTAATTAAAAAAATATTATTTTTTTACGATTATCCGTAACTTATACTTTGTAACTAATTTATTTCGATAGGTCATCTGCTCTACTTGTTTAAATATTTACTAAAATAACGAATTAAAAGCAACAATTTGATAAATAAAAGATGATAAAATTAAGCGTGCTTTTATTTTTTACGATGTTAAAAACTTTATGTAATGTGAACTATAAAGTCCAATTTTGTTAATAATAATAAAATTCACTTTCTTAATTATTATTAAGAAAGTAAATTATACTTTTCAAATTTTATTTTTAAGTACATTTCGGTTTGAGCTAATGACATGTAAACAACAGTAAAACAACACATAGAGCAAATTAATAATCATAAATATGCACATATTGAAACTCGCAAACAGCATCTTCAACCATTAGAGTTATTATTTAAAAAAGCGAATGAAATATTTTTTAGCCTATTTAGTACTTGTTTAAAAAATTATATTTTCCGATCATTCATATATGATTGAAACAGCTTTGGTAACCATTCGTTTCACTCTTATATTTACAACGAAACCATCACCAATGGAAGAAAAAGACAAATGCAATATTGCATAATGAAATTGATAAAGGGAGGAATTAGCATTTAAATAAAATGAATAAAGAGTAAATTTAATTTTATTATGAACCCGTAAGTTTTGAATATTTGGTGCTCCAATTATCTCCTCCGAATACTATCTAAAATTTCGCAAATAAATGGTGAAATAAATCGAGAGGCTCGTTGCCAATATCAATAATAAATTCACTATTTTGCCTCATGCGATTATCTCGCGGCACGCTTCCCCATCTCTTCCATTTCTTCCTTTATTTCCATCTTCCAAGCGCTGTTGCACCGCCATTATCGAATTTATTATCAATTTTCGGGGAACAGCAATTTCCCGAGGCATTTTCGTCGCTGAGGCAGTTGCTTTTCTTAGAGCGAAGAAAAAACGACCGCCTCGTTTTCTGTTCCATCTCGAGTCCCACTTTGTCGGAAGTCTCGTCCGAATGGTTGTTCAGCCATTTCCGCTACCCATCCCCCAAAGAAATCGAACGATCGAATGGGGCGCGATGGTGAAAAACGAAAAACGTTGGGGAGACGACGTTACCATTCGTTTTCATTTGCGATTCGAGGGGTTTTTTTTTAGAGATGATACTCTAGATAAGTTTAGGCATACCAAGTTATTCTTATCTCTCTCGCCCTTCTCTCCTTTCTCTCTCATCCATTCATCTACGCACACTTGTGCGTTATTATTTACAATAAAAATGTATGATTAAGAGAAATTGAAAAAATATAGCCTTTATCTTTAACTTTAATCCAATTGGAATAAGTATTACAAGTTCTTTTCTTAAACATTCGGACTTAACTATAAGTCGATGAAATATTTTTATTTACACGATCCTTCTTAATTCAGATAGTGAAAAAATTTTTCATTTTTCTGCAGGAATAAAATTTATTGGGATTGATTATCAAAAAGCTCTCTATGAATACAAGAAAAAAAATAATTTTTATTCCCAAAATTATTATTTTATGAAACGTATAAATTTATATTGTGAAAAAAATCAAAATTATTTGATTAAATTATTATTTAAATTTTATTAAAATAAATAAAAACTGAAAATAAAATCAGAAATTCAATTTTAATCATTTTTATATTCATAAATGTTTATATTATTGTTTATATATTATTGCTATAAAATATTTTTACATTTATTATTAAAGAATTACGCAACAGTTATATTTAGCACTATAAATTTTATTTAGTAAAAAATAAATAATATAAGAAATTTAAAGAAATTATAAATTAAGGTTTATGCTCGCAACGATACTGTTTTAATTGAAAATTAAAAACTAAAGCAGTTGTTCGCAAAATATTGAGCGCTATCTGCGTTAAGTATTAAATTTTATTGACATATAACTTGCTTTATTTATTAAATAATGAAGGCAACATTGGCAATTCATTCTTTCTTTGTTATTTTTTTTTTAAGATTTCATAAATTTGAAATTATTATATAATTTATAAATCTACCACGTCTTTATAAATCTAAAACTTTTACTTTTATATACTTACATAAAAAATGATATGATTTATAAAATTCAAAATTAAAGTACTTAAACATTTATTAAAAAAGATAACGCATATTATAAAATTAACCATATATATGTGTATAAAATAATCATTAGTTTTAGCTTTATTTTATACAATAATAATTTTATTCAAATAGCTACAAGAATTATATGAAAGTTATTTAATAAAAGATATACTAGAGAGAATAAAATTCTCCTTAATTCTATTAAATATAAATAATAAAAAAATATTTTTATATTGATCATAAAAAATATTTATTTAAAAAAATTTCAAAATAAAAAATAAAACTGTCATTTATTTACTTATTTTTGTAAATAGAAAACATATTTATTGAAATTGATTTTAAAAAATAATAAATAATATTTCTCATATCACAATTTTTGATAAGTAAGGAATCTAATTTGCAATGTATAACCTCAATGATGTGATTTCATTTTCATATATTTAACCATTGTTTTTTTAAGCAGTTTCAAAATTTTATATTGTTTTTAAAATTTTAAAAATTAAAATAAAAACTATATACATGGAAATTAAACAAAATTCTTTATGCCTATTTCAATGAATAATTTGCAAATAACAAAAAATAGACAAATAAAAATCATTCCCATAAAGCCTTATCAATAATAATTGAATAATTTGTTCTGTAGTTTCTCTCTCTCTCTCTCTCTCTCTCTCTTTATTTTGTTTCTTTTGTTGTCATTGTATCTCATTTTCAATATTTGGAAAAAAATCGGTATTATTTTAAGAAGTGAATATGGTTAAATACTGCAAGTAGCATATTGCGTAACTTGCACAAGAAGGTTATTATTATTCTCTGATTAATGGTAGCGTTACTTTCACGTACATTTAAAATATTTGTGCATATATTAAAATTGAAATTGCATGTGCATTGGTATTATCCCCGAATTTCTAAGAGCATATAAACAAAAATATGATTTTTCGCACTTTCTCGTCCTTCCCCCTCCCATTTTTTGCATGCACAGGGTCTTTGCAAAGAAGGTTTCGTAGAAGTATGCAAATAGTCGTCGGAGGGAGAGTAAGAATATATAGAAGAGGTAATGAGAAAAGACTAAAAATTCGTGGAAGGGGATCGCACATGAATAAGGAATCCACTGCAGTACACATCCAAAGCGTATTCAAGGTGGAGTGAGTGTGTGCTGTAGGTGTACAACTGTAGATAAGTCCGGGGGGCTTAACTCCGCCTGCATTAGCCCGGAGAAAAGTTGCGGAGAGTGGAAGGCAGATGGAAAAACGAGTCGATAACACAATGCACCCCGGGCTCGGGGTTGCAATTCAAAATGCAGTTCGTTCGGATTGGCGGTTACGAAGGGGTGGTAGGCGTGGTTTTCTACAGCTGCCTTATGATTTTATGTGCAGACCCTTGATAGATCTCTAACTGCTGTAACCCAGTTGCACTCCATCATTGAACCCCCTCCCGACTCAATTCTCCGTTTCCCTTTATTTTTCCTTCTCTTTTTTTTTCTCCCGCCATTCGGGGCTACGCACGATACTCTCTTTTTTTTTTGCTTGCGTCGGACCTTTTAGCAGTCGAGCGGGTGTTCAGTTACGGTATTCGGCGAAAGAAGCGGCACATGGCTTCTACCACGCACGAACCCCCCCCCCCGTCTAATGAAAGTGTGGATAATAGCGAGTTTACACTCCCAATCCCCAGGAAATTGTCTTGCGTATCGTGAAAACTAAGGGAAGGAGCGGGGATGATTTGGCTTAACAAATCGTAACAGGGCAATCCCGTGAGATACAGCGATGAATGAGGATTATAAACACATAAAACCAAGAGGAAGAACCAAATACATTGTTATATACCGAAAAGAAAAAATAGACATTATTTTAATGCACCACTCGGGGTTAAGAGCTCTATGTCAATCTCCGGGACCAGCGGAAAATCTGTTTTCTTTTTTTGAGTGCTTTGCAACATCACTGATATGATTCAAAAAGAAAAAGGCACAGAAAAGGTATTAAAATTTAGTTTAATATTCACGGAGAAATAAGTAGAAGCAGCGTAGGTATTTTGAGGTCGAAGAAAACTGAGCTGTGCATGGCTCATTTGCGGGGTCCTTTGTTTCTGAAAACTCAGGAATTCTGAAGCACACGAAGAAAATTAATAGTATGTGCGAGTCGCCAAATAAAAATCCGAGATAATGAATTATGCAGAAGAGGGTGAAGAGTCTTAGGGAGGTTGTTGGCTCGGTCTCCAAAAACGGAACCTCGGAGAAGCGAGCAAGTGCTATGAGCTGAGTCATTAGTTCGATAAATCGCCTGGAGGGCCCCGGCGAGATTCGAGGCGACGATAGTCCTGAAAATAAAAGCCGCGTCTCCTGTCGGTGACACTTGGACCGCGGCTCCGAGGATCAGGAGCAGGGGTCGGAGGTCGGAGATACTTCGAGGGCTCTCAATACGCGCGGCTTCGGCAGTCTCAGCACTTATTAATATTCATACATCCCTTGGTATGTGTGTATTTTAGGAGGGGACGCGTGGCCCATATTATACCATTTGCGTTGTCGACTTTTTCGGAATATTTCTTCGCACACACTCTGAAGGAGGGGTGTGGGCAAAAGTATACTCGACAATGCAAGTTGAACAAACATGCACCTCTTCTAAGAAGGAGCTCACGAGAGAAAGAGAGAGAGAGCGAAAGTGGAGTGGAAGAAATGAATGTACACACTTTCGTAAAATACAATCATGTAATACACATATTCGTGCTACCCTGTACTCTGACCCCTTCCACTTATTTATATTCAAGCCCTTCGCGTTTTTGCACTTACCTGAATACATTTTCACAGTTTGCACTTATTTCAAAACGTTATCACAGTCTCGTCATTACATCTTTTTCGATTATAATATAATTTTGAAAATAAATTTGCTTTGCACAATATAAATAAAATAAATTTAATTTATTTATATTTATTTTTCTACCATTAGTTTGGCCATTGATCGTTTTAACTATTAGATACTAGATATTATTTAAAATGTATTTTTTGATTAATTTTACTTGAGAATAATATAACAGTAAAAAGTTTGTTTTATAACTAAATTGTAATGAATGATCGATAATTATTAAATAATTTTTAAAGCGGATGAAATGAAACAAAGAAAATAAAAAAACAATACAATACTGTAATAAAATAAAATATATAAAGTTTTTTGATAAATTTAGGTTTTATATTAAAATGTTAAACCTAAAATGTAAAAATATTGTTATACAAATATTTAAAAATAACATAATTAATATAAAATTACAATGCTCAAACTGAAGTACAATAAAATTTTATTAATAAAATAAAATAGTATTAAAAGACTTTATAATGCACAATCAAACATTGATATAAAGGGTAAATATGATAATATATTTAGAGCACAATTATTGATGAAATTACTAGCATAATTATAATAAATAATTTAATCTACTTCACAATAAATTATTCATAAGAACTAAAGAACACTTTCAGTTGAATGTGAGAAATTGCTGATCTTTGATATAGGGGTGAAAAAGAATTATTGAGCAATTTTCAAGTATTTTGTCGATTAAATGGAATCTTGTATTGTAATTAATTTTCTCGGTCAAATGTGAAAAGAACTAGATAATTAAATTAAATTAAAAATTTTAACTTTATAACTTTGTTTAATTTCATAATGCTTAATCTATATGTTGTTGTATCGTATAAATTGTTTTTTTTTTCAATAATGGTAAATGCATATATTATGATTTATCTAAAAGATCAATAGATTTTATATAAATATTAAGATATATTATCAATATGTATATAAATTCTAATGTGCAATTTTTTATTACATGTGAGTCCACATGCGCACGGTTGTGCATCGTGTAGAATTGGAATTTTGAAATGTTACACAAAGTCAGAGGGATTCCGGTGCTAGCATTTCAGCCAATAAAACGTTTCCTTTTAATTAATAAATAATTAAATATCTAAATTCTATTTAACTTTATAATTTTCTTAATTTTTAACGGTAACAAATACATACGTAAATGTATACGTATATATTTATAGTATATAATACATAATTATGAACTAATTTTTTGCGATTTGCTAACATATTGTATGACGCTTTGATTTAGTTTATATTTGTAATTATCGAAAGCTTGCTGTTTAGTTGTCTGCATGTTTACCGAATACAATCCATCTTTCCGTTAAAAGCATCACTAATGATACGCATTGAACGATATCTATTGATAAGACTTATCAATAAATAAAACAATTAAAAAAGAATTTTAATTCGCAGACTGCAAATTTTTTAATTTTGCAGTCTGCGAGTCATTGTTATGAGACGATGAGGCGCATAATGCCTTTGAATTTTATGTTTCACCTTACGTCATACCTGAGTTGATTGTAGCCACCGTTAACCAGAAAACTATCTTCTAATTTTATGAGAATTATAACCCATCACCAGAAAATATAAGACCATCAAGACACGAATGATGTATTGGAATAGTTGAATTATGAATGTATTGATTGTTTACTGGAACTAAGATTTTCTAATGGACTCCTTTTTATTATTATTCCTATCAAAAATTTGAGAGAAATTGCTAATGAGATTTTAGTTTTTATGACAACACATATTGTATGATATAAACTTTTTAAATTTTTATTATTTTTTCCTACTGATCAAATTCGCATTTTAAAGAAATTGCACATTCTCTTTAAAAACTTTTATCCACAAAGACGGAGTTGAATAAGCAGGTACTTTCATTCTCACATCACCCTAAGACTTTCTATGTTAGATTTCGATATAATGATGCATTTTCTGGAATAGTCGCTGAGTAAAGGATCGATTAACACAATATTCAGATTCCTAAACAAGTTATTTGGATCTTTGGATCAACACAAACATACTTGGATAAATACTTCTTAAAAACCATGATTGTATTGTCTTATTATAATCCAACAATTTATGTAATAGAGAAAAAAACCAAATTAGATAGAACACTCTTGAGTACAAGACCTTGGGGAACAATAAAAAAAGTGAAATTTGATGGGTTTCTATAAGCTTACGTTTCTTTTATGTAAGAATGCTATAATCTTTATATCTTATGTTGGAGCAGAATTATGAGAATTGACCGGCTAGTAAAAAAAAACCTAACGGCGACTTCTATGGATCCTTTATCACCTTCAGCCACCACTCATATTTGGGATGTTCATTTTTAACCTCGTCACCTCTAGTGGTTTTCTTGGAAAATTTTAATCCTAAATTTTATCAAATAAAAATGATTGAGATATTCTTTATTATACATTTTATAAATGTAATAATAAGAATTTATTAATAAAAATTTAAATAATCATAAGAATTTATTATTTTTGAGTAATTAAATTAAAATTTTTGAAACAACTATGAAAATTAATTATTAATTATAGAAAATTTTTGTTTTCATAAATTTATTAATTTTATTTTTAATTATATTTTCTCTAAAGAAAAATATCAAGTATATTTTATTAATATAAAACTTTTTTAAATGTACTTTTTTGCAACACAGTTCTTAAAAAATTAATTGAAAGTAATCGAAAACAAAATTTTATATAATTATAAAAAACATTTAATAATTTATTAAAAAATATAGCACTTTCTAATTATTACAAATAAATAATGTATATATTGTAAATGGAACAATAAAACTTTCGAGTCAAATAACGGCATCAAATGTATGAACTCTATCATATTTTTTAAGTATTAGTTATTGTAATATTTGTTAAAATTTTATTTTAATTAATATTATTATATGAGTATTATATATGCATAAAGAATGTGATTTATATTATTTAATATATTCATTTATTATCTATTTAATATAATAAATTATTTAATATAGAAATCAAAATCAATTCGTAAATAAACCATATTTTAAATTCAATTTTAAATTTTAATTATATTGCTGAATTTCTACAAAAACAATTGTAAATATTTTTAAAAACAAAAATAAAAAGTTAAACATAAAAATACCTAAAAAAAAATAAAATTAAAAAAATTATGTCCTATAATAATTATATACAAAACAAGGAAATTAATAATCAAAATTTATTTTAATGAACTTATATTTAAACTTATATTTAAAAGCTTAAATTATAATTTTATTTAGCGCAGAAATCAATATATTTTATGAATTGTAAGCTTTTGATAATGAAAAGTATAATCTTTTGAATTTATTTCGACAAAAAATGTATAAAATTATCATTAATTTCATTTTACACTAATTTTCTAATGAAGAAAATCTTTACAATTACATATAGCTAATATTTTTTCATTAAAATAAGAACTAGCTTACGTACAATTTGCAAACTCAAGGTGATGTACAATGAAAATAAACAATTTTTACATTTAAAATTGTGACGTTATGACCAATACGTCGTAGAATGTCCACGTATTCCTGAGCCTTAATATCAGCCTGGACAAGGACCATGGATACCTTGTGCATTAAAACGCGGGCGAAATAATTAGAATTAACTTGTTTTATTCGTCCTGCACCTCACTAGTTCCATAATTTCATTTAAATAGAAAATAAACAATATTAAAGAAAACAAAAATTAATTTTAAATGCTAATATCTAATTTTTTTTGGAAATAACTGGAAGCATGGTATTTACAGTTCATACGGTTACAAAAGTAATGAAATTTAATTATTTATTAATTTCACCTTCATTAATTATTTTGACGATGAAAACTCGATCTACCTCACACTCCTTTCTTCAAAAAAATTTTTAAAAGCGTATTTCTTTCATTTTTTTTTTTAGTAATTTGCATAGTTTTTGTTTCAGGAAAAAGATTTCCTGTACAAATCTAACAAGTACACATAATTTTTTTTTCATTCTTAAATATATGCAGAATGACTTTTCGTCTATCATCGAAAATATTTTATGCATATCTGTTTCCCATTCTTGTTGTTTTTTTGTAAAGTTTATAATGTAGTCATTCCAGTAAACGAAGTATTATGAAACTTCTCCTTCGTATTAGCGGCGGATAATGATTGGACAGAGTTGCATGAGTGTTTATTTTTCAAAATAAAATAAATAAATAATATATAAAATAATATTATGTTTTTCACGTTGTGATAATGATGACGATGACGATGCGCCTTATTTTTAATATTAATTTTGTTGCCATTGTGAATGTTAAAGTAGTAATTTATATGTGATTTTATTATTTAACTTATTGACATATTTAAAAATATATTAGAATTAAATGGTTATAAAGTTTATAATAGTATTAAAATGATAGTATTTATTTTATAATATAATATATAAAATATTTTTCTTGAATTTTTTGGTTTTATTTTACTTTAATTATATTTTATTAATCGTTCTTTCATTTTTTTATAAAGAAGCGTTTTTCATGAGAAATATCCGAATAATAAATAAATAAATAAATAAATAATAAATAATACAAAAAAATAATAGAGAAATAAGTGCACCAAAGTTATATTAATTTATTAACGAAAATACAATTTTTTCAATTTATAAATTATACACTTAATGTAACAAAAGTATTGTAAAATTTTGATTCCACCATAATAGCTGAAATTATTTATAAAATTCTTGAAGTGAAAATTTAGCATTGGGATATAAAAAGTTTTAACTGTAATAATACTGAATTTTCAGACATGATTATTATAATTACCACCATGAAATAAATAAAGTGCCCATTTCTACTGTTAAATTTCCTTTTAGCTATTACAAATTTTTAATAATAATTCAAATTTTATATGTTACATAATATTTTAAATGATTTTAACAGAAAGAAAGTAAAGTTAGATAATTATCTTTGTAAATTTATATGGAAAAACTTAATGTAAGAAAGTAGGGAACACTTTTGTACGTTAATTCGTCATTTACATCAAAAGAATAAAAATTTAATTAAGTTTGTTGTTGAGTAATGGCACTCGAAAATAGGTGTTTTCAATATCACTCATTAAAGGAACCAAAAAAATTTTCGAATATGCGGAATTGTTCAACATCAGAACACCAGATCACGTGTGTATTTATGTACATATAATATAATATAATATAGTGACTGGCGCGTTGGGCTTTGTTTCTGGTTTGATCGTCATAGCTGACTGAAATGTTTGACAGTCGTGTTTTTATGCGTGTTTCCGCTCACTTAAAATAGATCCTCACCAATGAATTGGCATTGCATTAATGGAAAATAAACGGAAAACAAACAAACAGACGGCTGTACATTGAATCATTGAATGAGCTCGCGGAATTCCATTGATAAATTGGACAGGAAGGGGTTAAATGGATCGATGTCTGGGATCGGCCGAACGCAAGCTGCGACCACCTTTGACTAAGTATCTTGGAATCTGCTTTATCTAAACGCAAGCTGCATCTTTCTCGTGCGAGAATTCGGTGATTGTTTTTCGCTTTCGATCGATCCAATAGCTTCGGACGCGAAAGCCGATACTTCTTTAGACGTATTTACGATGTAGTGAAGAACAAATAACTTTTGCTCAATGGCTTTCTCTGATCTACCCTTTAAGAATAACTACATTCTTTTGGACACTCAACTTTCGGATTCTAAGGTATCGGGAATCCGATCAATAATTACTCTGCAAATTGAGCCAAATCATATAATGTGCATGAGCTCCGTATTCCATTCAGGATGTGTTTGTTTGAATAAAGAGTTTAATTCAAAAACTACGATTTTGTTGTTAAAATAAAAATAAAATAAAATGTTATTCAATTTATTGCCTAAGTTACAGAATTTTAACCGTCGGAGAAGAACCAAAATATTCACTAACTGCTAAATTGTCTTGTACTTTGCGTTTGAATCCCGATATGATCCTATTTGCATGTCCTTACTTTGTTTTATTTTTAACCTATGTAAGTAGGTAGATCTGCTATTGTTATACATCTTGCCAATATATGAAAATTTCTTCAAGTCGACAGTGTTCTTATTCTTTTAATGTATATTTTATTCGTTTCAATTTAATTTTCAAAAAAAATTTCTATTCATTTCAAATGAAATAATAAATGTTTGATATAAGCAGTGACTGATTGAATAAAAAAAATTTGATACTAAATTTAAATTAAACAAGGTTATTCATTTTAAAATGTTTCATTATTACACAAAAAGAAGTATTTATAATATAAATAACTTTTATATATAAAAAATTTTTTAAAATTTTACTTTTAATTTCTTTTTTAACATTTTAAAATAATCCAAGGAGTATTAAAAATCGGGCGACGGATTACTGAAATTCTGCAAAAAAACAGCGGAGGTAAAATAGTTACATATCTAATACTTTTCAAAAAAGTATTGTAATTTATCGTTCAGGTGGTATTATTAATTTAAAAGTATTCTTTACATTTTCTTAACACTATTAAAAGATGTGTGATATAAAAACTACTAACATCGGCATTTACATAAGATTGATCACTGGAAACATAAAACTTTGCAATTTAGCAATGTTTAATATAAAGCAATTTTTCATTTTCTCATTGTCCTTATAGATTTATATAATTTAATTAATTTATGTTTTAAGATTGACTTTATCATAATTTGCGTCAAAAAGTTCCTCTGTTACGATTTCCATCTATACTCTCTGATCATCATTAATTTAATTAATTATTGATTTTGTTAATTAACATTATACAATCGTTAATTATTTAAAAAGATATTCAGCTATAAGAATTTATACTAACTTTTTATAAATAATGTATTATGAAATACGTATAGGTAAATAATTTACATTAATTTATGGATATATATGTATATATAATTTTTTGCATTCTTCTTATTATTAATATTGCGGAATTTTATTTATATGTATTACTTGTAAGTGTTTCTGGTACCGAAATAAGTTATTATATAATATGCAAGGAAACAAAAATTATTATTGACTCGTGCATTTAGAGATACACACTATGAACTTCAATTAAGAATCGACTATGTAATTATTTTCTTCTTTGTCTGCATCCTTAAATAATTAAATAATACAGTATTTCTTTAATTTCTATTTCTTTTCATAATTTTATGTAACTTTTGTATTATAATAAAGAAAAGAAAGAAAGAAAATAAAGAATAAAAGTTTGCTAAAATACACAAACTTTTATAAGATTATTAATTTGAAAAATTTAAAAATTTTCATTGCTACAAATTGCTTCTGTGACTTTTCAAACCCCCAAGAACATGAAAATACACTAGAGTTTTTCCCAAGAATCTCATATTGTCGAGTACTTCAAGAAGAGTCAACATAGCAAGTATTTTACACGTTTTCTTCCCAAGTACTTCTGAACAACTTTGTTGAGCTCTCATTTCTTTTTTTAAAGTTAGCCTTAGGCTAGTTCAAATGCAACAGGCAACATTCATAAAAAAAACTAAATTTTATGTCGAAATCTACTTAAACGTAGTCTTGTATATGAAAATTTATCATTAATTGCACAAGCTACATAATAAAATTTGCACTACGTATGTCTTTATATTAGAGCACAAAAAATTTATATTTTGGAAAACATATATTAGAAAATCGATGAATATACTGATTTGTAATTTTTTTAACATTAGAAAGAAGTTTAGCTAAAAGATAAATTTAAACGTTATAGAAATGTTTTATATAATATTTTTTATTTATTTTCTGTGTTCTATTTTAATTTATTTAAATTTTCTTATGTATATTATATTACACTTCAATGCATTAGAACTACTCTAGTAAAAATTATATATATCGTAATGAATATCTGTAGAGAATCTATTATTTGTTAAAAATATGAATTCATATAAAAGTTCAATAAATGAATAATAATTAAAATAATTAATTAAAAATTAATATACACACATATATAGTTGATAAAATGTAAATCGAAAAAATAATTTTCTTTCTATACATAATAAATTTTATTATGAAATTATAAGATCGTTTTTAATTTTTTTTTATTATTAATTTTCTATAATATAAAAAACTGATTTATCGTTATTTAGAAATTTAAAATTATGATAATGTAGAATCTAATTAAAAACATAGTTGTTAAAAAATTATTTACTATTGATTCTTTATATACGTTAAGCTCTTAAAATATGTATTACACATGCAGCATTTCTATAAAGTAACTACGAATGTTAATTATATTTTTGAAAAAAAGGTATTGATTCATTATTATAGTGATTCACATATCAATAAATTTAAAAAAAATTAAATATGATTCATATTCGTAAGATCATTATACTGATTATTTTATTACAGGACGTATATTAATTCAGATTTCAAAATGATCAGCTAAAATTATAAATATAGTGAGTTGAATTTGATAGAGTTTTTTCTATTTTTCCATGATACTTGATAATATCTCAAATGGCTTTGTTGTATGTACGATATCCATGATACAAAAATGTTTTGATTATATTTTCAATACCTTATAGAAAAGTTTTATTATACATCGCCAACACCTAAAATCTCTCAGAAAACTAATGAAACACTGCAAGATTTATGTAATGCTTCAATAGTAATTGCCAAATTCCTTTTTTGTGGGTGAATAATTGCATTATTATAAATTATTTGGAATAATTAATTAACATCTATAGCAATAGTTTAAAATCTTCTCTCTGAAAAAATATCTTAATATCTATCGTCATTTCTTATGAAAAATTTGGATTTTCCTTCAAGAAGGATTTTTAATAATTACATTGTGATAAAAAAAAAGAAAAATGTATTTGCAGAAAATGTCAACAAAGAATGATCACTGTTTTACAACTTCCCCAGTTCTTATATAATTTTTTTTTTTTAATTATATAATATTTTGTGGTACAATTGATCTGTTGCAATGAAAAAAAAATGTTTAATTTCCTTAACATAATATACTCTATATTACATTTTATAAGTGAATACATGTATACTAACATTCTTTCTAATGATATAATTTTTAAGAAAAATTAATTTGCAAAAGGAAAATCGAAAAACTGAAGAAAATTGCTTAGAAACTTTAAATAAGAAGGAAAAATAAATGTTACTCATAATTTCTTAATAGATATATTCAATTTATTTAACACTATTAAGCTTATAAATAATCCTTAACTGTATAGACGTAAACTTTGATGTTATATTTTCTAAATATAAGCAAACATTTCTAATTCTCTTCAAGCAATGTACAAATCAGTTTTATAACCTCCAAAAATAAGATAACCATAACGTATATTTACACATTTACAAATTACTGTAAATAAAAATAAAAAATCAGCACTTTTTTAGTCTATATTTTATAAATAAAATAGGATAATATTTCAAGTTCTTCCATGCACTATCGAAATCATTTGCGATGCAGTTAACCTCAAAATATATCTACTTATTTTGCTTTTCAACTTATTATAAATGTTATCACCACATTTGTATTTTAATCGTTTAATTTTCTAATAAATTGTATAAATTTTTTCTTCTTAGTTAAAGTTGCTAATCAATTTTCTTAGTTTTTCGATTTTCTTTTAAAATTCAATATTTTCTATCTAAAAATATCATTTTGAATAAAACTGTTACATCTTAATGATTTTGAATAAAAAAATCCATATTTTTCTTTATCCCATTTCGACTCACACATTTATTGGTCGACATGTTCTTTGTATAAAATTAAAAACTTTTGCATCCATTATTTATAATATTAGTTCAATGTAGGCTCTGCTAACTTTCGACTTTTCAAAAGACTCCAACAATTTATTACAACAATACGTATTTTTACATTTAAAATCCTTAAATTTCTAAAAAACTAAAAAACTTCTTTTATTCTTTTATTCTGCAATAGTGGCAAAAGTCAATAAAGTACAAAAATTCTTGGTAAAACACCTTGAAGCTACTGTTTTTCAGAAAGGCTTTCCGTTAATATTTTTGAATATTTGACGTGCTTTAAATTTCTAATGTTTATAACAGAGATTTATACTCAATACTTGTATACTTTTTTTGCATTTCATTGTTAATAATATTAATTTATAAAAACAGGAATAAGCTATAAGTACAGCAGATGAGGAAGATAACAGCATTTTGATAAGTATTGATTAATGGCATTGTATTATGTATTTTTAATACAATTAAAATGTATTTAAAATGAGTTCTATTAAAATTATTTTGATAAAAATTTTATTTTTTATTAAAATATAATATCATAAATCAAAAGGTATTTTAGTTAATATATTTTTATATTAAATATTATAATTCTATGTAAACAAATTAAAAGTATAAAATTTCATACTGGCTAATTTATTCGAGGGAATAACAATTAAAATTAAAAAATTAATTTTATTTCTAAATTTTTATTAATATATAAGTTACTTCGAGTGTGTGCATATTTATGTATAAAATACAATTAACCGCATCTGAATGAGTCAATATACTCCTGTCGAGGAGCAACCAGAGATACGCGAAATCGTAGTATTTAAAGTTTATGATTTAATCTATTTTCTTTTATAATTATAGTACATAGATTTATTTTCTGATAAATAGAGAAAATGACAAAAAAAATTATACAAACTTTAATTATTCCATATTTTTTACGATGTAATTCGTAAAAAAATAAAAATTGAAAATTATTTTGTTTTATAATTTTGAGTTGTTGCAATGAATGTTTTTATATTTCAAAATCCTAGTGAGTTAACTGGCAAATGAAAAAATGTACTTGGAGTCGCTAATTCCATTAAATAATTAATAATGCAAAAATTTATGGAACAAAAATTTTTTTATATAAAATAAGCAAGTTGGTTCTTTGGAAATAAAGGACAACAATTTGGATCAGTTGGCGAGGAATCTTTCATAAGGAAAACACTCTGAAGCTCTCAGCTCTTCGACTTCGTCATATTCGATATACGAATTTCGTTAAATTAGCAGCCGTACAGTTTCGCAATTCACGCAGTACTACTATAGCTGGCAAAGAGATAAAAAAAAGGGTCCAGGAGAGATGAAATACGAAATGCGTTTAGGAAGAATCGTGACTTTTGACTCTGGAGAAGCATCGGTGTTCTGAATGTTCGAGGTCGTGGTCCCCGAGGGCATTCGCGAGTACGCGCCGTCTAGGAATAGAGCCAATCTCGGGGCTGCGCACCACCCCGTTCGCGTACCATTTCTCCTGTAATTGGACCGAGTGCTGGATGCTGGGCGAGAGAGATCCGGCGGAGGCCAATTTGACCCCGAGCCCGAGGTTAGACCGAGCCAGTCAACGCCATTCAACAAATTGTGCCAATCGGCAGCCTATAATATCCATCACGAGTATCACCAGTAATGTATTTTTGTTCTGAGTCCAATTACCGTGAAACGGCATGTGCTGTGCTAAACATTTTGATCCGTCACGTCGAGTCGTCTTCATTTTCATTGTATTTGCTATTAATTAGGAGGATAATGCCGTTCTTGCTAAAATAACCTCCCTGTACGTGCCATTAAATTTTTATGCGTAATTGAACTCTGGCTGTCGTTCGAACAAATTAAGCATAAAGCTCGAGTCGGTATTATATTAAAATGGATCGGACCGGCATTTTGATAACTGTCATTTTAACATTTTATCGTAAAATATTTATTGGATCATAACTTTAAATAGATAAAAACTGGACTGCATTTTAATAAAAGCACATGGTCAATCATTTGTCTGATTATAAAATATTAATGTAATTTGATGATTTTTAAAACGACTTTGGTCCTCGAGTGTAAGTAAAATGATAATTTTTTTTTATATTTACGTAATATAATTACCGGTACCTATTGTTAAATATCCAATGTATTTATAAATTAATCTATCATGTATTAATGATTTTGAATGCAGTCGTTTAAATGAAATAATCCTCTTGGTATTTGTCATTTATATTAAATTGAGTTTACCATATTAGTCATTATATTAAGATAAATTATCTTAATAAAATACTTCATTGAAATATTTGATACTTTTTTTTAAATATCAATAACAATAATTTCAATGTAATTTTATTTAAGTATATCATTAGTGTTGATGTTTCTGCTTATACCTTAAATTTAAATTTTTTAACATTTGTATTATAATTTTATTCAATAGTTAAAACTTTTAAAAATATTCTATAATAAAAAAAAAACTAAAATAATTTATATAAAATATATTTTTCAGTAAAAATAAATATATGTTATTTACTTTGTGTCCATTTACATGATTTCAACGATTAATATTGATAAGAAGATCGTACTGAATTATAAAACATATAATAATTAAATATAAGATTATCATTGTTAATTCATTTTATGTCTTCTGAAATTACAATTTGTTTAAGAGTTAATTAAAATTAATTAACAATATTTTTTAAAAGTTCTATAATATTGATGAAATATTATATTTTTTATAATTTTTTAGCATATTACATCAAATTTTTGTTTCATTTATTTAAAAATAATATTTGTATCAGGATATGAAAGTGATTGTACAATTAAAAAAGTGACATATTTTTTTAAATAGAAACATTTTTAATTTATGAAAAATGAACCATTATATTTTATAATTGTTTCTATTAACTTATTTTCTAGAGTTAAGAAATTTTAAAATAAAAGTTTTAAAATAAAATTATAGATTTATTATACAATACTCAGTAAATTATTTGAATCATTAGAATAATATGAAGAATACTCATATATTATTTAAAATTTTTCTGTTTATTTATTGTGTGTCTAAATCTCTAATCGTACGATACAATTGCAATTATTGTACGGTAACTAAATCAGTATAATTTATTTTATTTTATTCATGCAAAATATTTTCTTTACTTTAATAACATTAGTAATTAAAAATAGTTATTTATTTAAACTAAAATTTACAAACTGTATGAAATAAATCATTTTTTTAATGAAGAAATATTATGCAATCTAAAATAGATATTAATAGATATATAGTGGGCGAGATGATTCTATACAAGAAATAAAAAATATAACATAATAAAGTATAGAAAAAAGAAACTATACATTATTTAATGTCTATAAAATTACTCTTAGCATTTTCTTTACATCAAAATGATAAATTAGAAGCGGGAATTAATTTTTAATTATAAACCTAGATAAATATAAAAACGACTCTGTAAGGTATTATCGACTAGAAAGTTCATTTAATTTTAATTGTACTTGTGTAAATAATTAAAGGAAATATCTTTTGAATACTCTTATATGAATTGACAAATGGGGCAATATGTTATAAAACCAAAGGTGGAGTACTATAGTAATTATTGAAATAAAATATAGTGAGAAAAGGAGTAAGAAAAGTTGTAAGTTAAGTTCTTTTTTTCCAAAAATATCCCTAACGAATCTCCGGGTCTGGTCTTCTCTCTTTCTTCTTTTATCAAAGACCAATGCGTGTTAATGCGACCAAGTGTAAAGCTTCAGTACCTACGATTACTCTCAAAAAGAATGTGAGGGGCCAAGCCAAACGAAGGCTTGCTTGCTTTACCGGGTTTCCCGGCATAAATCTTTTCATTCATTTGAAGAATTATTCTCGGGTTGTGGTGACAGAGAGAGAGAGAGAGAGAGAGAGAGAGAGAGAGAGAGAGAGAGAGAGAGAGAGAGAGCGGAAGTTACGTGAAATCCGTCACTCCTCTGGAGAAATTCACCCGAGGGGTGGGCTCGTCATTTCGAAGACTGGCTAAAATGACACTCGCCACGCTAGAGCTTGATCTTTTTTTTTTTCTTTTAACCAGGGATTAATTTATAAGTACAGAAAAGTCGTACGGTTAATACCTACCCCGGCAAGATGGCGCACACGAGAAATTTTATTGATTGCACGCTGAAAAGTCTGGAGTCCGTGATCTGTCTGCCGTAGTATTACTATGCGTATCCTTTTCTTAACTGCGAGTCTGTCTAATGCCGGAGCATAAAAAAAAAAAGATAAAAGATCAATGCTCGAGAATCAGTATAATATTCTATAAAACACTTCTTTTTTTTTGATATTTCATAAATAGTTTTCATTATTGGCATTATTATTGTAAAACCTCTGGATCTTTTTAAGATTATTGATTACTGATATCTTTGATATTTTCACTTTCGAAACTTACTTTTTTTTTTATCATATTCTATCATTTTGATAAATTTGAAATCTACAGAGTTACTATTTTTTTTCTCGCATTATTATTCATATTTTACAATCAGTAATGAAAACGATGTTTCAATAAATTAATACTGGTGAATTAATCAGTGGATTTTATTATGGTTTTAGATAAAATATAAAGGTTATTTATTCTCTCATTATGATAGGTTTTGTGCACAAAGACTGTATAATAACAAGATATTCTTCGTTGTATTATCTTATATATTTTTGTGTGTGTGTGTATAATACTTTGTTTAGTTTTCTACTTTAATTTATTTATACCGATTTTATTTAATTTTATTTTACATATAATTTTACTTAACTTGATAAAAGTTTATAAAGAAAAATATTATTTTAATGATCAATAATATTAATTTTCAAATTTTTAATGAATTATATTATTTATATTAATAAAAAAAAATTAAGCACATAAAAATAATAAATATGATATATCTTACAAAAAATTTTATTAATTGATGATTGATAAAATAATATTTAAGGTGGTTATGCATAATTTACAAAATTCATTATAAAAATTAAATAATTTTCTATTAAAAGTTTAATATACTTTTTAAAGCATAAGGTTTTTATATATTAAATATTTATAGTTATTATAATAAGGATTGCTGTAAATTGTGATTAATTCTGAAACATATTTTATATTCGTTATTAAATTTTATGCAAATTAATTTATATATTAATTTTATAACTTTAAACAATGATAATTTTTATAAAATAAAAAAACTATTATTTCGTAGTATTTTTGAATTTGATTAAGCATTAGCTCTTAGTTCACGTTTTTAATTCAATAAATTAATTGTTCATATTCCTAACATATTAATATATATATATAATGTTAATTATATTAGGATTTTTCAACATATTAATCAATACAAATTTTATGTTTATTATTCTTTTATTATATTTATAACTTAAAATAAATAAATATGCATACATAAATTTTAAATTTAAAGATCGTAAAATTATTGTATTTATTTCATTGCGGTTTCATTAAAACATTTATTTTGTAAAAAGTATCTTAAAAATATGAAAATATTGGTAATATTATCTAATATATAAATAAAAAATTGAAATTGATTTAATTAGTTAATAGAATAAATAATTTTTATATTTTATTTTAAATTATAATAAAATGATCAGATTAATTCAATGTTATAAAATTGTAAATTGTGATAAATAATAAATAAATAACTGAAAATATTTTTTTTTTGAATAACAGATTATTGTATAAGTGAAGAATTGATTTTGATTGTATTATTTTTAATATGTTTCATGTTTTATTATAAAAAATTTTTTTTCTGTTTACAATATCACATATACAATTTCTATATTAAAATTTATATAAAAATTAAATAAAATTGTTATAAAATTCAAGTAAAAAATTAAATGAAATCCAATGAAATACAAATGAATAATATGCATTTATCTTAAATACTATTTTTTTTTTATATACTTCAGCAATATTAAATTTTATAAAGATTATTTACAAATTATGCTTGAAGCTTTAATTAATTTAATTCTATTTAATTATGTTAATTTATTATTAAGTAACGTAATAGAATAATTAAAAATATGTATATTTGTTGAAAAAAACAATTTAAATATTATTATTACATGTATTAAAATTGAAAGAATAATAATATTAATAATAATAATAATAATAATAATATTAGATCTAATTTATAGTATTTCTATTTATAGATGTAAAATATGTTTGACTATACTATAATAAATAATAAAATTCATGCCGGCGCTTTAGGATTTGGGGGAATATTTGTAAGAAAAGTATATCTAAATTGTAATGTGTCTTAGTAAAAATTTAAAAAAACTAGCGTCATCGATTAAAACAGGTAAAAACTGATTTTAGCTTTAAAGATAAAAATAGGTCAAATAGTAGAATAGATATACCTTCAATAATCATTCATTCGATTTTATTTTATCTCCTCAATGCCAAGCATACCCCATTTAAATAGATTATAAATATTTACAGAAAGTTATGTTTATGATAGTAAAAAGAATCATAATTTTTAAAAATAGATATTCGATAATTATTGTTTTCAAATAAAATACTTCAATTGAAATATATTTATATTTAAATATACCAATAATCAATTCCATTTAAAGAAAAGGTAAAATTTTATTCTTATATCCAATATTTAACTATATATGATTTTTTGATATATCGTAAATGATATAGAAGATGTATTGATTATTATTTACATTCTATAGAAAGTTATTAGTTTCGTGTTATGTGGCATGAAAAAATTACATTTATTTATGTTGATATTAAATATACTAAAATATTTTATGGGAATCGTTCAAAATAGTCTTTACGCATTATATCAATTGCCTAAAATAAAATAGAATAGGTAAATCAAAAAAGATAATATAAATACTAAGATAATATATTTAAAATAAATTTAGTCTTTATACCAATTTAAGACCTTTATAGTATACTTTCTTATTTCCAATAAGAATATGCTTTAAATAATAGCAATAATGGATTTGCTATTATTGCACTAATTGAATAGCTATTAAACATTATTTCTGGTGATTTTGATAAATGAAAACTAGAAATTATATAAAAAAATGATATTATCTCATAAATATTTAAAAGTCAGATTAACACATGTGATAAATTTAATCACAAATTATCCGTCTACAAAAAAAATGTACGAATCTATTACATTTCCATATTTTTTATTTTACCTCGATGCGTTAAATTTTTTTACCAACATTAAAATTTTCAATATCACTTAATCATTTTTTGGTCGTTTCATATTCGCTCATTCCTTCTGTAACTCTTATCGCTAGCATCGGATTGGCATAATCTTTCAAATGTCTCGTTTCCCGCGATCACTACGGGATGTCGTTATACGAGTTGACAATAAAAGGGAGAAAATAGACAAGAGAGAGATAAAGAGAAAAAACTTTCTTAGAAAGCTCAAATGAGAGGAAAAGAAATTGGGCGAGTCTCTGTGCGCGCGCGCGCATATAATAGAGAGGGAAAAATATGAAAAGATAGAGGGAGAAGTTCGCGGACGCGAAAGTTTGAAGCTTAATATTTAACGAGGGATCCGCGAGACGGTGTGGATGGGTTATATCGGTTTTCCGTGCAAATGATAGAGGGGTAGAAGGGAAAGAAAGAAAGAGAGAGATAGAGAGAGAGAGAGAGAGAGAGAGAGAGAGAGAGAGAGAACGGGAATGAATGTCCCCATGAAAGAAAAGTCGTATTACGTAATCCGCTTTTGAAGCCGTATACCGTTCGCCATTAAAGAACGGTACTCCATCTTCTCACTCTCTTTGACTTTTTTTGACGTCTCTCTCTCTCTCTCTCTCTCTCTCAAGCTCACTGCCTCGCTTAATAAATCTTAGGAGTTTCCATCTTGTGGGGAGATCGCATTACTGAGATAAAGAAAACATCTGGCCACGGGTTCTCTGGTGTGGATAGGTGAGGAGAAGGAAGCTGAGGAAAAAAGTCTCGTTAGCTAGAGAATGCGTGAGTCACCGTCGATAGAGTGAAAGGGGAAGAAAGTATAATGTAAGGCTTTTTTTCTCACAATTATGTGAACAATGAACCAAAGAATTTTCAGGATGATCGCACTTTACACTTTTCATCCACAACACGTAATTACATATTAATGATTTTTTTGTAATTCAATAATGCTTCCGATAATGAATGAGGAATTATAGCAAAGAAATATTAATAACAATAATAACAATAATAATAATAATAATAATAATAATAATAATAATAATAATAATAATAATAATAATAATAATATTAATCTTAATATTAATAATAATAGATCAGATTTTTATTTTGGACATTATTTAAAATTGTTGGTGATGATTTTGCTTTCCTCTATAGAGGCATCAATTAGTTGATAATAAAATAATTATACTCTGTCAAAAAGTTTAATCTCATATTACCTGTAATAATTTATTTTAATTAGTACTTTTTATTGAAAGAATATTTAAAAATAGATGACTTTGAACCAGTATTTATTAATTTTTCATTAAACAAGCTTTTTAAACTAAATTTAATTTTAATTTACTTTTTACAATTATAATTTAATTTATGAATTGTATTCATATTTTTACTTATGATTAATCTTAATAAAATATAAAATCATTATAATCAATATATAATAAAAAATAGATAAATCAACAGCATCCGCGGAGATGAGAACGGACCATCCGATAAGAATCCGGTGGTGCCAACTTATCTTCAAGATCAAAACACGGGTAGTTAACGAACTTTAAAATAACTCGCCACTATGCTTAGATGATCGTGGCATAGTCTAATAAACTAACTTAAAATTATCTTGGATCGTGTCTGTACTTAATAAAAATCGAGTAGAAAAAAAAGATAATGTGTCTTCGACTGATCTAATTTAGTATTGATATTATTTGTTCATAATTTTAATAAATAGTGTATTTCAAAAAATTACCTTCTATATAAAAATGAAAAAAATATTCTTTCTGGATCAAAACACGATTTATTTTTTTATTTCATTTAATTGCGTAGTAAAGATATTTCCACTTAAATGCTATTTGAATATTACATAGTTTTCAGTTAATGGTGTACACATCTAATAATTTTTGTATGACAAGAGATACATGATAGTGTATGCATCATATCAGATGCAGATGCCACCCGGATGATCTTTAAACTTGTAATTGAATGTGATAGACTGATTAATTACATATTATTTCGAACTTTGTTGATAGTAACAAGAATAAATCTAGATGGTTATTTATTTGAGGGAGTCGGACAATAATATTAAATATTATCATGTAATTATAGTATTCATTACAACTTATGCATTCATAAATAAAGTGACCCGTATATTTATGATGAGATGAGGTGTGTAAATGATTGAGACATTACGAAAAAAAATTTTAATTTTTTAGCTAATTTTATGATTTTTCAATAATTAAAATTTAAAATTTTTAAATTTAAATAAAATTATACATTTTTTGTCCACTATTTATTACATAAATATCCATTAAATTATAATTTAATCCATTTTATATTATATTTTTTCTTATGTGGTTCTTTTTCATATATTTCATAAAATTTATATATTTCGAATATTACTATACATTATATTTAATTTCAGTTAAGAAAATTATAATTGATTTCTGTAGTCATAAATATATTAAATAATATGTATATTTTTAATAACAATAATAGTTATAATTAATAATATCATTATGTTTTTAAATATCCATATATGTTATGTTTATATTGTATGTTAAAGATTATGTCTTGTGTTTACTTAAGTTATAAATACAACCTTATTTTTAATATTATATGGACTGAAATTTAATGGAAATTAAAAAAGAAATTATAAATCCTAGAGATTATTTTTATGAATCAAAAAATAATAATTTCAATATTATAAATGTTAAATGACTATTATATTAAGATTAAAATTCGAATAATACGTTTATATTTATATCATCAATATTTTTTTAACTGTTTAATCTGTAATCATTTAGAATATAAAGACTTTTAATGAGAAAATATTGTATTTTTACTGATTAAATTATATATATGACTTCATACATTGCAATATCTTAAGATATAAAATTAAAATCTGTCGTAATACATACTATTTATATTCATGTCAGTTTTATATTTAAATGATATGTTTAAAAAAAATTATTCTACCATCAAATAGAATAAAGATGTTGCAATATTAAACTACAATATTTATATATACACATAAATAAATTATTTTTAATAATAATTTTTAATTACTAAATAGAAATAAAGGTGTAAAATATTTTATGATCTTTAGGTTGTAGAAAAATTCGTTTATAATTACACCTAGTTTGACACGAAAGTTTTTTTTTTATAAAACATTTTTTAAAATAAATATTTACCATTGAATATAATATAATAATATATGTATAGATTTACCTCTAATAAATCAATTTAGCATATAATTTTAAACGCAATCATTTATTATTTTATCATATTTTAGATACTTTTGATATTTAAATAATTTAATGAAAAACAGAGAAAAATTTTTTTTTTAATTATGAAAACAAATTTTAAATGTATAGCATTAAAATGAAACATAAAATTATGTGATCGTAATATTAAATATGATGATATTAAATATGTCACGTGAATCACATTATATAGTTCAGACAATTTTTATTTAATTATTTGAATAATTTATTTAATATAATCTTAAAAATGTAAGAATATTCGCGAGAAAACCGATTAATTTACAATTTCACACAAAATTGATGACTCCACTCAAATTTCATCTTGGATTTAAAATTATTCTCTTTCAAACTTTTTTTCTTTAAAACTTTTCCCTTTCTTATCACCGCGCAGCATCTATTCAACTCAGCCTCGCAATTCAAAAGTTGAAATAATCTCCTTCATAATGTTACTCTAAATTTTATGTTTTGTACACGCTCGCATTTTATGAATTATTTACCTGACTTAAAAAATCTCTCGCTAAACATTGAAAAAAAGTCTAACGTTTTAAATGTCATTTTACTTTCATTTTTTTAAATTACCAGAACCGACCTCATAAGCACGATACATGTAAATTAATTAAATTATATAATAATATCTTATAACTGCTTAATGCTTTTCACAGTTATCCTTTTATTTCTACTTTTATTTAATTTGTGTATTCAAATATATTCATTTTTCATTAAATGATTTTGATAAAAAATGAATATATAGCTTTTGTTCCAAACAACAAATTACACTATCATTTTTTTTGGAATACCCGCACGGATTTAATATATAGCGAATCAGTTGGTAATACATCAAAATATATTTAAAACTAGAAATCATCTTTTTCTAATTACATCTTAGAAGTTAAAGCTGATCTTATTTCTCTCTAGAAACATATTCAATTTTTTTTTAATTATAAAATGCCTTTTCGTTTTTTAAATAATGTAACAATATATGTAGATGACGAAAGATTCCACCCTCTTTTTTAATATTTCTAGAAATAATGGTCCGTTAATTGTTTTAATACTGATGTAATTATTTATGTTTAATTTCATTTTCTAAAGAGTTAGGAATAGCTAAAGAACAAGCACTCAAGTATGATAAAATAAATTATATTATTCAAAAACTGAATAATAAAAATTATTCGATTTGGAGTTCTAAGATGAAACTTATACTCATTAAAGATAAGTTATGTGAGATAACTAACTCCAGGAAAATTAGAAGCATCATGGATTGAGAAAAATGAAGCTGCTCGACCAATTATAGATTTTTTTCTTGAGGACAGTTAAGTAACACTTATTAAAGTAACGAAAATGGTTTAAAAGTAGTAGTCAAATTTGAAAGATTAATATTCAAAATAAACTCTGTATAAAGGATTCTATCAGAAAATGTTAATCAAAATCAAGACAAGATGGAACATACTGTTATAAAATCAAAATATATGTACAGATTATTTGGTTTAGGATATAATATGCTTCCAGAATTGACCACAAATATATTACTAAATAGCATTGCAGAAGTATATAAACAGTAACGAGGCAATAATTACAGAGTAAAGAATAATTTTAGTATCTTTATTCAACAGACCTTTCAAATGATCAAAATTGAATAAGAATATAAAGAAATATATTAATTATAAGAACGAAAAAGATGAAGTTTGTGCGACGAATATAAATGATGCAATTTAAATAAAAATTTATCATAAGTAACAAAATATACGAATGATTGTATTTTCGTAAAAATAATATCAAAGGTACTACACACAACGTGTATTGAAGGGAACCTATCTCATGATCCTTTAGCAAAAATTATTAATTACAAAGGACATTCTACACTTGCTGTTTTCCATATTGACGCATGTAGTCAAATGCAAATAATCCAAATGAAAATAAACATTTTTTAATAATTATAATTGCCTTTTCAAGATATATGCGTGAATACCTAACGAAATATAAACATAAAGTAACTGATATTAAGAAATTTATATATGTTATGAAAATACAGTTTAGTGAAACATCAAATATGATCAAATCTAATCGAGGAAGGAAATATGTCAAAAATAAAATTTTGTTAAAACATGAAGGTAACCGTATACAGTTTATATATACAGCATCTTATTCTCTACAACAGCGTGGGTTGTAGAAAAGAAAAATAGATTTTTGCATAATATTTTAAGCGTCTGTTATTTGATACAAATTATAAAAAAATATTTTGGCATAATATAATGTATACTGCGAATTATCTGTAATATCGATTACTCATTAGAGTAGTAACAAAAACGCCACATGAGATATGCCATAAAAGAAAACTTAATCTAGAAAATCTACAAATCTTTGAAAGTTCATCGTATATATATATTGCTAATGAAGAGCGCGACAGAAATTGGTTAAAAAAACAGAAAGA
Organism: Eupristina koningsbergeri; assembly: GCA_018907245.1. NCBI lineage: Eukaryota > Metazoa > Arthropoda > Insecta > Hymenoptera > Agaonidae > Eupristina > Eupristina koningsbergeri. Next base: position 622,251 of record JACCHV010000024.1, on the reverse strand, counting down.
TTATTTTTTGTTATATATTCAGAATAATTAACAGCACACTAACTTCTAAATGTGCAAAGGAATAAAATTTTAATGAGTAGAGGTGTAATATTAAAAACGCTATTGATACAAATAATTTTGTTAAAGACTTCGAAGTAATAATATCAAGTAAATGAATAAAATATAGCTAAGGATAAACAATTAATAAATAATATATATAAAAATAATACGGTAGATATCAATATTATTGTTTAGACAACAATTTGATTTAGAATAAGCAGCCGAAATTTTAAACGATCGGTTTAATCATTGCTTAGAAGAATACGGATTTATACAATGTTAATTAGATTTATAGCTGTACATGAAAATTAATAAAAATGAAGAAATTAATTTAATTACACAAGCTGATGATTTTTTAATTTCTAGAAAAGATGTAATTAGATATTAATGTAATTAGTACTCTCTTTTAAAAGGTATTTAAATAATTTTGGTTATTCGAGGTATTATCATGAAATTGAGCTAAAAAGAGGTAAAAACACCATTTTCTACCTAAAACTATCAATATATATTAATAAAATTTTAGAAAAATGTATATTATAAGATGCCAAGATGTAATTAATAAATAAAAAAAGTAAAACCATTCATAAATTTTTTATTTTTTTATTATATCATTCAGTTATAATATTATATTATAGATTCGAATTATTCTTTAACAACTTTTTGTAATTCATCATACTTCGTTCAGCTTAACGGAATTCGGAACAATGGATGAATGCCAGATGATGAGAGAACCATATTATCAATGTACAACACATTAAGCACTACATAGCCAAGGGTAAAAAATGGATATAAGAAAGTCGTACAATCGTTTAAAGAGTATTGTAAACCAAGAGATAATGGTGAAAAGTGAAATTTGCAAAGAACTTAATATTCCGGACGTTGAAAAATTTATTGTTACAGAGGTACAAGTACACAAGGAGATCTCGAATGAGTGTAAAATTATAACCGGGGATTAATTTATAAAGTTTCAATGCTGTAAAATGGAACATGTTATGCTGTTCAAGGGATGAACGTCGGTGATGCCAAGTTTCAGTTTGAGCAATCTGATGATATTTAAGGAGGTGGAATCTATTTCTAGGAACTATTCAGAGCGGGCATTTACTCATTGGTAAGCCTAAACTTATTGAACACCAATCAAACAATGAAAATAAATAAATTTATTTATTTATTTGTTAATATGAAATATGAATGTAATAACGCTTGATTGAACCATGTAAGAAAAACTTAACGAAATTTTTGCACCAATAAATATTATTAGTTATAGTAAATTTTTCTTTAATGTAAAATTTTTAAACGTCAAACTATAAGAGTTACAATTTTCGGCCAATATTAATATCAGCAGTATTTTAATTTCTTAGATGTTGGGAGTAACGTAAACAAAAATTTATATATTAAATATTGTATAAACTTTGAAAAAGAAAGTTATGGTAAAACTAATTAACACAAATTAATATTGTTAAATGGGAAAAATATGATTTAAAATGGAGAAAACTTTATTATCGAATAAGAATCAACATCGTGGTTCGGTTAAAATATAACTTTTATATTTCTAACACTGGACGAAATTAAATATTGATACAAAAAAAAAAATATTTATAATTTCAAACTTATATATATATATATATATATATATATATATATATATTAATGTAACGATAATAATTTTCTTGGTACATTATTATCACAGCTAAAAGGAAATTTTATAGATATTAGCCCGTGTGATGCGTTTATTTCTACTTTATTAAATTAGTTTATAACGGCATAAATTTTAACTCGACAAATTTCTAGGGGCTGCATTTTCCCCAATATCATTATAGGATTATTTATACAATAGTTATAGGTTATACAAATATATATCAATAAAATTAAAAGATTTAAATATTATGCATGTAAATAAATAAAAAATTGCAGAAGCTTATTCATCGCTAATAAATATTCATAGTAATCATTATTATTACTTTTTATTTCTAGATTTTAAGGAAATTTTCACATAAAATTATTTTATTAGGATTTCAAATTAAAATATCTTTAGTTCTAATTTGTAAAATGATATTAAAATACTTTAGTAATCTTATAAAATAAATATGTGATATTAAACATATTATGTTAACGAATAAGCATATATCTGAATATTAGATTTAATATTGTTTAATTTTCACGCATAATTTTTCAAATAAGTTATACATTAATGCAAAACTAACAAGATAAAGTAAATATAATAGAAGTTAATATGTAACAATAAAGTCAATAATATTCGTTTTCATTATTTTAAATATAACATTATGGATTATAATAAAATAAAAGATGTATGAGTTTCAAAAGTTATGAATTAATTATTATTACAAATATTTTCACTGATAATATTAATATTTTACATGATTAGTACATATTAATGTTTGACTTTTAAGGTATTATTATGATCGGTAATTAAGAATTCAGTTAAAAACAGTTATATTGTAATAAAAAATTCAAATATATTAAAATAATTTTAAATATTTTTGATATTTCTATTAAACACTAAACTTATTAAATTATAAGTACTTGCAAATATTAAAGTCGTAAAATATCAATTAATTTAATTAAATATGAATATGAATTTTTAAAATTATTATTTACAAATTATTTTGAGTAATGAAATTATTTTAATCTTTGAGTATTTATGTAATTAATACTATTTACTTTTAGCTATTATTTAAATTATTATAAATATTATTATAATAATTATATAAATATTTATTTTTATAATTATAGATATTTTTTTGTATTATTTTACTTAAAATAAAATATGTTGTTGCGATCGCATATATAGCGTTTTTAAGTTTTTAATAGTATTTACAAATTAATTTATCTTAATTAAATAAAATGTTTCTTACCGATAATTATATTAACATGGTAAAATGATTATAAATTTTTCAATTTAGTCCATTAAATGAAAATTGCGTGAAAAAGTATCTCAGTGTACGATTTAACTTAATTATAAAATTGAAAAAGAAAAATGTTTTTTATAATAATTTAAAAACTATTTAATTGTAAACATAATTCAAATGTATTTCAAATGTATAAAATACATATTAAAAATAGCATTGAATTCTAAGCCAGAGCCATCTGCTGCATAATCAATGTATTTTGTGATTATATTTTACTTGTTACATAATACTGTTGACATTATACAATGTAGCTAAACAGTTTAATATTTTTTAATACAAAGGTCTAGTTAAAATTTATTAAAATATTAAAATATATATATTAAACACAACAAAAAAATTCGTGTTTATATTTAATTCTAGAATTTTAAGAATAGAAAATTTTTACAAATTATGATCATTATTATGCAATATAATATTGATTTTTTAAAATATTTTTTTGTAAATTAATTCTATAGAGTTTATTCAAATTTTAACATAGTATATATTATATATTTATAATTTTAAAATAAAAATTTTTTTGGATATACTTTGGTATACTTTTTTGGAACATATTGTTTTTTAGGTATGAAATTAATAAATCATATATTTAATTTTTTAAAAAAAAAAGAAAATAAATTTAACATGAGCCGTTGGTAAGATGAATAGTTATTTGCAGTTTAAACATTGGATTATGAAAAATACATACTTGCAGTAACAGTTGGTGATAGAAGGAGGTATAAGAGTTTATCGGTAATCGATACGACGGTTAACTTCATTACCGATCGGGCCACAGCGCTGCCGTACTATAGCAGTAAAGCTCATAGTTATTTGGCATTTTGTATCAGAAGTGGTGAGAGGGTATTTTGTGGTCGCAAGCTCAAAGTAAGTGTCGGTCGGTAAGGTCGAGTTCTGGAGGGCTACGCACACCGCGTATACATGAGTATACCTTTATCCCTGGCAAAGCTCTATCGACTACGCAATCGGGTTGGCTCGATAATCGTTGAGGGCGCTGGGGGTGATTTCCAGAAACCGCCACCGACTTTTTCACCCTGACGTGGGCTCAGACACGAGCAGGTCCACATTATTCGCGGGTTCGTGTGTGGGTGCGCTCGTCTGCTACCGATTGGCGCGCAAGCGCGACTTTGCGCGGATTTACGTGGAGAGAGAGAGAGAGAGAGAGAGAGAGAGAGGGAGGGTAACAAAAACAAAAAAGGGACGCTCGAGGTGGCGAGGAAAATGGCAGCAACCGCGCGACTGCGACTGATGTTTCCGGATACGAGAGAGATAGATGTGAGACTCTGGCTGATCGGCCAATAAATTCTTCGAGCAAAAATCCTTCTGTTGGCGGTTGACCTCATTGTACCTGACGCGTCCTCGTAAACTGATCCAGGATGAGTCTCTCCCACGACAGCGGCTCGACAATCGTCTGCAAGGAGGTGTTCGATGAGAACTCCCAGCCTTCCGAAAAAGGTACGTTTGGTTTTCTTGTGGTTCTCTCTGGTCACCCGATCGTAGATCGGTTGTTCAAGGTCAGAGGTTGTAATCACCGTTACCTCCCTTGTTTGTTTTAAATTGACGTCAGAGAGGGGTGAGTGTTGGCGAGAGTCAGGCTCTAATCGGCTGATCCAATGCTCGTCCAATTGGCATCCCCATTCGTTTATCACTCACTGTCATTATTCAAAAAATTGAAAGAAAATGTAATTGATGGATCTACTTTGATACTAGATTTAAAGCAATTTTATTTAACTTACATTCAAAATGGATTGTACATAAATTGGCAATGTTGAGTAATGACAGTTCATCGATCAGCTGATAAACTTAACATCACGAACGAACCCTATTATAGAAAACGTCAATTATTTATTGGTAAATTTATTGCATTTAAAATAATTAGATTTTATGGCCATCATGTAGACCCTCCTTTATGCGCGCATTACGTATAATTCGAGTCGTACAATTTATTAAGAAAAAAATAAAAACACTTGTTTTTTCTTACAGATAATGGGATAATGTTTGTCAAATTTTATATTCTGATAACTAAAAATTTTTATTACTTATTATGTATTTGTGGCTTCCTCCGTTTAATTCTTTCTTAAATTAATTTATTATTATGTATTGATTGCATAATTGAGTTAAATGTATGTGTTTCAGATACACATACACAAACACGTATTCTGTCGGAAAAGCATAATTGCTTAAGTCAGGTAACGACCTTGGATTTTAGATTATAACGTTAAAAAGGCTTTGTCTATGAAGCAATAGTTGTGGTCACAATTACGCACTTCAATGACTTGATAAACATAATTACAAAATGCTGAGGCACTTGATCTATCAGAGTTTATTTCTTTAATTCAAAAAACTACATTGATGAAATGCTTGTAAATGTTCATTTTTATAGTATCATATTTATATGTCTAATAGAATATCACGATAAAAATGAATAGTATGAGTCGAGTTGAATGCAATTAAAATTTTACGGACCATTTGAAATCCACCTTAATTGAATGAAAATAATCTTAAAAATCAAATAAATATTTTTTTTTAATTGATGGTCTCTATTTATATTGATATGACAGTAGAATCATTATGTAATTATGTAAATTTCACTATCTCTTTCTGTCTCTTTCTGTAATCAATCAAATATGGCTACTTTTACACAATTGTATTATTACACTTGTGAAAATTAAAATTTGCTGCTCTGGATAATTCTTATAAGGTTATGTCAAAATAGGATTGTTGGAGTTTTTTGGATTTACCGAAAAGCTCCACGCTCTCCGACCCCTTCCAAAGTAAGAAAAAGTAATAATGCCATCATCTAAAAACTAAGGAAATGAGAAGAAAAACTGAAATCCGTGGACTTTGGTATTTTGGATTTCTTGTTTTTATTAAAAGATTTGTTGGCCTCGTGGTGTATATATATCGGAACACGCATGGTAACGTGCGTTTCGTGTTTGCGCACGCCATGCGCTCCCCGAAAAAATCAATAAAGCCCGCAGTGCGGCAAACATGTTGTTTTTGTTATTCTGGCATTGAGCTTCCGGATTCCTCGTTACCGACCATTTTCGCCATCCCCTAGAGCAACAATTTTCTTTCCGGTCAAGCTTACCTTCCTCATACCATCAAAAATGGGTGGACAGCGGATTTCGTTTCCTCCATACCCTACTTTTGTTTTTCAGACTTTTCGTGAATACATTCAATGTATCTCTATTGAATGATTAGTAGAATTTACTATCTATTAATTATTTATTTATTATCTGTAATTGCCTGATTAGAAACTGATAATAACGATTGTTTTCGTCATTTAAGAATTCCGAGTTTTCTTGAATATTTCAGCAGATATCGAATTACAAAAAAAGCACTCATAATCGTAGAATTGGTTTTTTTCGTAAATTTTTACATGGCTTTCTTCGAATTGCAGTACACTCGATTACTTTAGTTTTTGAAATTAAAATTTTGTATCAATCGATAATATGCGTCTCAATGTATATCGTGCACATCAATACGTTTATTTGCATAATTATGTTAATTTATTGGAAATTGTCATTGTGCGCTAAACAACGATAGTACTTAATATTTCAAGTGTAATTTTCAGTAATCTAACATAATTGGTCTGGTTGCATTCGATGATAATTACATCTCAAATTAATGACAATTATTAATTTTAAAATGCGACTTCTTACTCGAAGCAAACATGATTTAAAGTTCAATATCAATTCTATGTGTCTTTATCTTTTTTGAAAGACAAGAATCGTAATATCTATTCATTCTCCGTATATTATTCATGAAAAAAACATTATGGAAAAAGGTGAAATTTTAAATCACCAAAAGATCGATATTTAAATAAGGAAGTCTTCTAAAATTTATGGTATCACCTACCCGCAGGCGGGAGACTTTGGTTGCTTGGTAATCAAAAAGTGAAAATCTCTGACGGGTAAGACTCTTAAGAATGAAATGTTTAAGGACGCGAATAGTGGCTAAGGTAATGGAATTTTTAAACTGCGAATTAGACTTTAAATTATTTTGTGAGGGCATTCGGTCGTGATGGTGAATACTCGGTGGAAACGGGGGTAAATTTGCGCAACGGGTGTAGGGGGTGAAGGGCCCGGCGCACCTGGTGGCTACTCATATACGCGCAATAGTTTTGCGTATCGCTTGGGAGCCTATTACAGTTATATATATGACCTATTGCCCAAGGGCGGTCAGGGTTTTACTTTCCCCGTGTCGAAGAAATATTGACCGATGCCAGCATTCACGTGAAGGGGAGTTTCCCGCCTGCATTTCATACCGAGCTACTCCTTCGGTTACTGGGGGGCTGCGGCGGGGAAGGGGCAACGAGGGGACGGGGGTAGGTTTGCTATAAAAAAATACAAAAAAAAATTCAATATTTCGATATATTTGTTATTAACAAACATATACCCATAAGCATATTTGTTAATCATCGATTATTTGAATACAATAAATATCTTTTACAATTATACCTTAGAAAATTGCATAGATGAATTCATTATTATATTGCGAAAAAAATTACTATACACAAATCAGAAGTTTGTGTCGAAACAACTTTTGTTATTAAAAAATAACGTCTCCATATGTATATCAGATTGTCATAAGAACATCGGTTTTTCTTAAATAAAAACAAATTAGTTGATATTCTCCCCCTAATTCATATTGTATAAGTAAAAAATCGTAAGGTCAACGGTTATTATTAAATAAATAAAAATCAGTTGAAATCCTCCCTTCAATAACTACAGATTTAAATTTCTCATTAAATCAAACTATTATATTATTTTATTACAAATTTATATTATACATTAAATAAATAGTGTTCTAATACAATATTAAAATGGTTTATTTTATATTTATTTTATATAGTAATAAGCTTTATATTACAATTTACTTTATATATGTTTTTTTTTGTATTTATTATTCAATTAGTTAAAATCCAGGTCTAAAAAACTTACATTATTTTAAACACATTTATATTAACACACTTTCATTATGTACAAAAAAATATTACAACTAAAATAGTACATACACAAATATTAAGAGAAACATTTAATTCATAGTTTAAAAAATTAGTTAGTTCAAATAATAAATAAGGATTATATATATATATATAACATAAAAGAACAATATAAATATAAAAGTAAATATTAATCCAAAAAAAAGATTCAATCGTCTTCAGAAAGAAATAAAGTCTAAATAAAATAACCAAAGCATAAGCTGTAACAATGCTCTTGAGCATTGTAGTCGATGTCACAACATCGCAATAGTTTCAAAATTGAAAAGTACATTCGAAAGCTCAAAACGTTCCATAAGACGATTTTCGTTTGTCAAGCATTAGCCCGGGTTTATTACACGAAATATAATATCATGACCAAGGGGAGTTCGATGTTTTTATGACAATCTGATATGCATATGGAGACCTTATTTTTTAGTGACAAAAATCGTTTCGACGCGAAATTCTGATGTGTGTATAGTCATTTTTTTCGCAATATAATAATGAATTCATCTATGTAATTTTCTAAGGTATAATTGTAAAAGATATTTATTGTATTCAATTAATCGATGATTAACTTATATGCTTAGGGGTACATGTTTGTTAATAACAAATATGTCGAAATATTGAATTTTTTTTCATATAAATTTTCCTTTCATTGTATCTAATATAATTTGATTTACAATTATTTTCATTTTTTGTTTGGGATGCTTTTTAACGGTATAATCGATTTTTTTTCTTCAAATTCTTTGATTATTTTATCGATGTGTGATGTATGTTACTCTATTTTTGTCGAAAATTTTTTTTTTTAAGAAAGTTTAATTTTTGATGACATGTGTAACATTGGAAACACACTTTCAGATATATAAATGAAATCAAGTTTCAGCTAAATTAAAGATAATGTAAAAGGTAAATTAAAACTAGCACTTAAAGCAATTGTAAAAGTTATTTAGATTTATAAATAAGTAAATTTAATCTGTTTGACATGTGTGAATAAATTTATGTTGCATTACCCAACTCGAAAAGTAAATGCAATTCACAAGTTTAAAATAAATATGCATATAATATGGATTATCAAACTTTACCACATGGTACATAAACATTATAACTTGTGATCTTCAATTTTTCACCCACCCAAAAAAAGCACAGATAGGCATATGTAGCCAAAACACAGACATACAAATGAGTAGCCGTTTATGAATTTTTGCAGAGGTGTTGGAGTACGCGAAACGTCTGGGAATAGATCCTGAGACTGAGCCTTACCTTATGAATTTGGCCCGCGAGGGTCTAATGGCAGCCCTACCCAAGGGTTGGACACCGCTTTACCACGACGCCTCGGGGAGATTCTACTACTGTGAGCGGTCAACCCATAAGACCACTTGGGAGCACCCACTCGACCCTGTATATAAGGAACTGGTTGCACAGGCTCGCACTAGTAACCAACATCGGTCGAGCGTTGTTGGTACGCTTGTTTAAATTTGATTTGCTCCATTCCACTATCATTAAACACCAAATATCACCAAACCCCTCCTGAAATCCCGAACACAACCGGTTTTCCTTGCTGGACTTAAATTCTCACTTAATTCTCCTTTATTTAGGTATGCATTTTTTTTATCTACGATAAAATTTAAAAATAAACAAGGAATTTTATTTATTGGTATTTTGTTTGCAATATTTATTGTTTCATTCTCTCTTCTCATTCTGCTTCCTTATTTTTTTTTCTTTCGTTGTATGTGAAACTGAAACTAAATGAAATATCTTGTATAAAATAATTATTATTTACATACTTTTTTGTGTATGTGTATTCGTATTTGCGCATACAATATTATTATTATAAAAATATAAAAATATTATTATTATTACAAAATGAAGAAAGAAATGATCATTTAACTCTATCATAGTATCAATATTATATTATATAAATTTAAAATAAAATGGTATTATTTTAGATAAATCATTGCCAAAATCCAATTGATCAATGCTATATAATTAATGGGTTTAATTCAACTTTTATTTTATTTTTAATTATTATTATATTAGTAATCTATGCATTTTGAAATATGAGCCCTAGATAATAATTTTTTTAAATATTAAATCTTATAATTTCATACTATTATATTAATTTTATATTACCATGTTCTTTATATATTTTTTTAACATGTACATATACACATAAATAAATATATATTTTTAGGCATTACACGATTTTCATTATCATATTGAAATAATTACTATGTGCAGATAAGCATAATTAAATTTTGTAACATTAATTAATTCTTCGATGTCTATTTGAGATTATGACGAATCTGTAGATTTAATTCAATTATACATCATAAACTTTATGTACTTTATCATATGAAATACTTTAACTGAAATATATTTTGGTATAACTTACTTATTTATTTATTAATTATTCATTTTGTAATAAAACTTTATTAATATTTATTCAACAAATATTAAAATTAAATGAAATTTTCATAGTTGTAGGAAACAAATTTAATGTTCTTTAATAAATAATTTTAATACAAATAAATTGAAGTATACTAAATTATTCTTTTTGAAATACTACATGGTAATATAATTTAGATAATATAAATATTGATATTTTAAAAAAACAAAAAAGAATAAATAAATAAAATTAAAAAAAAAAAATTTATATACAATGAAATAAATTATATTTTATTCAAGGATTTCATTACATTAAAGTACATGAAATCATTTTAATAATAACAATTTGGTATGTGCCTTTAATCGCCATTGATAGAAAACGAATTCAAATTTATTGATCCCTCAATAAGCTACATTCATAGAACTATTTTCTAATTTTAATAAATTTTTATGGAGTGTTTATAGTTATCAGTTTTATAATTTAAATATTTAAATTTCAATATTTTTTAAATATTTATTCATTAAAGTTGTTAATAACAATAATAGTGCACATAATTGCCGTTTAAATCAATTTATATATTTTTTAATTTTTATTTTCATTTTGAATGACTTAAATTATTTTTTATGCTATTATTAAAATTCTTTTTATCTTAACATTGTCTAATTGTATCTTAATTATTTATGTTAAAATTTTAAGTCTTACTTTATCATTAAATATTTTCATCTAATAACACATTCATTATTTATTTTTGTACTTTATATTGAATATCGTTATTATTACATTATTTACACAACTAAATATCAATAATTAATTATTATATATGGTGTTATTATATACAGAAGAACCTTGAAACAATATAGTTTATTTTGTAAAATCAATATATTTAAATCGCATATATTTATTTTTAATAAAATCGATTTAAAGTTAATTACTAATATATTAATTTATTAAATTTATTTAGATATTAGAAAAATATTACAATTTATTTTTTTATTTTATTAAATTAAAATACATGCCTAAAGTTGTAAAAGTAAAAAATTCTACGAGGTTAAATCACATAGCCATATTGTTTTATTTTAGAATTTTATTTATAATAAATATAAATGCATGAACTTAATTTATACACAAAAGTGCCAAATAAAAATGAAATTTTATGTTAATTAAATATAATAGTTGTAAATGGGTTAATTTTGTATAGTGTGGAATTGTTCCTGTAATTTATATTCGATATAATTATTTATTCAAAAGAAAAAATTTTCAACCATTAGAGAGTAATATTAGAAGAAAAATGTTCAATAATATAGTATTTAATATGTAACTGAGTAATAAAAATTTATGCAAAACATAGTATGCCTAAAACATTTTATGTAAATAATTTATTTATTATTTACTGAGGATAATGTTGTCAATCGCATGAAATATTTATATTATAATTACATTCATATACTATAATGTATGTAAGTGTAAAGAATTATATAGATCTTGATGTTTATTGAAGCGCTAAATATTAATTATTATACAAACTCGTAGTTGTATGTCGTTAAAATTAAATTTCAGTTGTTGTTGAAAAAACAAAATGAAGCATGAAAAAATAAAATCTTTATATAAATCAAGGTACATTTAATGAGTATTTTTATTCATAACTAACCAAAACTCCAAATAACCAAAAATTCCTACTTGATTTTACAATAGTCATTTTCAAAATTTAAGCATTCAATTTTACAATATATGTACATATGTTTATTATTAAAAATATCATGCATGAAGTTATTAGCTAAATAAAATATTAGAACACACAAACTTGAAATTTACTTAGTTTTTGTTTTTGAATGAAGTTTAATATGTTTTAATATATTTTTTTTATATCAGTATTAATTTAATTTTTGAAAAAATTTGAAATATATAAAATTTATATCATGCATTTTAAGTAGACATACACAATTCCATTATGTAAAATTTCATTTATAATATTAAATTAACAATGTTTATTTACTGATTTTAATTTAATATAACTACTTTAAATAATAGAATTGATGAATATTCATCCTTATTAATTCGAAAACATTGTTTTATGTAAGCAGAAGTTAGCAGAATTAAGAAAAAAATAATTTACACGAAATGCATAAAGCTGCTACTTTACATCAAAAACTTCCTTTAATTAACAATGGTGATTCATTTATTACGTAGCGTTATTAAACTCAAATTAAATCCTCTTAAATTTTAATTTTTTGTAAAAAAATAAAATATTTCTTTAAATATATTCGAATGTTTTTTTTATCACCTTATTTCTTTTATTCCTTAATTTAGTTCTCTTTTACTTTATTTTATTTACCTTCGAACACTCAAATTTATTTGATAGGTTAATTATAATTGAAGTTAATTACTTTACGGAATGATATAATTTGCAATAGTCCTCGTAACAATTTCTTTGTTTTGTAGAACAAGACACGAGAATCAGATCGAGCAACGAGCAACAAGGGGGTATAAATGTAGTTCCAGATTTAAGCGGTTTACCTCCTCCAGTTCCAGCATCACACGTAACTTCACCTACGACACGGATACCCCTAAAGATGGCATTGCTGAGACGTAATCGGAGCGATAATTCCTCAGTTTTACACAGAAGATCTGAAACATCACTGGACAGGTTGAGGAGGACCTGGAAGAGCGGTGATGCTGACTTTGGACCACAGTCAAACAGTCCACGTTCGTCATTGTCCAGTGATCGATCATCACGAGATTACACGAATCTCCATTTCCAAGATCCAGAGTTTTATCAAAGTCCTAAAATTATCAACGAGGGTATGTGTAATTTCACTTTATTTAAGGTCAAATTGCAAGAATATTTTTGGTAGATCTATCTATCTTTCAAATAAAAGTATAATCTTCAGGGGATTTCAGAATATGTACATAGTATCCATAGTGAACTCTTCATCGATCGCTTTTTATGAGTTTTACTGATGTTCATTGATAAAACAATGATTTACACTCGTGATTTTAAATTTAGATATCGGGACAAAATATATATTAGAATTGACAAACTTAATTAAAAAGAACTATTAACCATATGTATTAGGTATTGAATTAATTATTTTTAGAATTAGTAATAAATGATTAATAGCATTAATCAATTGATTAGCTAGCATTATTTATTTTCATTTTATTTTAATAATTTTAATTTTCTTTTCCTAGATCAATTTTTTGTAATTCTTATACAATTTAATTCTTTAAAATTTTTTTTTTCTTTAAAATACACAAAATTTTTATTTATATAATATTTAAATCGTCATAAATTCTTAGATCCCATTTAATTTCATAATATATTTGTTATGACTCAAGTCTTGAAACTGTATTAAGAATATTTAATATAATTAATTTACTGGATGTTATATAATAAATAATGCCCCTTCGCAGTTTATGTACGTCTTTATTATTGTTGTTATGAATTGTACAGAAAAAATTGAGATCAACGGAAAAAATAAAATCAAATAGTAATTTGAAAAAATAGTTTGAATTAAAAAATGATTTATGTAATTTAGTGAAGTGATTAGAAAATAAAACAAAAATACAAGATTGTATTAATATCGTATTCTATTATTTAATTACCTAAAAATTTTAAAGTATAAAACAAAAATACATAATTTAAAATTCTCATTTAATTAGGTAAGTTAATTATATTTGTTGGGAAAAATGAAATTTTTTATTTTGTTTATTGATAGAATTTTTTATAACGACCGTGCATAAACGTTCAAAAATCAAACATTCAACGTTTTTAATTAGTATTTGCGTGATCTATATATACGTCATAAGCATGAGTTAAAAAAAATGAATAGTCTCGACAAATTAACAATTCAAATATTACTCAAGTATATATTTCTTCAAGTCAATTTGAAAGATTACATAAAAACATCAATGTATTTGTTTATTAAAATAAATAAACTTTTTAATTCAAATAGTGTTAAATCTTAATAGTGTACACGTTTATAAAAATAATCTTGATTGCTATCTTTCTTATTAATAAAATTATACATATACTTATCTTTATATGTGTGTGTATATGTAGAAACAAGCTTACAATGCATATTCAATGGGCAAAGAAATTTTTTAAAATATCTTCGTGTAATTTTGATTAATATTAATAAAATGACAGTAATAGATTATTAATAATGAGACGTACCTTCCGACTAGGTAACAAGAAGCCGGATCTTCGAGACGTATTTAAACGCTCAGAATCACTGAGTCCACGTCACGAAAAAGATTGGAAGCAGCTAAGTAGTCGATTCAGTGCAACGGAAGACATCATTGATATCGATAATCTGAGTACAACGTCTCTCAGCATAAAATCGCGAACACCAGAAAATCAGTGTGACAAACAGTTGAGTAAAATAGTCACGAGTCCCATACAGCAGCAACAGCAGCAGCAGCAGCAGCAGCAACAACAACAACAACAACAACAACAACAACAACAACAACAACAACAACAACAGAAGCAAAAGCAGCAACATCAGTTTCAGCATCCAAAGGAATTAACTTTAAGTGGAGGTGGGGCAATATTTCTCAAGAGCAATAGGAGCAGGGACGTGACTCCGTGTGGCGATGGAACGAAATTTGGTGATTTTCCTGGTGGTGGTGATGTTGGGTGCTCGAATGATACTCTAGGAGGAGGAACAATTGAAGACTTAAGTATTTCTGTTGGTGATAGACTTAAATCCATATTGAGAGAGAAGAATATTGAAGATGGTAAATTTTTCTTTTCAAATTTATAATTATAACTTAACATTTTAGAAAATTCGAAATATTTGTTATCGTTTAAAAATTATATTTTATTTAATATTTTATTATTGTTGTTGTTATTGTTGTTACCGTTGTTGTTGCCATTATTGTTGTTATTGTTGTTGCAATTATTATTATTATTATTATTATTATTGTTGTTGTTGTTGTTGTTATTGTTGTTATTGAATAATTCACGTAAAATCAATAAAGGAATAAATGGTTAACAATTATGCTTATAATTTTAACTTTAACATTTAAATGATTACAAAATTATAATAATATGAAGTTTAATTGAGTTTATTTAACACTGGAAATTCACTATTATTTGAAAATAAAAGTATTTTCCAAATTAACAATATTTCAATTTGTAAAATTTTATGCGTTTAAATAATTTTACTTTCATTATAAATTATTAAAAAAAATTATTTTTTGACTTATAAAATCGATAGATTATAATTAAAATAAGCAATAAAAATTAAATAATTATAAACATTTCTTAATAATTATACTAAACTTATACTAATAATTAATTAAACTAATATAAATTGTTTTTTTAAATTTTCAACAAATTTGATTATCTTTATTTTTTTATCTTTCAAATATAAAAACTTTAATTAGGAAAATGTTTTTATTCTCGAATTATATTTTATCTTCATTGGATTAAATTGATATTCACTGTGGTTATTAAGTAAACACATGTATTGTATTTTATTTTAATACATAAGAAACTTGGTATCGTGAGACTTTTAAAGGAAGTTAGACTTTTTATGTTAATTTACACAGATAGAAAAACACAGATAATTGACGAGGAGCGTAAAAGTGTGCGGTTTGATTTGCAAAAAGTATCTATTCCAACATCCGAAAAATTCAATTATACCGATTCGTATGAGGAAGCAGAAGACAACGAACCTGATGGCAGAAAACTTGAATCATTAGATACTATAGCAGCAAGACGTGATGCCGCTGTTTTATCTTTGCAACAAGTCCTTAATCGGCAGGGGGGAATTGATTTTGGACTCAGTAATTCATTCGTTAAAAAGATGAACATCGAGACAAAAAAATCGAAAGTAGTGGGTAAGCGGTTTGTCGTTGAAAATGTTTCTGAAAATGAGCACATGCAACAACATGAAGATAAATCTGTTGATAATGATGATGAGTTGATTTCAAATAAATTTGAAAATGTAAAGAATATCGATGTTGTATCGAAAAGTGATTCAGAAAAAACAACTCCTAGAAGTAGCAGCGAGTCGAAATTTAGTTTCCTCGATGATCTACGTAGGAATAAAGAGATAATGTTGGAGAATATGAGAAAGGCTGAAATAAGAACAAAATCAAATGAAGATTTTTGTGATGAACCTCCACTGGGTCAATCTCTTTGGTCTTCTAAAATGCTGCGTAGTTTAGAACTATCGAGGGAAGCTAACAAAAATTTATCTGCAGAGTGTTCGAAATTTAGTTTAGATACAATGAAGAACAGTATAATGAAAGAGCACGAGGAAGATTTGCAAAATTTTAAACAAAATCTGTATACTAAATTAGAAGAGAAAAAAAAGAACATGGAAGAAGAATTTAATCAACAAAAATTAATGTTAGAATCACATGTGCAACAAAAATTAGTTGATATAAAACAAAAAATGGTTGAAGAAGAGAAACAACAAATAGAAAAATTGGTAACTGATATGAATGAAATTAAAACAAAAAATCTTAAAAAAGTAAAAAGTGAATTAGAACTATGTGGTGAGAAAGAACGTCAAGACATGTTAATAAATCTTAACAACGAATTAGATAAAAAAAAACGTGAGTTGTTAGAACTCAGAGAGCGGGAGATTTCAAAGTTAAAAATTGATCATGAATCTGAATTAAAAAATGAAAAACAAGCAAAATTACACGAATTACATGTAACCAAAGAGCACAATCAAAAGACTGATAATTTGAAAAAAGAGTTAGAGGAAGAATTTGATATTTTAAGGATGGAATTGAGGATTCAACAAAGGGAAAAAATTGCAAAAATAACTGAAGATCATGAAAAGTGCCTAGCTGATATATTAAGAGACTTTAGGAAAGATGTAAATAGTAAAATATAATACATTATCATAATCATTATCACCATCATCATCATTATTCATTTATTCTTTCTGAGCTTTAATCTTAGTAACAGTTAGAATGTGGAACTCGATACAAGAGTTGATTCCTTATAAATTTATATTCATTTATTTGCACCAACACCTACCCTGAAATTTTTTCTGCGTTACTTCAATCTGGGAGAAAGTTTCTGTGTAGTTAAAGCATATATTCAATTTATATTTTCATTCACCATTCACTTTTCATGTAATCATTTCTTACGCACTATTTAGATTTCCAAATATCCATCCGACCTTTTTCCTTAGTATACTTTCGCAACGTATGTGATAATCTCATGTCACTAATACATGTTTGTTACTATTTTTTACGATTCTGGCGTCATTGTTCCCGTTTCTGTTTCTAGTTTTCAAGGTCATAGTTCGGTCGAGCAATAATAAACCAAGAATGTCTGTTCCGCGTCATCGTAAGATCAGCTGCAATACTTGTACCTAAGAGAGCTGACCCTAATCTTTTTTTAGAAGTACATATGGAAGTACTCGAGTGTTTGCAAGTAGTGAGTGAGGTAAAAATTTATTTGTCTATGTTTTTGCATCTTTCCATGGAGCAATTCATAATACAACATGGTCTCCTGTTTCATCGTTGTTTTCATTATGGTTTTCATTAGTTCTTCTGTGCAGCATCTTCCATACCCATATTAACACTTTTTACATAAATGAACTTGCTTAAAATAATCAAGGCGATTATTTTTTGTGACCGATAACTCATCAACTCCAATTTATGTTTCTCAAATCATAATTGAATCAGTTTCATTCATCAATGGTCTCATGTATTTTCTTTTGTTTTTTTGCTTTGATTATTTTATTATTTTAATTGTTATTTTCTTAATATTACCATACCTATTAGTTATTCATAATTAATCTAAGAATTTCATTTATAAAAATACTAATCATAAATTATTTGACTAAATATGCAAAGTTTTATTCAAAAATTTGTTTAAAAAAACGACATGGATTGGACTTATTATGGTAGTGAAATTTATTTATATAAATTTGCTCAACATAAACAAGACATTTTATAAAATTATTTAACTTAAAATTTTACTTTTAAATATTATCAAATATATTTTTTTCTCAAAAACATTAATTAAATTTTTTACATGTAATAACTTATAGCTTATAAAATAATAAATAGTAATAAATTGTCGTAATTTAGTTATGAAAAACTTTTATATTCATTCAATAACTTTTAAGAATTTGTATAATTGTAATAAAAAAGTACATTATTAATTTAATAAGTTTGGTAATATTATGAAAGAATATAACTAAATTATCCACTTATTCATTTTGTTTTATTCGAATATATTATAAACTCCTCTAATGACTTTTACATAATTCATCCACGTTAATATATCTATAGGTTGGGAAAACATTATCTAAATTGTTTGGATTTATTGTTGACTTTATCATATTTGATGATTTTTAGAATAAATAGTAGTCGCACTACGAAACCACATTGAAAAGTATAAAATATGAGCAACTGAGACTGACAATATTCATTTTTTATTTTAAATTATTATTTTCACTCAAATTGTAAGAAATTTTTTCTTCTGAATTTTCCAAGCAAAATAATTTAATCGTATTTTTCTTATGTATTTTTAAATTTACATTTATGGAAAGAAAATAATGTTAAATTTTCTGTCATTTTGTATAATTGATTAACAAGAATGAATAAGTTTTTCATATTTATCTAATTAATTTTCAATATACTTATGCTTATAAAATCCACTGCCGTAATTCTTTTTGACGAGATATATATGTAATTATTTAATTTTTAAATTTTTAAACCAAAACTTTCCATGTGAACGGTGATATTCGTTCATTTTTTATACAATAATTTTTTCATAATTAATGTATAAATTTGAAATAAACAAGAAATATCTTTAATATAATTTTCTAAGTAGAATATTTCATTGATTTTATTTAATATTTTTTTCAGTGATATTTTCTTTGATAAAAAAATATTATAAATTAATCTGCTTCTGATTTAAAAATCAAATGCAGATCGCACACTATTCATCATTTTTCGTTATTCCGGTTTTTTCTTTTCTATATCAATGAGAATTTAATAATACCTCAAAAAAAATGATACTTGTTTTACATTTAAATACTATGTTTTAAACTTAATTTGTTACCAGTTCTAATTAATTTTATTTTATTTCATTAGGTCAACTACCTTGGCCTAAACTTTATTTTAAACATCAGATGAAACTATACCATCTGAGTCACTCCTGGGGATAAAATCCTTTCTTATATTTATTTTTGATTCAGAAATATATATTTCTCTATAAAATATACAAAGATTATTCGTAACAGAGACTTGGTTTTGTCGTTGATATAGAATTGGCCGTAGTTAATAATCTACGAAAATCCATAATGGTATTCTTATGTATAGCATTCCCTTGCATTTTTTTTTTACATTTTTCTTCTAGTTTTTAGTTCAACACTTTATTCATAAGTTTTTCAATGTTTTTTGGTAACGACGTTGACAGGTGTGGAGAAAATGATGAGTTTTAGAAAAATTTCTAAGGTATATTTTTAGTCTCAAAAAAAAACTGTTTTTTCGTAAGGTGCAAAATAGCGAAATCTCTTGGAAAAATCCAACTTTGAGATAATCTATTCTTTTGAGAAAAAAAAAGAACTTTGGTAAAAAGTTTTATGATTGATTCATAAAGTACTGTATTAGGAATGAGAATCTTATATTATATAATAGTCCAAAAATAATTTTAGATGATTTTTAATCTATAATCAACTTCAAATTTGTGTTGATTGAATTCTTTCCTTGAGATAATAATTCACTTAACCTAATGTTATTTGCAGTGCAAATGATTCATCTCATCAAATTTCTTAATTCTTTCGACTTGGAATTTATTAAATATATAGGCTTGTTTTTAAATACTTATAAATAGTATCTGAAATAAATCATTAATATCAATCATTTTTTAAATCTTTTTTGAGTGATTATTGCTTAATTCGGGGAACATCAAAATTGATATTACTGAAATCTGCGATCAATTACTAGAACCTCTTTATAATTGTTCACTAAATTGATATCTTATCATTCGGCAATTGTAAATAAGCATCATTCTTATTATTCTAGAGCACTGCCAGCAAAAACCTTTGCATTTTTGTAATTATGACTTAATCACTAATAGTTATTAAATCATCATTCATAACATAAACTAGTAGACAATGCTGTAAATAAATATTATATAGTGAACGATTAAACAATGTATATACACTATACACTATAGTAAAAAATTAGATAATGTTGTATTGGTATTTTATATTTACAGGAAGCAATAGCACGTAAAGTATATAAAGAAAAGTTGGACGAAATTCGCGCTGATTACTCGAAAGAGATTGAAAATGAAGTAAAGAAACATAATGAATTTACTGTACGGCAAGAAAGCGTTGATTTTGAAAAAATTCGTTGTCAAAAGCGACTAATCGAAGACAAATACAATACTTTAAAGGAAAAGTATTTAAAATTAAAAAATGATATGCGTGCGGCTAATGAGAGACGACTCAAACACAAGGAACAGTTGCATTGTACAGTTTCGGAAACAGATGCATCTTTGAGAACTAGATCTGAAAAAACGGAATCAAGTGATCAAAAGTTAGTCCTGTTTTATTATAATTCAATTATATACATATATAT
Organism: Eupristina koningsbergeri; assembly: GCA_018907245.1. Classification (NCBI taxonomy): domain Eukaryota; kingdom Metazoa; phylum Arthropoda; class Insecta; order Hymenoptera; family Agaonidae; genus Eupristina; species Eupristina koningsbergeri. Next base: position 601,349 of record JACCHV010000024.1, on the reverse strand, counting down.
ATATACATATATATATTTTTTTTAATATTTTAGTTATTATTTTAACTATGATTACTAATTTTAATTTTAATTCATAAAAATGGAATACTTACATTTATTTATATTAATAAATTTATATAATAAATATTTATAATAAATTTGCTGAATACAAGAACATTCAACCACATTGACAGAGATAATTATTATCTTTACATTTGCAGAAAAATATTGATCATTAATGTTTGATTATATAATTATTTAAAATACAATATTTACTATTAGTAAATTAATATTATATCATGCACACATTTAGTTTTATAAACAATTTTTTCATTGTATTTATAATACGCAATCAAAAATCTAAAGCTCACTGATTTTATTTATATTTAAAATTTATGTTTTTTAATATGCTATAAATACAGTTTTCAATGAACAAATAAATAAATGAGTTCAAAATTACAACAAATTAGTTATTAAAGATACTCTACACTCACTATCATTCCAAAAAAAAATTTTTTTTTGAATTTTTTCATTATATGTAGATTATATTGCATGGTCTAGATATAATAAAATTTGATTTAATATTTTATTTTATTTCCTACATAATATTTTTCATATGTAACAGAATAAATACTTTTATATATTAATTTGAAAATTTCAATTATTTTAATGCATCATGTAATTAAATAAAATATTAAGTTTATATCACTATTGTATATTACTTGCACCACCATTATTTCGTCAATCATGGTACTTTCACGGTTATAAAAACCAAATTAAAAAAAGAAATTGTTTGTAAATTATAAAGGAAAAGCTTTTGTGTCCTATATTTAAATATTTAACTTTATATACAATAATAAATAATCTTGAAACTGATATTTTTAAAAATTTGGTTTTTTTCCAAATGCTTATATTTTTTTCATAATTTATTAAAAAATAATTCATATCATTTTGTGTATAAAGAAATTACGCATTGTCGATCAAATTCTTAACTCACATAGCGATATTTAACCGTTGAAGGTGAATATGTGTACACGATTAATATTCGTATTTTCAGAATAAATCTGTGAATTTTTAATTATAGCTAATATAAAAAAAAATCTATCAGTACAATTAATGAATTGATAAGTAAATAACAATGGTTTTTTAAGTTGTGTATTTCTGTTTTCTTATTATTTTTAATTTTTTTTTTTTTTTTTTTTTTTTAATGCTTATCAATCAAAATGATCGCGTAAAAATATTTAATTGTAAATAAAATAAATTTGTCTAATTGTTTACAGTATGATTGTTATAAATTTGTTATAAAAGTGGTTTTGGACAACAAGATTAAACATTCCATTTATTTTATAAAATAAAAAATATGCCCACGA